>LR990612.1:13301738-13824440 GCA_905147815.2 Phalera bucephala | reverse complement strand
ACTGATCTGCAAACACTAGTCACAGTTATGAAAAACGACTGCATAATCAATGGCTTACACTTGAATGTGAAGAAAACCAAGATTATGGTTTTTGAAAGGGAAGAAACCAGAACGAATGTAAGGATTGTGGTTGGTAACGATGTGCTGGAGCAAGTGAATGAGTTTGTATATCTTGGCTGCGCCTTCAGTAAGGATGGGAAATACACCGCTGACATAGAGAGAAGAGTGAGTGCAGGGAACAGAGTGAATGGTGCGATGGGAAAGCTACTCGGGAGCCGGCACTTAAGCCATAAGGCGCAGCTGGCCATACATAACGGAGTTCTTGTCCCAACGCTGTTATATGGTAGCGAGAGCTGGGTATGTAAGAAGGAGAATGAAAGTAGGATAAATGCGGTAGAAATGCGAGCTCTGCGGAAGATGTGCGGAGTGAAGCTGACCGACCGCATTAGCAACAGCATAGTAAGACAGCGAGTAGGTATGAAAATAGTATCGGTGTAAAGATGAGAAAGGGCATGCTCCGTTGGTTCGGGCATATAGAAAGAATGCCAGAGGAAAGAATGACAAAACAGATATACAATGTGAAAGTGGAAGGATGCAGGTACCGGGGAAGACCTAGACTATCTTACCACGACCAAATAAACCGAGTCTTATCTGATGGAAAAGTCAAGAGTCTCCCGTAACCGGCGAGCGTGTATGAGACGAACTATGAGAGTCGAGGAAGCCAGAGAGGTATGTAAGGAAAGAACCTGTTGGAACTCTGTACTCTCTGCCCTACCCCGCAAGGGATCTGGCGTGAGGTTATAGATAGATAGATAGATAGATTAAATTTGTGAGACGAATATTGCCAGTTGTGTTGTGTGTGTATCACATATTACTCCAAGGGTTAATTATTAATTTGAATTGCGTTTGTTATAGATTTTACCGAAAAGTCACTATAACAGTAAAGATGGAAGCATCAAAAGTATGAAAATATTCAAAAAAAATAAGGAATCTGCAAATGCGCAATGCCTAAAGTGCCTAAAAACCATTGCTTGCAAAGATTCAAATAGTAGCGGGTTGGTGAGACATTTAGCACATGTGCATAAAATCATTATTACTAAATGCGGGACCCAAGAAGAATCCGAATCTGAAGCATCTACAAGTTCAGGTGTGAGTGCACCGAAAAAAAGCAGGCCTGGGTATGAAAGTATGCAGGCAACAGAAACTAAAACTTCAAAACTCTACCGATACAATCATTGGGTGAAATATTGTCGAGTGCTATTGTACATTTATTTTCTACCTGAATTTAAGATATTAACGTTTTCTTTCATGTTATTTTTTTTTTGTTTTATAGAAGCTATTTTTGTTTACAAGTTTTAAGTTGATTTTTTTCTAAATAACCAGCCAAAAATGGTGCTGTGATTGTAATTTAATTATAAGTTAAGATATTAACGTTTTATTTCATGTTGATTTTTTGTTTAGTTTAATAGAAGCTACGTTTGTTTATAAGTTCTAAATAACCAGCCGAAAATGGTGCTGTCATTATAATTAGGAGTCTGAATAATATTAATTCTGTATTTTTTTAAAAGAAGTTAATTTTCTTATTCATAAGAAAATGTTTTTGAATATAATCAATAAAAGTTTTATAATTAATTTGATACTTTTATTTGAGAGGAAAACCATTGAATTTGTTGACGTTATTGGAACCAAATAATATGAGAAAACGTACTTAAATGTAAATTTCTCGATAACCCGAGAAGCCTCGAGAAATTAGCCTCGAGAATTCTCGAGACCCGAGAAATTGAAAAGCTCGAGAAATCATGAACCCTAGCCGAGGCCCACCGACCGAGGATATCGCGTCGCTTATCCGTTCGTTCTGTAAGGTGGCAAATTTAGTGAATGTCGAGAGTTTCAGATTTTAATGATTATTTTGTTTTTTCTGTAAGATTAGCGACTTTGTACGAGTATACTGGCTGGTGAAAGTAAGAACGAGATTTAGATACAAATAAGGCATTTTTTGTACATTTGTTTCGAATCTTATAGTTCTCGTTCATGTTTCATATCAGTAAATATCGACACATGTCTAGTCAGGTATATGTATGTATGTTTGAGTGATATACGCTGTCGGCCACGAAGCGTTTACAGCTTCACCGGACTATAGGGCGAGCGTGCATCACTACGCTCGAGCCAGAGGGGTAACTAGCTCAAGGTGTAAATTTAGTTAAATGTTATCAGTTCAAAACATTCTCCCTAGACTTCTAATGGCGTATGTGATCCTCATGTTTTGTGTTACTACAGTATCCAGTTACGACAAAAGCCGGCCGTGCAAACTTTCCGCTATCCCAATTATGTGTTTGGCCAACTCAGATTCGGCGAATTGAGGTAATAACAAACAGCTTACCTACTTCTAAAAGTTTTCAGTACACAACTGTGTAAGTGTCATTTATGCTATCTCTTCTTAATATAGTTGGAAGTAACTCTAATAGTTCTTCTTAGGAATTAGATTTCATACAATGATTGAAGTGCGAAACTTCTGTGCTTCTAGTTATTAAATACAAAGAAGACACGTATGGATAAACATATAGTTGCAAAAATGTATTCGTTTATGTTATTCTGCGATAAATTATTTGTTTTATGAATTAATTAATTTGTGGTTACGCTAAGCTACGCCGGACAAGCGAGGGAGCGTGCAACCACTATGCTCGAGCGAGAAAGGCAAGGGGGCAACTAGGTCAAGGGCGCTCAAGGAGGAACGGCCTCGGCTTGAGCAGTCGCTATGGGGGAGGGCATATACGAGGTGCTCTGCACCGGCCGGTGGGCAAGGGATTCTTCAACCTCGCCGGCGAGGTCGGTGTCTGATCCTAATTTCTGCTTTGCTGTATGCATTTTTTTGTCATAAATAGCAAAGGCAAATTTCTAAAATTACTTCTATAAAAAGTAAGAGTGTGTACTGTGGTGGCCGGAAATGTTAGAAGCATTAAAATAATTGTTCGGAGTCATCAATGGTTGTAAATAAACTCATCTAGACATTCTCTGTCAATTAACAGTGTTCAAAATAAACGCATCTAGACATTTCCTGTTTGAAAATGAAGAAATAGCCTTAGTTTTCCTGCTGTCTTAAAAACAAAGCGACATCTTCTTATTACTGTCGCTTCCTTTCTGAGTCCGGATATAAATTCGCACATATTTGATGGTAAAGAAACTGGTGCCAAAAAACGTTTTCTAAACACGTCTTAGAAATATGGTTTTGTTTGGTGACCTTATATAGCCACTGACTGTTTTGAAATGTACCTATTATAATATAGTAAACATAACAATTAACTTAAATACTATCAGCCCTATATTCCCCAAGCGGGGGGTGGCAGATGTGTACTGTGTACACCCATTTTTCGCCGACGATGTTAAGTGCCATGTATACCCAGACCGAAGCCAACATTTGCGGGATCACACAAAGATTTTTTTTATTATTTTAATGGCACACAACACAGATTATAATCAAAACATAACACTTACTTCTAATGTAATGGCATAAATCAAAATTGTTATCCAAAACAACTGCATTCAGCTAATTAAAACTAAGTAAGTCAAATCAAACAAAAAAAAGAAAGAAATAAACATTATCTAAAAATAATCTAATAATGTAAAAAGACACAATAACTTTAAGGATGGGTAATATAATATTACATAGCATGACATTATATAGCATAAATGACATTTTTGACAATTTTAATAAATTATGCGAATTAAATTTCAAAAACATCGAGGCTATTATTGGACTTGGCTATTATTGGACTTAGTTAAATCATTGTACAGACGAAGCATTTGTACCAGTATATTGTTTTTGTAAATTTCTAGGGCAAAGAGATTAGTTTCATTAGATTAACGGGCCCTGTATCTTGTGTTAAAGCTAATTTGGGAAGTAATTCCGGAGAGTTTATTCGTTCTGTGCGGGAATCAAACCCGTGAATACTCGATTGATATTTTTTAAATACATCATACTCCGCTCACTGTGACTGGACTATGTTGTATTTAAAAAATATCAAAAATAAAAATTTTATTTGTTCTGTAAACATAGAGCTAAACATGAACACATCCACGTTATTGTAAGGCTATCGAGTTGATACGCCGCCTTTTTGAACGATGATGACGAAAGATGACATAACACTGAGCGTTATCGCCATTTTTTTCCCAGGACACACTCGACGGAAATCATTCAAACATTTATTTTTGACAAGCTCAGCTTTCTTGCAGAAAGATATTCCCGCTGTGAAATACGAAGATAAAGACCAGATTTGTTCACTTGCCTTTCTTAATCCTAATTAGCCTTTTAACTGAGCCCTTATCACAAATCTGAACAGAAAATCATCGTTATAAACCAACTCGCCGTCTTATCTGTGTTTGAGATTCAGTTTTATTTTACTTTCGGGTCGAGTCGCACTTAGCTTTCAAATGTTTTCTATGATATTACATGCGTCGGGAATAACGCTTTTAGAGATATATTGAGACTTACTTGGTTCGTTGAGTGAATACTCAATGTTGTCCCGATTTATTTTATGTATCTAAGTATTTATAGGTACTTCGGCTTGTGTTATATTATTTTGCCATTCACATGAAATATAAAAATATTTAGAAGATAGATTTTTTGCTGTTGACATATCGAAAAGAAATATTTTGTTGAACATCAAAATCTTTCAATCGCTAAAACTATTTTTGAATCACGATTCACTCAATGGATTCGGTCATTTATGTATGGTTTATTATAGCCAAAATGTACAAAAAGGCTCGCCGTTTTGTAAACGGTGCACGTTTAGCAGGATTGTAATACGGCTGTACCATAGTGTAAATACAATAAGATATGCTGTGGCTGTACGAACATCCGTCGTTGTGTATCAGCGCTTTGTGTTCTTCAGTTAAGCTAATCGAAATTTAATAAGGCGAGTCCATGAACTACCGCTTTGTCAGTAAAGCGGCCACCTCCGATCTAGCGCTTCCTTCGCTCGCTCGACTCGCGCTTTTTGGTCACAATTCTAACCTTATCCATGTAATACACCCTGCAACGCAAATATTCTACGTGAGCCGCCATATTGTAGAACATTACATAATGACTATTCACCTGAACGTTGATCCGCCGTTTTATGGCGGATTCTTCACCTGACTGAGACATATACATGTATGAAATCGATAATTAGGTTTTTTGAGAAGTTGAACTGACAAGCGGCCTAATGACGTTGTTTATGAAAATGTATTTAAACTACCATGTACTTTACTGTAGCGATCAATATTACCTAATGTAATAATCATTCTTAGGAAACATCTCTTTTTCTGCAGTGTTCTCGAGGGACATCCGCAGATACCCTTATCGTATTCGCGGCTGATCAGCTGTAAAATTAATCTTATTCCTTTCACGCACTCTTGTTTCTTCTAAAATTTATTTATATAAAAAAAAAAATAAAGACCGTCGCGGCTATATTCCCTAAGCGGAGGAGACAGAGGTGTACGATTCCAATCTTAAGACAGCGCCGCGCGCCGCGCGATCTGTAAAATGCCATATCGTTTATTAAAATAATGTGATTGAAATAAAACTATTTTTTTCGGATTTTATCGCGGTTTATTTTGATTTTTAAGTTCCCGACGTTTCGAGTGCTTTGCAGCACCCATGGTCCCGGGAAGGACTGAGGTGTTAGACGTTCAAAAGGCATAGTTGTTCCGGGGTACCCTCAAACTCCTTAATTATTTTTGTTTTTGTTGGTCCGATCTACGCAGAATGAGCTCACGGTGTCTTGAGGTCTTGCAGTGTTATGCTTGGTTTTAGATTTTATTATATTAATTACTGGATCCCAAGACGATGGAAGCACCCAGCCATCTTCTCTATTGAAATTAGGATGTTTTTTTTAATTTCAATAGCCTCGCGAACCATCCTTGGTAGAAATCGGTGTTCTTTCACGAGGATTTGTAGTCTATCAAGTCTGATGTTATGGCGGGTGCGGTCAAGGACATGTTCACAGACTGCAGACTTCTTTGAGCGACGGTGTTTTAGGTCAGCTATGTGTTCTTTAACTCGAGTTTTTACTGGTCTTTTTGTTTGTCCTATGTAAGAGAGACCACATTCACAATCAAGCTTGTATACTCCTGCATCTTGAAGAGGGATGTGACACTTGATAGATGGTAAAAACTGACTGATCTTCTTTGGCGGCTTATAAAATGTTTTAATTGAAGCACGCTTCAAGATGTAGCCAATCTTGTCTGTGACTCCTCTTATGTAAGGTAGTACAGCAGGGAGACGCTCGACTGTGGCTGGTTTCACTCGGTCACTGTGACGTTGGCGTGGGACTCGAAGCTTATTGTCGTGCAGGACTTGCTTGACATGTTGAAGCTCGGCAGCCAGATGTTTCTTGTCACAGATCCCTTGTGCTCTCTGAAACAAAGATTTACCCACAGTAGCTAACTGTGATGGATGGTGGTGAGATTCACCGTTTAAGTACCTATCAGTATGGGTCTTTTTTCTATAAACCGTATGCCTTAAGGTGTTGTTGGGGTTACGAATTACTGAGACATCTAGGAAAGCTAGGGAATCGTTTGCCTCCAACTCCATTGTAAACTGAATTTTAGGGTTAATGGAGTTAAGATGATTAAGGAATACATTAATTTTGTCAGATGGTAATATTGTGAAAGTATCATCTACGTACCGCTTGTAGAAACTTAGCTTTACAGGTGAGGTACGAAGGGCTGTCTTCTCAAAGTCTTCCATGAATATATCGGCAACAATGGGAGATACAGGCGAGCCCATCGCTACACCATCTACCTGCTTGTAGAACTGCTCCTTCCTCAGTAGGTAGCCAGATTTAAGGCAGTGTCTCAATAGTTCTGAGTATTCCGCTGGCATGTTGTTCTCCGCTAGTTTCCTTTCTACAATTTCGACACAGTCTTGTACAGGTAAGCATGTGAATAGTGACTGGACATCGAAACTGACCATAGTTTCATTGTCAGTGAGATGTAGATTTTTGATCTCACTAACAAAATGGTATGAATCCTTAACATGTGCTCTTGTGTGTCCTCTGAGTGGCGAGAGCACTTTCTCTACGTGCTGAGCCAATCTGTAGGTTGGTGTGTCGATTTAGCAAACAATTGGACGTAGGGGAGCATTCGGTTTATGAATTTTTGGGAGCCCATACAACTGTGGTGGTTTTGCGCACGAAGGTATTAGTGATTTGACGTCCAGATTCAATGTTTCGGAGTGTTTCTTTATTAAATCATTAGATTGTTTTAATATACTGGTGGTTGGGTCTGTCTTGACCTTTTTGTATGTGTTTGCATCCGATAAAAGTTCTTGTATTTTGACATTGTAATCTGACGTATCCATTATGACCGTAGCATTACCTTTATCCGCGCAGAGAATAGTGATATCCTTCCTATTGCGTAAGGTTTTCAACGCTAAATATTGATTTTTAGGAAGATTTAGTTTGGGCACTGAACTTCGACGTAACATGGATGAGACATCCTGACGTATTGCCTCCGAATCTTCCCTCCCTATACTATTTTTGGATAGGACGTCTTCAACGGCGCTGATAATTTCCTCATACGGTATCCTTCGAGGTGTTACAGCATAATTTAAACCTTTAGATAGGACTTTTACGATGTTTTCATCCAATGTTTGTTTTGACAGATTGATGACTGCGCGTGATTCGTTGTCTATGGTGCACGGTTGCGTTTCGTTACACCGTAATGATTTGTTCTTGACATTTGATTTAGTTGTTAATTTATTATATTTTATTATGTGTTTATTTTTGCATTCATTATATTTAGATGTTTCACGCTTATTTAAAGTATCAATGCATTTATTAAAATCAAATGTAGTTAACACTGTCTTTAATTCATTGGATGAAATCTCTATATTTCTGCTGAGGTGGTGTAGATCGGAACGCGTTTGATGAATCACCGTTCGTAACAACATTTTACTTGCCTGGTTTAGGATCTTAGCGCTTCCTCGTATGCCTTTCTTGGTGGATATCTTGACACACGTAGGAATGACATTGTGGTCTCTGCATCTCTTCAAGAAATTTAGGGATGTTTTAAATCTTGCGCGCTTAGTCTTGAGATCTTCTAACCGGCGTATTTTATTTGCGATTTCCAGTCCGTACTGGTTCACATACTGAGTTCTTAGATTTACGCGAATATTACACATGAAATAAAACTATTTTTTTCGGATTTTATCGCGGTTTTTTTTGATTTTTAAGTTCCCGACGTTTCGAGTGCTTTGCAGCACCCATGGTCACGGGAAGGACTGAGGTGTTAGACGTCCAAAAGGCATAGTTGTTCCGGGGTACCCTCAAACTTCTTAATTATTTTTGCTTTTGATGGTCCGATCTACGCAGAATGAGCTCACGGTGTCTTGAGGTCTTGCAGTGTTATGCTTGGTTTTAGATTTTATTATATTAATTACTGGATCCCAAGACGATGGAAGCACCCAGCCATCTTCTCTATTGAAATTAGGATGTTTTTTAATTTCAATAGCCTCGCGAACCATCCTTGGTAGGAATCGGTGTTCTTTCACGAGGATTTGTGGTCTATCAAGTCTGATGTTATGGCGGGTGCGGTCAAGGACATGTTCACAGACTGCAGACTTCTTTGAGCGACGGTGTTTTAGGTCAGCTATGTGTTCTTGGTATACATCATCATAAGGAATGTAGTACATGGTTAATGCTAATAAGGCACAATGGCTTCTATAAAAAATGATCGGAATGGGTAAATTATAATGAGGTAAGATAATTATTATGATAAAGACCAGATATACATTTTGTTGTTTAGTAAATGTTTAGTAAATTTTACAAGTTATCCATTAATTAAATTATTATCTGACTGAATACATACGTGATATGTATAAAAGTTAAACAATTGAACAATTTTTTTTTATATAAATAAACATTTAATTTGTTTATGTATTTCATCTTAAGATTTATTAAAATGATCCTTAACAAGTTTATGGGTCTGCAAGTTGATAATGGAACAAATTGGGTTAAAATACCAATGAGCAGTTGTTTGTTTATCTTTTTTTTTTGTTTTTTAAACGTTGCCCGACAATAGGATTTATTCTTGTAACGTGTGTGCGTTTACAAACATAAAAATTTACAGACACAAATATCCAGACCGAAACATATAATTCTGGGTAATCCAACGATTTGCCCCTAGGGGGAGTTGAGCCCGCGACTATAAGATACAGTGGGCGGAGCGGCTTAAGCTCTTTCCTCCTCCTCGAGTCGTATTCGTCATGTATGAGGCTCGTGTCGTTGTAGACTGTAGTGACCAGAGAGGTGCGAATCTGGACACCCCAACGTGATGGGCTGCGGCCTCGAGGTTTTTGTCCATCGACTTTTCTAGTGACCATTAGCTTCTCCAAGTTGTCACCGTCTTTTCTGGCAATGTATCCTAACAACTCTAAGATACGGTTGAGCTTAAGCTCTTTACTACTGCTCTAAATCGTCCGTCTTTCATAAAGTCTAGTTTTATTTCGATACATTTATGGCTATGAAAAAGTAGTTAAATATAAAATTCAGGTGTGGCCGTTTATTTTCATTCAAGTCGGAATAGTTGAATTTAGTGAAATAACTTCGATTTTGATATATCAGCTACGGTTCAGAATTAAGTTGCAAGCTTATTCAAATATTTGAATGTATATAACATCTTAAATAATTTCAGTCAACAAAAGATCTTAACATACCAAATCCAGATCTGACCTGGATTTTCGTTAAGATTATTCTGGCTCTCCTTTCAATTATTTTCTTTCTATACGTTGCTTCAAATAAGATGCTGTAGTAAGGAAAAAAAAATTTGACTTTTTATAAGATTGATACTGATATAATTAAAAATATACTCATATGTTATTTTCTTTGATTAATCAAAATCAAGAGAAATCCTTTCAAAGTTAATGGTCTTTCTCACTATGCTCGTTAAAAGCATAGACCTCTGTAAACTTCTAGTGAATTCCATCTTCATCCATCTCTGTTGGCGTTGTTTTATGCATTGTAACCCTTAGTAAATAGTATATAGTAGTGTTAATCCCAGGTAGTATTATCCTGTGTAAACTTCTGTTATTACAATATTTAACTATCCTAATTAGGTATTACGAGTCCCTTTATAAAGTTGCTTATCATAAAACTTGACCTGTGTCTGGGGTGTAAAATTTTTATGATTATATCGTTTTATAAAAAGGTAAAGGTGAATTAGACTATTGTAATTTTACTTTACTTTGAAAAAGAGACAGAACTAGCGTATATTCAAATTTCTTTCTTAAAGCAAAGTAAAAAGAGACAACCTGTTTGAAATGAATCGATTGAATTTATCACATGCGGCCAACAGAGACATGGGACATAAGATAAAACCGGTATTATGAATCCTACTTCTATATTTCGTTGTTTCTACTCTGTTTATTCCTTCTAACTGTCCGATATGCAAACACAATAGGAAAAAAAACAATAGGCTTTTGCAGCGGGCTGATCGATGAAGCCTGAATGATTGATTGACCAGTACTATGAATACTACGGCTTATGCATTAGGAATGCAAGTCAGAGACTTCATAATATACTGTCGCACTCATGGGCAAAGATCTTCTCTCACAAAAAATGAGATGAGAGGGATTAGTTCATACTCCACGCGGACCCAGTGCGGATTGGCGGAAGCGGGTTTGGAGCATCTGCTGTTCTGCTGAACGGAAGGCTTCCAATTTTCCTTAACATCTACCACATAACGTGGTTATCGAGATCAATGGCTTAGCGTGCCTTTCGAAGCACAAAGATGCATGAATATGAAAATGCCACAAACGGTCACACATTTCAGCCAACCGAGCCGAACGCTGCTTAACCTTAGTGATTGCTAAGTACACCGCGGTCGCACAGCATAACAAGCACCTCAGTCCTGTATAGGTGTACTATTTTAATACAAAAGTAATTGTGAAAGATTACATTGATATACATAGTGAAATTTGACGACATATTTAAATAAATAAATATCCACGAATTCGTTATCTTTTTAACCTACTTCGAAAGGGAAGAGGTTCTGTATTCGTGTGCATGTATGCTTTTTTTATGAACCTTCACCAGTATTTCCGTCAACTGCGGACTGTTCTTGTCCGGTGAAGCTGTAAAGGACCCGCGGCCAAGAGCGTAGATCATTCACATACACAAAAATGTGGACCGATTTTAATGATTTTTGCATTGGGTTCAGTATAACTCAATTGAATCCCTCAAATCCCTTTGTTCCACCTACTGAGAGTCCCGCACCTGGACATGAATTACCATAGCTAGTCTAGAAGTCTTTAAATAGACTTCAGATCTAAGTCGGCCGAAGCAAGGAAAACATGATTAGGTAAGGATTCACAGACAGCACTAATTTGGGGTGTTTGTGCGGTGTAACCCAAACGATGTCCCACCTTATATCATGCTCGGCGTACCCTAAAACCTACACGCAGCAGGATTTGACGTCTGCTAGCGACAATGCAATCGATGTGGCCACCTTTTGGGCCACATCCATATAATTATAATCATATTTGGTGTCGAAACGATAAGAAGAAGTATAGCTCCAAGGTGGCCTTATTTTAATTTCCTTGGACTTTGAAGATACACCAGGGAACTCCTTAACGGCAAACAATAGGAAGGTGTAGATTGAGATAATATAGGTATTACGTCGATCTTATGAGTACATAGAACTAAGCAGAATATTAACTGACTTCAAAAAAGGAAGAGGTTCATAATTCATATGTATAATTGGTATGTTGGCGGTTAAATGAAAACAAACACCTTGACAGTATTACGGGTATATATTCAACATTCACGCACACACAATATGGATTTTACGTAACACGGGCGCGGATGCAGACGCGCGCACACTGCACTACGCAATCAATCGGGCGAGACTGGCCGGTCGGCCGTCGCAGCTGCCGAGGTAGCGAGGTAGCGAGGTGAGGGGTGACACCCCGCGAATATATACGCCGCGCGTTGGCATTTAGCATCATTGGCCAAGAGTGTAAATACTTACACACACATACACACGTTCAGCGTCAGAACGGTAATATTAGACCGATGCGTTACATGTGTTTTTTATGACTTCTTTGCCTATAAACTGATTTTGATGATTATTTTTGCAATGGGCTCACTGTAGCTACTAGGTAGTCCCATTTTAATTTTATTCGTATTGGACCTTGGACTTTAAAGATCTACCACGGTACTCCTTGACGGCAAACAGTACGAATCACCTGCATGGATATTAGCTATATTCACGAGTAGACCCGGTTGATGGCATAGTTGTCGACCGGGCGGGAAGCTGTGGATGAGTGCCAGTAGTATCTTTATATTTTGTAATACTAATTTTTACACACGTACAATCATTACCAACAGTTATTGGCAATAGAAAAACTATATGTGAATCTCAACATTCACCGACCAAAATGGACATTACATAATGCTTGCTTGCGTAACATTATTTGTGCACTAGATCTTTTCAGTAAATTAAATGTGGCGCCATATAGTTTCGAGACTTCTTATCACAGATATAAAGACACTTTAAACTTAAGTTAACATTCAATTACAGCTTATTAGATCTCTAGCTTATAACTTTAAAGGTTATAATTTGGACTAATAAAAATATTGCCCATAAAGCAAAATCGGGTCGGAAGGTGTTTGCTCCTCCAGTGACACTTTGGATCCAAGTGGTGTAGTTTGCTACTCGGGTGTAGAGTTCAGGAAAAGAAGATGCTACACAATTGTTTGTTAAGAATATAATTCCCGTGAGGCCTCCATTGCATACTAATGCGTTTCCTTCATCACCCTGAAACAGGAAAAAATAAGTAGGTAATTTGGCAGGTTGCCATCTGGTTGGGTTGGTATCTATTTTTCTTTTATGTTTATTTTTTCATTAACATGCAGGAATTAATCATATGTTGTGCATTCATGTACAGAGTGAATCAATATTCGTAGGACACAGAGATTTGTCCCTTGTGGGGAACTAGCTTGCGACTATTTGACCCAGTGAGCCAAGTGGTGCACAAATAGCTCTAAGAAAGATGGAGGTGGAGTCATGTTAGCTGTATCGCGGGATTTACACTCGGCTCGAGATAATAATTGGGAAAGCAACAATGAGGATCTTTGGGTAAATGTATAGATTAGTATCAACAATGTTTTAAAAAATATCGCTATGTGTGTGGCTTACCTTCCTCCTCCAGTCATACCTGATGCTTTTTCTTGTTTTTTGGACAACGTAAATGATGTCATGAATAATGTTTCTGATGTTTTGATCTTAGGAGACTTCAACTTAAGTTTTATTAAATGGTCAAATATAAATGATGCAACCTATGTTTCTCCTACTAATTATGATAACACGCTTGGGAATATGTTGATTGATTTTTTGGGTACTAATTATTTATTTCAATTCAACCGTGTATTAAACGCTGACAATCGAATTCTAGACCTTATTTTATGTAGTTTAAGCAATTTAACTGTTACCCATCCTTCAGATACCCTAAGCAAACTTGATCCTAAACACCCATCCTTACTGATTTCTATATTAAATGCTGATGTTAAATATTTGCGTCCCAAAAATGATACTTAGCCTAACTTTTTTAAATGTGACTACGATGTTATTATTTCTGAATTAGATACGGTAGATTGGCACCGAGAGCTTATGGAGTTTCACGACATTAATGACGCAGTCCCTGCATTCTATATTAAATTACGAGGGATCATTGATAAACATGTACCAAAACGCCCTCCTAAGTCTCCGATTTATCTGGCTTGGTTTTCATATGCGCTCATCAAACTATTACGAGAAAAAGAGAAATATAGGCAAAAGTTTCGACAATATGGAAACCCACGGGAAAAAATTAGTAACAATGTTCTCCGTAGTCGTTGTCATAAACTAATTCAAAATAACTATAATTACTATAAAATCAAAATAGAAAAGAAAATTGCGAAGGACTCCAAGGTGTTTTGGCGATACATAAAAAATAAACGGAAGAATGCAAATGCAATTCCAGCTAAGATGCATTTAAACAATGAAATAGCAGAGAATGGCCCTGATATTGCTAATTTATTTGCCACCTATTTTTCATCAGTATTTACTAATCCCTCCTTTTCCAACATAACTCCAAATATTGTTGAATTAGACGACATCCTAAGCAATGTAAAATTTTCTAATTTAGTCTTGAACGCAATCAATCAAATTGATATATCTAAAGGTCCGGGTCCTGATTCAATTCCACCAATATTTATTAAAAGATGTGGACGTGCTCTTTCAATACCATTAACCTTAATATTTAACAGTTCTCTTGAAAGTGGAGTATTTCCAAATGAATGGAAAAAGTCCTTAAATGTACCCATACACAAAAAAGGCGACCAATCTCGATTTTATCTTGTTTCTCTAAACTTTTCGAACGTGTATTATGCCCCATCATTACAAAACATTTTGAGACAAAACTAAGTGACAGCCAACATGGATTTAGAATTGGTCGTTCTGTAGAAAGCAACTTGGTAAAATACATATCCGATTTATCAATGGCGCTGGATAAAAGACTTGAAGTTGATGCAATTTATACCGATTTCAGCAGTGCTTTTAATAAAGTTAGTCATCCGATTCTTCTTTCTAAACTTCGATGCTACGGCATACATGGATCGCTACTGAGATGGTTCTAATCCTACCTAACGAAACGATCACAATTCGTAGCAATCAGGGGCTATACTTCACAACACTATTGTGCTCAGGTGTCCTACAAGGTTCCCATCTCGGTCCAGTTCTGTTTTTGGCGTTTATTAATGACATCACATCTCAAATAAAAAACTGTGAATGTTTACTTTTTGCCGACGATTTAAAAATTTATAGAAAATTAGTGGCATCCAGAGATAGTGAATTTATTCAAAGTGACTTACAAAGTCTTGAGAATTGGTGTCAGTTAAATCATATGACACTTAATGTACTTAAGTGTCATCACATTAAATTTACCAGAAAAAATAATCCCTACCGTACCTCATAGTCTCTTCACAATACCACATTGGCTACAGTTCCTGAAACGCGTGACCTCGGTGTCATCATTGATAGTGCTCTGACTTTCAAGTCACACATCAACTCGATAGCTAAAAAATCGGCGTAGATGTCAGGCTTTATCAAGCGCAATGCAAGAGGATTAAGGCAGGTCAAAACGAAATTGATTCTATTTAATGCTCTGGTTCGTAGTCAGCTTGAATATGCTAGTGTAGCATGGAATCCATTTTATGCGCAACATTCGCAAAGAGTAGAGAGCGTCCAGAGAGCTTTTACCAAACATCTTGCTTTCACGACTCAAGACATAAGTCACAGACGCCCTTATGCGCAGCGTCTTCAGTTTTTTAAAATGAAGTCGTTACGTGAACGCCGTCGTTTACACAGCCTATCTTTCATTTTCAAAATTGCCAATGGGATTGTTAAGTGTAGTGATCTGGTTGAGAAAATCTTCTATACCGTACCGCCTAAACCTCCTAGATACCCTATTTCCAAAGCAGTCCATATCCCCTTCTGTAGGACAAACATAGGTCTAAACTCACCTGTAGCGAGAATGTGTAAGGAATTAAATGAACTCCACAAGTGTATGCCTAATATCGACATCCACAATGAATCATACAGTTCCTTCAGAAAAGCAATAGCCTCTGTGAAGGCAGAATTATAGTATTTTATGGGCTCCTATACCGCGTGGTTCCCGGCTTAGAGTAGGACCAACCCATCTCATCCCATCGGGTGTCGTACAAGGCGACTAAGGGAAAACTAGGGAATGGGCAGCAGCGTTCCCTTAACATTTCGACGACCAATAACTGCGCTCGCCAACCCGCCTGCCAAGCGTGGCGAGTATGGCAAACACCCCCAATTATGGAAGAATGTAAGAAAACCAGGCCCCTAGTCCCCGGCGGTCCTGTTCGTCCTGGCCACGGTAGCAGCCATGGTAACGACAGGACAAGGGGTGCTAAGAATCTCCGGCAGAGATTCGGCTACCACCAAAACCGAAAATTGGCCCTGGTGACATACAACGCACGCACATTGAGGACAGATGAGAAGCTAGTTGAGCTGGAAGAAGAGTTAAACAAGTTGCGGTGGAGTATTGTTGGTTTATCGGAGGTCCGAAGAGAGGGCGAGGACACGATAACCTTAAAATCCGGCAACTTGTTTTACTACCGGGAGGGCGAACAGCAGTCCCAAGGTGGTGTCGGATTTATCGTCCACAAGTCACTCATAAACAACGTTGTGTCCATCACTAGTGTGTCGAGCAGGGTAGCGTACCTGATACTCAGAATATCCAAAAGATATTCGCTGAAGGTCATACAGGTCTACGCACCGACCTCGGCATACTCAGATGATGAGGTCGAAGTTATGTATGAGGACATTAGTAGAGCCATACATACTTCCAAAGCACACTTTACAGTAGTTATGGGTGACTTCAATGCGCGACTGGGCAAACGGGGCGATGATGAGTTGAGAGTGGGGCAATTTGGATATGGGCAGCGCAACCCCAGGGGTCAGAGGCTGGCCGAATTTCTGGAGAAGGAGGGACTCTTTATGATGAACTCTTTCTTCCAGAAGCCGTCTCATAGGAAATGGACCTGGATGAGCCCTGATGGTTTCACAAAAAATGAGATAGACTTCATCATGAGCACCAAGCGACAAATATTTAATGATGTGTCCGTGATTCACAGGGTAAAAACCGGCAGTGATCACCGAATGGTCAGAGGCACATTAAATATTAATGTCAAAATGGAAAGATCGCGTCTGATGAAGTCTACGCTCCGACCTTCTAATGCACATATCCAAAACCCCGAGAACTTTCAACTCGAATTGTCAAACCGCTTCGAATTGCTAGACAGCAGCGCATCAGTGGACGAAATCAACAATAGGTTGGTAGAGACTGTCCATACGGTCGGGTCCAAGCATTTTAAGCCCCACCGTAAAAATAGGCCTCAAAAGCTATCTGACTACACCCGAAACCTTATGGCTGAGCGACGTACCATGACACTCCAAACCTCCGATGATGCTAAGTCCTATAGGCAGCTCAATGGACAGATATTGAAGTCCTTGCGACACGATTTACGGTCCTTCAATACAAGACGTATTGAGGAGACCATAGAGCAGAACAAGGGCTCCAAAGTGTTCGCAAGAGACGCGTCTATTGGGCAAAGCCAGTTGACGAAGCTGAAGACGGAGGACGGAAACGTAACGTCGAATAGGTCAGAGGTGCTCAGGGAGATAGAGAGGTTCTATGGGCAGTTGTATACCTCAGTAGCTGAACATGTTGTTGACTTGGTAAAAGACCCAAGAGCCAAGCTAACCCGACACTACTCTGAAGATATCCCGGACATCAGCCTGTACGAGATTAGGATGGCTCTCAAACAACTTAAAAACAACAAAGCGCCGGGTGAAGACGGAATTACCGCAGAGCTTCTGAAAGCGGGCGGATCGCCGGTACTTAAAGTCCTTCAGAGGCTGTTTAATTCCATCTTGCTCGAAGGAAAAACGCCGGAAGCATGGAACAGGGCTGTGGTGGTACTCTTTTTCAAGAAAGGTGATAACACTTTATTAAAGAACTATAGGCCCATCACACTGCTGAGCCATGTTTACAAGTTGTTTTCGAGAGTCATCACGAATCGTCTCGAACGCAGGTTTGATGATTTTCAGCCTCCCGAACAAGCCGGTTTCCGGAAAGGCTTTAGTACCATAGACCACATACATACGCTGCGGCAGATTATACAGAAGACCGAGGAGTATAATCGGCCACTATGCTTGGCGTTTGTGGACTATGAGAAAGCCTTCGATTCGATCGAGACTTGGGCGGTTCTTAGATCTCTCCAGCGGTGCTGCATTGACTATCGGTACATCGAAGTGTTGAAGTGCTTGTATAATAACGCCACCATGTCAGTCCGAGTACAAGGGCAGTGCACGAAGGCGATCTCCATAAAAAGAGGAGTAAGACAGGGAGACGTCATTTCTCCGAAACTGTTTACGACCACCATAGAGGACGCCTTCAAACTCTTGGAATGGCGAGGATTTGGCATCAACATCAATGGCGAATACATCACTCACCTTCGATTTGCCGACGACATTGTGGTCATGGCGGAGTCGCTGGAAGATCTAGGACGAATGCTCGGCGACCTCAACAGAGTATCTCAACAAGTGGGTCTTAAAATGAACATGGACAAAACGAAAATAATGTGTAACGTCCATGTCGTACCCACCGCACTCACCGTTGGGAACTCTACTCTTGAAGTTGTCGACGAATACATTTACCTGGGACAGGTAGTCCGATTAGGTAGGTCCAACTTTGAGAGAGAGGTCAATCGACGAATCCAACTCGGCTGGGCAGCGTTCGGGAAACTGCGCAACATCTTCTCATCCAAAATACCTCAGTGCCTAAAGACTAAAGTTTTTAGTCAATGTGTGTTACCAGTGATGATATATGGATCAGAGACGTGGTCTCTTACTATAGGTCTCATAAAAAAGCTCAGAGTTGCTCAGCGAGCTATGGAGAGAGCTATGCTCGGCGTTTCTCTACGTGATCGAATCAGGAATGAGGAGATTCGTAGAAGAACCAAGGTCACCGACATAGCCCTTAAGATTAGCAAGCTGAAGTGGCAATGGGCGGGCCACATAGCGCGAAGATCGGACGGGCGTTGGGGCAGAAAGATTCTAGAGTGGAGACCACGTATTGGCAAGCGCAGCGTGGGACGACCGCCTGCCAGATGGACCGACGATCTTGTAAAAATGGCAGGAAGTCGTTGGATGCAGGTGGCATCGGACCGGTTACGCTGGAAAGCGATTGGGGAGGCCTATGTTCAGCAGTGGACAAGTATAGGCTGAGATGATGATGATGATGATGGGCTCCTAGGTTTATGATATATCTGTATTACTGTATCCCTTTTTATTTTTTGTTTTGTTTAATTTAATTTTTATTTTGTAGTTGTGTTACTTAAAACATAGCGTTGTAAGCAGTGTTGTGTATACCTGTAAGTGGTATATACACCAAAACTATTTATATTATTCGTGTTATGGACTAATTCTCATGTATAAGTTGTTGGTGTGCCTAAAAAAAAAAATAAGTGGTCTACGAACATATCTCTAGATCAAGTCATATTTATTACATAATACTCAAAGATTTTTTTATGGTAAATTAAACATCGTCCCTAGCTAGTAAAATTACAATTACTCATATAAAAAATTAAAAACGCCTCATTAAGACCAAAACTCTACTCATGAATAGTCAAGAAAATATAGGCTAGTGATTATTTAAAACCCTACCACCCGCTCGGAATGTTATTCCTGTGGATGAGAAGGGCAAGAAAATAAAGTTTTAAAATTAATTTTGTGAACAGTGTGGTCATAAGTTATGGGAGACCAATGCAAAGGGCGTGGATAGACAGGGTTGAGTATAAAAATAAATATAAAAGGTAACTCACGCTTAAATGATATGAATAAATACAAACTGTGAAGTATGCCTTTCGTCAATTTAAATGATGCTAAGGGAATACATCATCTTCGTTCTCTGAATACATCAGAAATGAGTAAGCATATGTGAATAGAATATCAGCCTATACTGTCCCACTGCTGGGCAAAGGCCTTCTCACACAAATCGGATTGATATTACAAAATAAAATAAGTATACACTTACAAAGCATCCAGATGACAGAATATCATAGGATGCGGCGCAGATCATTGACGGGAATACGTTTGAGATGTATGGCACAGTATTATAAATAGTGGTGCATAAACTTTGGCTGTAGATATACTTGGTTGTGTACCTTAGCTGTGTGCTGGCCTAGAAATAAAATAAATAGTCTGTTAAATCCCATTCCCGTTTTTGTATCTAAACAATTCCCCTCTTGAAAAACACCTATCTTTTGTTTTATTCTAACGCTCAAGGGGAAAAATTTAGTGTTATAGCGGTTTCTATATTTAGATAACACATTTATGTGTTCGGGAAACTGCGCAATATCTTCTCATCCAAAATACCTCAGTGCCTTAAGACTAAAGTTTTCAGTCAATGTGTGTTACCAGTGATGATATATGGATCAGAGACGTGGTCTCTTACAATAGGTCTCATAAAAAAGCTCAGAGTTGCTCAGCGAGCTATGGAGAGAGCTATGCTCGGCGTTTCTCTACGCGATCGAATCAGGAATGAGGAGATTCGTAGAAGAATCAAGGTTACCGACATAGCCCTTAAGATTAGCAAGCTGAAGTGGCAATGGGCGGGCCACATAGCGCGTAGATCGGACGGGCGTTGGGGCAGAAAGATTCTAGAGTGGCGACCACGTATTGGCAAGCGCAGCGTGGGACGACCGCCTGCCAGATGGACCGACGATCTTGTGAAAATCGCAGGAAGTCGTTGGATGCAGGTGGCATCGGACCGGTTACGCTGGAAAGCGATTGGGGAGGCCTATGTTCAACAGTGGACAAGTATGGGCTGAGATGATGATGATGATGATGATTTATGTAAATACTACACTACAAATCCGTATAAACTAAAATATAAGACGATGATTATTTCTCTACTGAAACTTAGGGAGCGTAAGTAGTATACATGTAATTCAAGGCAAAGGTCTGAGGAGTACCAGTTTTCAAAACGCATATCGCACGTCTGCCAATTTTCCCTCTTTTCTATGCTGCTAGCTGACCAGCTACGGTTTTATTATTTACTAGCTGTTACCCGCGGCTATTTATTTTGTAATTTGACATAGGTAGACCGGCCTTTTCCAGGTAGCACAGAACCTGTACTCGACTGCAATGAAGTCCGTAAACTAATAAAGAATCTGGATTTAAATAAATCTGCTGGACCTGATGGCCTGCCAGCAACATTCTTAGTGAACTGTGCTGATGAAATGTATCTTCCCCTATCTAATATTTTTAAAAGGTTCAAGAAGGTGTTATGCCGTCTACGTGGAAGTCCGCATTTATAACGCCAGTTCACAAGAATGGCCCCTAAGATTCTGTAGAAAACTATTGACCCATTTCAAAACTCTGTTTACTAGCTAAGACTTTTGAACGAATTGTCTACAATCAAGTATATAATAGTTTAAAACAATGCTTTAGTCCCCAGCAACATGGATTTATAAAATATAGGTCAACTGTTACTAACTTGGCGGTTTTCACGGACTTTATTGCAGATCAAATGGATCATGGCAATCAAATCGACGCTATATATACGGATTATGCGAAAGGCTTTGATCGTTTAGATCATAAGATGCTACTATTGAAGCTTCAGAGAATCGGCATTAGAGGTGATCTCTTCAGATGGTTTACTTCATATATCAGGAATAGGTATCAAGCAGTCGTACTTAATGGATTTATATCTTCCTGGTCTAGTATACCATCAGCAGTGCTACAGGGATCTCTGTTGGGACCTCTCTTGGTAACAATTTTCGTTAATGATATTGACCAATGCTTCCTATTTTCAAATTATCTTCTATTTGCTGAAGACATGAAAATTTTTCAAGTTGTAAATAATGACTCAAACGCATTGAAACTCCAGGAAGATCTGGAAAGACTTGACGCTTACTATCATCAAAATAAACTAGACTTAAATGTAAGTAAGTGTTTTTCTATGAGTTTTAGTCGGAAGAAAAATCCGCATTGTTATAACTACAAAATTAAAAATCATAATTTAGATAAAAAACATGAGGTAAAAGATTTAGGAGTTATCCTAGATTCTAAATTACAATTTTGTAATCATATTACTGCTGCTACCAACAAAACATTTAGAGCGTTAGGATTTATATTGCGTATGTCAGTCTTTCAAATGTAGGAAAACCATTAAAATCCTTTACTGTGCTTACGTCCGTAGCCATCTCGAGTATGCTAGTCAAATTTGGAATCCATGTTGCGAATTATATAATCTTATGATAAAAAGGGTTCAAAAAAAGTTTACACGATTTCTTACTTACAAATTTAAGATACCTAAACTTGCTTATGACGAACGCTATACCAAGCTTCATCTCTTACCTCTTTCTGCTAGACGTAATATAGCAGATATTATATTACTTCTCAATTTAATAAGGGGAAATGTTGATTGTCCGGCTTTGCTAAGCAAAGTAACTTTTAAAATACCAGTAGTAGGACCTCGGAACAGCTATAAACCTTTCAGCCTGACGTTTGCTATAAACAAAACAGCTTCCTTATTAGAGCCAGTAGGGCATTTAATGATCTTAACGATATAAGTTTGGATTTGTTTCACAACAGTATCAGTAGTGTAAGAAACAAATTGTTAAGACCAATTGGCACGTCTAAACCTAATTAACATTGTGCTTGTGTATATTTTTGCTTTGTAGTTAGTTGGTATTTTTTTTTCTTTGCTTTTTTAGTTAGTTTGTATTTTTGCTCTTGCTTTGTAGTTAGTTTGTATCTTTTATATGTGCTTTTTTAAAAAAAGAAACAAAAAACACTGTGACTGTTATTAATAGTTGTTTTCTATATGTGATAGCTTATAATTAGCTTTTAGTTGCTACTTTGTGTCTAACTAGAATACTCATAAGTTGTTAGCTATCCTAATAAAACAAAATAAAATAAAAATAAAATTAACTAAGACACCTCCATACTTATATACTAAGTATGCTTAAAATTCATTTAACCGTGGTAGTATGGAGAAATAAAAATAGGATAGTTTCCGTATTCGTTTGTTTAAGGAAATAATGCAATAATCGTGTATTTTTGCCTGAAACAAATTAATATGCAAAGTTTAGGGTCCGGGTCAGTCAGTCCACTTCCGATGAGAAAATCTTAACTGCGTCATCGGTTCATGCAAGAAATCATATCTGAGCATCTAAATCAACTGTTTATAAACAATTGTGCGTGCTATTAAAGACTGAAGAGTTTCTTTATGAGGAGATGAACCCGAGTCCATTATCAGATCATGGAAGAATTCACGTGTAGGCAAAATCACACATTTTAACGTAACTTTGCAGCTTGCGACTAACAATAATGAAGTTTTATAGTTTATCCCGCGGTAATCCCGGATTTCTTATTTTTCCGGTATAAAAAGTATTCAATATTTTAAGTTAAGGTATAAGTTATTACTATACAAAATTTCATGAAAATCCGTTTAGTAGTTTTTGCGTTATTGAAACACAAAGAGACAGACAGACAAATATAATAAAAAAAATGTTTTAGCTTCTTTACCGATAAGGAGGTGTACCCCAATTAAAATTTTCAAAAAATATCCAATGTACAGATTTGGCTCGCTTACAGTTTTATTATATTTATGTATAGATGATAAGTCAGTCTATGCTGACCCATTATTGGGCAAAGGCTTCCTCTCACAAATCGTTGTGAGAGAAAACAGGTCATACATACTCCATCGCGCGGAACTTGCATGGATTGGTGGAGTGCTTATAACCCCTAGTTCGTAAGAGCGCTGTTTCAATGCATTGTGCTGTAGCGCTGTGATCACTATCCAAAACACGTACTATTATGTAGTACGTACTATAGTAGAATAAGTACTTATAAGAGATAAACTTACGTTCTGAGTAGGATCCGGGGCTCCCCACCCAGCGACAGTACATAGCGTAAAATCAGCTGGTACGAAATTAGCAGCTGGTAATAAATACTATTGGTGAAACAGTGCTATTCGTGAACGGTACTGTCAGCTGTAAATAAATTAAATATTATTAGAACAAAATAATGTAAGGACTAAGGTCAATCTTTTAAACGTTGAGAGCTGAGCACAAACCATTCGATATTATGGTTACATGGACCAGAAATCGTGCTGTCACGTTCATCTTTATTTAGCAGTTAGTAAATTTGAAGCATGAAATGGATAGCATATAAACTCGATGGCGTTACGATAACGACAATCGGTTCATGCTAAGCACTTTTTTAACATTTATTATGACCAAACGCTGCGCGTTACGATAACTTAGTGATATGGTCGAAAGCTATTCTGTATACTGCTAGAGTACCATTTTCAAGTTTTCGTACGATATACCTTTACATTTTTAATTGATAATTGCATATAAGGGCTCAAATACACCAACGTTATGCTCAATCATACAAGAAATCGCAGTTGATGGAAGGGTACTTTAAAAACGTCCAGAACTGAAGTCATGATCCACGGCAATAAGGCGAGAAATGAATCAAAGCGAGAGAGAGAGCGGGAGTTAGTATTTGAGATTAGTTAGTGAGTAAAAGATAAAAATAATTTATTTGCCACACTTCAGATTCTCATTTCTTTACAGAAAGTGGTTCGATAGGTATATTTTGTTTTAAATTTTCTCTAGAGTTATGTAACATACATAGCTGGTTTAAATTCAATGTACAAAGTACACCTCTGTCACCTCAGCGTGTCTATTTTTGTATTTTATTTATACTTAAGTATAAATAAAATACGTATAAGTTATTTATAGTAAGTACACCTTCATTTTAAATACAAAGGTACATTACCTTAATATTTTTAAGACAGAGGTAGATATCACACAAGTTATTGCACGCTTGACCTATTTCTGAAGACACAATATTTCCAATGCCAATCTTATGGTAAATAAAAAACAAGGTACTTAACTTACAGTGATAATAGCGCTGTCGTTCAGTAGAGCTGGGTTACCGATGTACTTTGGGTGTATTGTCACATTGGCAATGAACCTTATACGGTCTTGTACGAAGTCGTTTGTTAGCACTGCAGATCCGAAAAACACTCTTAATTGATTTATGTTGATTTGCTCTGGAGTTCTGGAAATAAAAATGTTTATCTCGTATTGATCAACCCCAATAGGATAATTGAACAACTGTTGTATTGAGGCTTAAATATACAAATCGGCCTATACTATTCCACCGTTTGTCTTCTGTCATAAATCGAGATGAGATAGATTAGGTAAATATTCCTCTACGTGGACCCAATGCGGATTGGTGGAGGAAACTTATATACTTGCATACAATACATTCAACACCGTCACCTATATTCCTCAAGCGGTGGTGGCAGAGGTGTGCTGTATACACCCACTTTTCGCCGACGATGTCAGGTACCATTTAATACGGAGCGGGACTGTTGCCATATACCGGGCCCAATTCTTGACTAATAGAAAAACTACAGTTGTCTAACCTAGGGTTTGAACCCAGGACCTCGTGATCGCAAAGCACATTATTCGCCACTAGATCCTCGTAGTGGAGGGTGGGTAGTCAATATTTCGGCATTCACATTACATTCAATATTGTCATTTTTAAATTCTATACGCAAATCGTATAAAAGAAAACATTGCTACAAACAGTATTATAGAGTGAATCCACTAGGAATTGCAACGAACGGTTTGTTCCAGCTTAAGTCGCTCTAGTTTCGATTCCCGGCATGTGACATACCTATCTTTGTGTGATCTACAAATATTAGTTTCGGTTTGATCTATGTGTGTATGAAATCCATGTTCATAAATGCTACGTGCACCCACGACACGAATAATTCCTAGTGTTGGACTACGTTCCCTTTTTTTTTAAATACTAACCCATTAACCGTGGTAAACAAGCAGGAGGCAGCTGTTAACAGGTGCTGGAATGTAGTTATTACACCTCCGCATCTATGACCGCGTGTGTTTTGCGATAATTGAGTTGTATCTTGAATTGACACCTGAAAATTAAACATTAGAAGTTCCCCTAGTTGTTTCACTCAATAAGGTTCTCGTATCTAACAAATTTTATTAGCGCTTGTCATCAAGATCAGTTTTATTTGTAAATATTTATACAGCATCGAGCGTGTATGAGATGAACTATGTGTGTTCAGGAAGCCAGAGAGGTCTGTAAGGAACAAGCCTGTTGGAACTCTGTACTCCCTGCCTACCTCACAAGGGATCTGGCGTGATTATATAGATAGATAGACTTTTTAAACGTCGTCATAAGTGCCTTAGCAGACGGACTGCTGAAGGCAATGACACTTTCTTTGACAACTTCACTCTAACGTCAAATGATTTTTCTGATTCTGGGGACTGCGTAGTCCGTTAGAGGTCTCAATGCAGTTATGTTAACTACACGAAAACTAATTACAATCTGTAATTTTGCATTTGGCGTGCAGATCGAATACGGCCTGTGATTTTGGACTCTTAAGTGTTAAAGAACTATACAGACCTGTAAAGTAATCCATATACGAAGTAGATAATATAATATCAGCGCGGAGCGGTGGCACGTTAGTTTTATGAAGACTACTAATTTTGTAACTTGTTCAGTATAAACCAATATTTAGAAGTGACATAGAAAAATATTTGGAAGCCATTCAACTGTATATAATATCACGGATGAGGCTATTTACGATAAAAATATTATCGTAGACATGAATAATAAAGATGAGTTGTTTTATGTCTGATATGTAAATGAATTACTATTTCTGACACTTAAAGCATACTTGTATACATATTATAGATTTTTGACAAGCTCGTTGAATCTGCGAAAAATTGCCGCACTCCAATCCGGTGGTATATGTAAAAAATATAATGTTTTTAACATCCTATGGCATGCAGTGGCTTCCATTTAATGCAGTTGGGTGTTATTTATTTATTTTAAATTATTTGGGTGGCTTACCAGAGGCATTAATAAAAAGTAATAACAAATTCCATTTTCAAGCCGCCACATATTTTTTTTTATAATACGTAGCAACACCCTAGGATGTATTTCTATGTTGTGGTTGCGTTTACAAACATGAACACTCACATACATAGAATGTGTGTATCATAGAAATGTGTAAACCCTATAAATCTTTGGATTGTTATCCGAGGACACCATTCATAAACGCTCGGGATAACGAAACGCCCGCATTCGTGCTACAGATACCTCCGGTATTTATATGTTGCACCTAATTATTATCATCATAATATCAGAAGTATTAATTTGAATTAATTACAAGGGCAAATTTTCTATCCTTGAATATTTGGCACAATGTGATAATTTCTTTTGATTAGATTACGGGCATTTAATCGACTTAACTTTTACCTTCATTATTCAATTATTCAATCCGTACATCTTATCTTTGTCATCACTAGACAGAGTAAACAGAGTCCAAACAGCTTTTTTGCGTACAAACCTCTCTAGCTTCCTCCATTCTCAAATATATACATGCTTGCCGGTTACAGATATTTTGGATATACCAAGCTCATAGTACATATAGATACATTTGGTCTCCTCCAGTACCATTCTTTCAGCATCGCATTGTATCTTCCAACATTTTTTCTATTTATTCGAACCACAGGGGCATACCCTTTTTTAATTTTATACCGATACTTTCCGTCATAACTAAATATTTTCAGTAAGAACACTGCCTGTTTAAGTTATATTTATTATAGCTTAAATATAGATGTTCATTAGCTGAAAAATATTTGTATTTGAGTGCTCTGACAGTACAGGTAAACAATAACTTTTAAAATGAAATAGTCTTTTAGTTACCAAGTAGGGAAACTGGAAATCGGTGGCAATATTCCAATTAGTGATTCTGTTCATCCCCTCGTTGTCCGATGATTCCGCCAATGCACCTGTTGATTAATAGTAAAAGTTAACAAAATAATATATTTATATTTACTTAGTCCCGAACCAGTAATACTTATTGTTAGGGGTAGATAGTAAAATTATTTAGCAGTAAACAACACTTATTCTAAGTACATGTATACTCCTGTCAACTTTAACTGAAAACCTTCCATGTACAAAAGACTTTACAAGAGGTTGAAAAAAATTCGATTTGCGCCCTTTAAAATATTACAGTTTTCAATTAAGATGCGTTTTCAAATGCATATACGTACGAAATTTATTAATAGGGAAGGTATCGTATAAACCATATTGTAAGTAGAATTAAAATTCCAAAATTGCATGTTCCTGATTTTTACTCGAATAGGCTTGATTTATTCTGTTTCTTTTTTTAATAACGTAACCTCGCACATGGAATTATTCCTGTCTGGTGGGTGCATTTAGAAGCACGAAATTCAGGATTAGATATTTATTTCTATATATTTGTATCTCACATACATACATACATGAGATACAAATAAATATGTTTATATCTCATGTATGTAAATTTCGTGTGCTTATTAGCACGATAAACTTTTAGATAAGTTAAACAAATGGACTACAAAAGGCTACAGGTAAAAAAATCACTATTATCTTCATTTTTTTTTGTAATGAATTCAAAACAGTAAAAAGTTAAATAAATGGTCCGCACTTAACAATAATTGGACCGACTACACCACACTTTATAATATTGATAGCACTGACCTAAAATAATAAATACGATAACATTCTGGCAAAGGACGTCAGCGTAAGATACTTTTTTAGTATCTAATCAATTTTCGTTCGATTGTATGTAGGCGTTTACGTTTTGTTAAGGTTTACTTGTGAATCACAATGGCAAGTAGTTAAAGGCATCTCTACTCACTGTTAGATAACTAAATATCGGGACTTTTTTATGGCCTGAAATTATTGTTTACATACAAATCTTTACATCCTACTAATATTATAAATGTAATAGTTTGTTTGTTTTATACTTTAGACTAGCTGTTTCCCGCGGCTTCGCACGCGTTTATTTTGTAATTTGACATAGGTAGGTAGGACTTTTTGGGATAATAAGTTTCCAAGACTTAAGAGACACCTCCGTATTAAGTTTCTTTTCAATCCCTTCAGCCGTGTTAATATAAAAACAGCTATCCCCTGAAATCTTGCATTTCCTAAGGTAAATAGTAGTCAACACTCTGAAAAATCCTTAATTTTTCAGTGATAGTGTTTTAAAATTGGTTCCACCGCTCTGGATATTAACACGGCAAACCTTTTTTTTATTGTGCCGTTATGTGCATAAAATATGTTCCTTATTTCATAATCACAAATCCCAAATCAATATACCCGTGTGCTGTGCGAGGCTCGTACCTGCGACTATTTGACAAAGTAAGTAAGGCGGTCTACGTTTTATCGCTTAAACCAAGTCGTCTTTGTTTTGCAAAAGTATTTATAAAGTCGATTTAAATATGAGTAAATTTTCGCTGTAGAACTATTTTAGCAGGTCCCTAGGCTCTCAGTCGCCGGTTAAGAGAAAGAGGGAAATCGACGGATTGCCAGGCTTTGCTTTCGACAAAATAGGATTAATATATTTGGGGCTTCATGCAGGCCGGTTAAACCCACCAAATGCATATAATGCAGGATAATATTGGCATGATTTAGTATATAAACAATGTTACATATTTCATATTATTATTTCACGACTTAAAATACTTTAACACTGTCTACCAATCTATATCACCACGTCAGATCCCTTGCGGAGTAGGCCGAGTGTACAGAGTTCCAATAGGTTCTTTCCTTACGGACCTTTCTGGTTTTCTCCACTCTCATAGTTCGTCTTATACACGCTCGCCGGTTACGGAGACACTTGACTTGTTCTTCGGACAAGACATGCTCTATTTAGTCATGGTAAGATAGTCTAGGTCTTTACCGATATCTGCGTCCCGTTCTAGGTAAACTACCAACTCACAGCGGCGTGGAACCATATTTATTTTTTAGTACTAATTTTATTGATATTTCCTTGCTGCTTTTTTAGATAATTGTACATATTTTAAATAATTTGTGAAACTTTAAATGGTTGTTGTTCTACGTCCTTCCACTTTCGAATTTGTATATCTGTGTGGTATCTTTCATATTAAGTTTATTTATAATCCGTTAGATATGCAGAAATAATAGATATTCCGCAGAAGTTGTGCTATTTTTTGAGATAAAAAGTGTTCTGTTTTATTTTACGATGTAATACACCTTTATATACCGTTTCACTTAAATTCGTTTAGCCATTTTAATATGAATAAATACCAGCTATGTCGCAAGAACCGTGATTCTTTTCGAGAAAAAAATATATCGATTATTATTTCTAGAACACCTTAAAAGTGTTAGTAAGATCCATTCTGTCATTTTACTATGAATAAATAACAGCTAGTTATCCCGGGAGAACCTTGTAGTGAATATATTGTATATTTTGTAAACTTCCGCCAGACTTATTTCTCTATTAACTATTTTTGTTACCGGGTTCACTCTTAGCCCCACTTAGCCCGCACAGGTGGTCTTTGTAAAATATAAACTAAACTATAGCACGATCTTATTAACCACACAACACTAACGCCGTCTCATAAAAAAAAACATATACAATACCTTCCTTTTCAAGAAGGATTATCATTTTTAAATTATCGGCAAAATATTTCTGATTTAAATCTTTTCTACCTACCCTGCCAAAGATTATTATCTAGCGTAATAATATCTAAAAACTGTATATTGCCAGCTAAGTATGTAGCAAAGTTTTGTCAGTACATTTTGTGTTAGTCTTCTCGTAAGATATTAATCGTCGTTAAAGTTTCGTGTCGGTTCCATTCATCATTAGAATTCTCTCTAGAAGAAACAATCCTGAATGCATCATTGGTTCATGCACGAAACCATGTTTGAGTATTTTAATCAAACGTGTATGAACAATTACGAGTGAGTGATTTTAACCACTGAAAAGTTTTTTGTGAGGAAACGAAGCTGAGTCCAATATCAATTCATGGATAAATTCATGTGTAGGAAAGATTACATATTTTACGTCGTAACATTGCAGTTCGTGATAAATAGTAATAAAGTTATACAATCTATTTAGTATTAGTAACAAAGTTGTTTTGGAACAATGAATGATTTATCAAAATCGACTTTTTTTCTATCCTCAGAAACCGTTACATTTCTCAAAAAATAAGTAGACAGAGTTTTGATCCTTAGTACAGTAAAGTGTCTACTTAGAAATTCAATGTTCCGCTTATTTTTGTATTTCCTGAAAAAACCTTGTGAATTTCTGGCAAAAATACTATTTAATATCTTATCTACCATTTCAAGGTATCCGCATACAAAGTTTCATCGAAATCCGCTTGGTAGTTCTTGCGTTATGATGGTTCATACCCTTAGACAGACATACAGATAGACAAACATACACGAAAGCCAAAAATTGTAGAATTGGCTTCTACATCAATAAAATGATGTCCGTGGGTTATTTCCTAAAAATAATCCATGGATAGACAGGACTTCCTTAAAATTTTATTATATGTAGTATGTAGAGATATAGATACTTTACTTTTCCCTACAAACTATTTGATTATCTGAAAACATAAATATTAACTATGTTGTCTGTCATATGAAATATCTCCGTGCTAAGTTTCACTGACATCTAAACAGTAGTTTTGGAACAAATAATGATTAATCAAAATCGACTCTTTTATCTTTCCTCGGAAACTGTTAAGTTTTTTGAAAATATAAGTATACAGAAATAAAATATTTTGAACAGGCTACAATTATACAAAATTTAATTTAAATCTATCAAACAGGTTTGGAGTAGTGTCTTTTTAGAAATACAATATTTCGCTTATTATTGTCTTTACTAGAAAAACTTTTTGATTTTCCGGGATAAATACTATACAATATGTTAGCCAACATTTTAAGGTATCCGCATGGAAAGTGTTACCAAAATCCGCCCAGTAGTTTTTGCGTGATGATGGTTCATACCCTCCGACAGACCGACAGACAGACAAACAGACACGAAAGCCAAAAATTGCAGAATTGGCTTCAACGTCGATAGTATGACACCCCTGGGTTGCTATTTCCTAAAAATATTCCATGTACAGACACGACTTCCTTACAGTTTTATTATATGTATATATGTATGTATATAGATTATAAATGTGTTAAGTAGTTTGTATGTTCAGATGTTTGGATATTTGTTACTTCCAAGAGAGTACCGCAGTGCGGGCTAGGGCGTCCCCCCGAGGCGACGCGTACCGGCCCGCCCCCGTCGGTACGAACATAGGCAGAAGCGGCGATGGGGGCTGCCACCCATCACGCCGGGCCCGAACTGGCGAGTCGTGGGGTACAGAGTGCCGAATAGGCACCTGGAATGTAAGAGGTGGTATGGAAGATAAGATGCATGAGGTGATTGATGTAATGAAAGAGAGACGCCTGGATGCTCTGTGTGTAACAGAGACTAAGCGAAGGGGCAGTGAAGCCTGTGATCTCCCTGACGGCATAATCGCTCTGTGGTCTGGAGTGCCACAGAGCGATCGTGCCAGCATGGAGGTGGGTATCTTGTTGTCCCATCGCCTGGCCTCTAGAGTGAGAGATTATGGCTTGCATGATGCGAGACTTCTCTGGGTCCGCTTGAAACTGGGAGTCACTAGAGTGTTTTTGGTTGGAGCCTACGCTTCTGTAAGCTCGTCGACACCCCCGGACCTTGAGAAGTTTTGTGATAATGTCAGGGAAGTTCTGGCTGATGCGAATGAAAAGGTGATTTTGTGTGGCGACCTGAACGCATGGGTGGGAACCAGGCGGCAAACTTGCGACGCTGCTCTGGGTCCTTATGGTGATAAGAGAGTGAATGATGCAGGTAAGCTTATTGTAGATGTGTGTTTGGAAAGAGGTCTCCTTGTGTCCAATACAATATTCCAACACAAGGATACACATATGTTTACGTGGAGAAGAAATGAACCGAAAAGCATGATAGATTTGATCCTGGTAGATAACCGTCTCCGAAGTAAACTTCAAGATACCCGTGCGTATAGAGGCCCCACTCTTGAATCGGACCACTATCTCGTAATTGCGCGGTTTGTTCAGGAAGTGGAGGCACTGGCGAGAGCGTATCCCCTTCGGAGGCCTTGAAAGAATCAAGGTTGAAAGGTTGCAAGATGAGAGCGTGAGGAGAACGTATGAAGACAGAGTCCGGGACAAGCTTTTGACAGCTGGTTCTTCGGACTCAAACATAGATGAATGCTGGAATTGTCTGAAAGAGAGTTTGGTAGAATCAGCGAAAGAAGTATGTGGCTGCTCAAAGAAGCATAGCACAGCAAAAGGGGATGCATGGTGGGACACAGAGTTAAAAAGCTCTGTAGAAAGTAAGAAGAAAGCGTGGCAGGACTATGTCTATTCTTTGAATCTAAATGACAGTATGACGGAGATGAAGAAAGAAATATACCGGCAATGCAAGAATGCCACCAAAATTTTAGTGAAAGAAAAGCGTGAAAGAGCTAGTGTGATTGAGGATGAGAGGCTGACGAAGAACTTCGAGAATAACATCAAACTCTTTTGGAGCAAGGTGAGAAAGGCTCGAAGTGATTCGTCAGGCTCCAGAATGGAAAAGATAAAATCTAAGGATTTTGACATTCTTGCAGACACACACGCTGTGCTAAACCGGTGGAGTGAATACTTTGGAGAAATGTATGAGAATGCCCCGGATGCTGGTGCCACACACGAGCCCAGAGGCGAGTTTGCGGCACCAGAATCCACAGAGGACATAACTATGGAAGAAGTTGAATGGGCGATACGAAGTATGAAAAATGGTAAAGCTGCGGGAATAGACATGATATCTGCCGAGATGATTAAATATGGTGGAACTTGCGTCCGGGACGCTTTTTGGATCCTCGCAAATCTTTGCTGGAAGACCGGTAGAGTCCCTATAGATTGGCGCCGCACAGTCATAGTACCCTTGTATAAAGGCAAGGGCTCACAATATGACTGCGCCAATTACAGGGCCATCAGTTTGATCAGCTTGGCAGCTAAGGTGTATGGTAAAATTATTGAACGGAGAATGCGCGAGAAGTCCGATGGAGTGTTGTGTGAGGCACAGGGAGGTTTCAGGTCTGGAAGAGGATGTTCGGATCAAGTTTTCTCCCCCCGCAACATCGTAGAAAAGCATCTGGCAGTAGGCTGGAAGGTTTTCTGCGGTTTTGTGGACTTCGAGAAGGCGTTTGATAGAGTCGTGCGAAAGAGACTTTGGGACATTTTGCCAGAGTATGGTATAAACGGCACCCTGTTGCGAGCCGTCCAGTCCACCTACGTGGACAGCAAGGAATGCGTACGGGTGGATGGTAACATGTCACCTTGGTTTGACGTTAAAATCGGCGTCAAGCAGGGTTGCGTGTTCTCCGCTAGACTGTTTATAGTGTATCTGGATAAAAGTATTCAAAGACTGAATGTCATCGCATTCAGTCTTTGAAGGGGTAAAAATGGGTGATCTAGTGATAAACCACCTATTGTATGCAGATGACGCGGTTTTGATAGCGCCAACAGCCACTGATCTGCAAACACTAGTCACAGTTATGAGAGACGACTGCATGAACAATGGCTTACATTTGAATGTGAAGAAAACCAAAATTATGGTTTTTGAACGGGAAGAAACCAGAACGAATGCAAGGATTTTGGTTGGTAACGATGTGCTGGAGCAAGTGAATGAGTTTGTATATCTTGGATGCACCTTCAGTAAGCATGGGAAATACACCGCTGATATAGAGAAAAGAGTGAATGCAGGTAATAGAGTGAATGGTGCGATGGGAAGGCTACTTGGGAGCCGGTACTTAAGCCAAAAGTCTCAGCTGGCCATACATAACGGAGTGCTTGTCCCAACGCTGTTATATGGCAGCGAGAGTTGGGTATGTAAGAAGGAGAACGAAAGCAGGATAAATGCGGTCGAAATGCGATCTCTGCGGAAGATGTGCGGAGTCACGCTGACCGACCGTATTCGGAACAGCGTAGTAAGAAAGCGAGTAGCTATGAAAGATAGTATCGGTGTAAAGATGAGAAAGGGTATGCTCCGTTGGTTTGGGCATATAGAAAGAATGCCAGAAGAAAGAATGACAAAACAGATATACAATGCGAAAGTGGAAGGATGTAGGTGCCGGGGACGACCTAGACTATCTTACCATGACCAAATAGACCGTGTCTTATCTGAAGGGCAAGTCAAGAGTCTCCGTAACCGGCGAGTGTGTATGAGACGAACTATGAGAGTGGAGGAAGCCAGAGAGGTATGTACGGAAAGAACCTGTTGGAACTCTGGTACTCTCTGCCTACCCCGCGAGGGAGCTGGCGTGATGATATAGATAGAGACAAATAATCACGCAAAAACGGCTGAACGAAATTGAATGAAATTTTGCACGCGGATGTAGAATCAACACATAGGATATTTTTTATCCCGGACGAAAATAAGTTCCTGTCTAAACTCACCGCGGGCGAAGTTGCGGGCAAAAACTAGTTTATAATATTAGTAGGATTTATGTCTATATTTCCCGAGCGACGATAGCAGAGGTTTACTGTGTAGGCCTACTTTTCGCTGACGATATTCATCTTTGTAAACGCAAAGAAGATAGGGAAATAAGTTTCAGTGTTGGGCTTGCCCCACAAGTGGCCATGAAGACTGTTATACATTGCTATACAAGTTTTTATGGTCTCTGAAAGTAGCCTTTGCAGCCGCGTACCAATGCACAGAACAAAAGTTACTTGTCTAGAATTCTACGCATTGGTATGCGGCTTCGTTTAGAGTAGCCCTAATGATTAGCGTATGCTATATTGTTATTTAAATAATTTTAATTTCAACAAACGCAACGGAGATGTCTTGCTTAGTTGAATAGTTTCTACGGCTTCTTTCCGGCTCCATTATTAGACCTTGGATACCTTCCGGGCCTAAAGTGCTTAAGAAGACAAATACAGAACAAACCACACACAATATTGAGTAGTTGGGTGGTTCCATGAATCACCTTTCGGCTTGATCCATCATCAGCTCCATGGTTCCATATTATTGCACTGTAAGCGAAATAACATATGCATGCCACACCTCAGCTCAATCGGATATCTACAAGTGCTTGATAAATGTATCACAAGATTTGAACCAGAAAGATAGACAGACATACGAACATTGCACCTTAAAAAAAAACTTGCAAAAAGAAAATACTTGGCATTCTTCTATCAGACTTTTTTATTGAACTTGCTTCCACAAAACGTAACTAAGTGTATGAGTTTTTGTAATATTCAATTGACCGTTTACTTACAAAACTGTCTAATTTCATAGTCTTACTGCGTGGATTTCTTTAGTCAAAGCATAAAATTTAATAGAAAAAAAAATGTATGGCAGAATATTTCTAATATAATTGAAAATAAATCTGTATTAATCAATGAAAATAAATAAAACATCGTAGAGATAAAACATCTCATTGTGCTTTTTGTAACACATTTGTATGCTGTCAGGGTCCCTAATACAAATAACCGGGGCTCCGACTGATCTAAATATTAGAAAACAAATTCTAGCGCGTACTAAATAGATCTCTTCACACACATAAACTGTTCAAAAACGAATGGAACATGCTGTTCCTATTTTCTGTTTTATTTCAATAGTATTCATGATATAAAATATCTCACATTTTGTGTCTTTTGTCTACTTCGAAAATATGGTACCTTAATTTGTATAAAAACTTTTTTCAAGTCAAGAGACTCTGTAAACGTATGGGATTGAAGGAATCTAGAGAAGTCTGGAAAGTAGGAACTTGATGGAACTCTGTACTCTCCGCTCACCTTGCAACGGATCTGGCGGAAAAAGGTACCTAATAACTTAACCTAGTGTTATTTTATTCATAGTAAACACTGTGTCAAATTTTAAACTAGTAAGAGCAATTTTTTGTATATTGCTAGTAAAGTGAGATTAGCATTTTTTGTAGATTTAAGGGTACCTACTTACTCCCACCTATTCTAGCAACTGACAGCAATGAATCTGTAGCTCATTACGTAAGGTGTTTGAAGTTTGCAATATTTGGACATTATCAGAACCCACTGGAATTGTTGTTATTTTAAGGCTATAAAATAGTGACCGTCCTAAGCGGTGAGTTTTTCTTTCTAATTAGAATTCATGCACACTTTTCTATAACTTAGTCTTACAATTTTTTTATGATTTTTATAAGAAAAGCGACTGTGACGTGCCAGCAGATGCCATCGTAGGTTCATCGTAGTATTCATATGTTCTATTATTTGAGTTGCGAAATTTTGCAAAGCAGCAAATCCGGTTACAATCGTACATCTACAATGCCTGGTTGGACTGTTCTATCTAGCAGGGCTTGTACAGAATGCGTGACAAGACATATGTCACAACTTTGTTGCCCTAGAACACGAATTACGTAATCCCGTACGCCGTGCCCTTGGCGTGATACGACCCACGACTTTTGTGCATTAGACCCACGAAGTACTTTACTCTGTTATTTTAAATTATAATTGTGTTTATATCAAGTTTTCATGGACGACGTTGTGTAGACATTACGTTATAAAGTTTCTGCTGCCGAAAAGTATAGTGAGTGATCGAATCCATAGTGTTTATCGATGGTTATTTCATGATAATAAGAAAACATAGATATTAAAACACCGTCGGTAAGTTGTAACACTTATCGCGCAATAAATACGCGTAAGCGACACCCTATTCACGGCGCTTACGTCCTTCTTCTCGCGCCCTTGGTGAAGCAAGATAAGTAACCACGGAGGTGATTATCTTGATTTTGGAATGTTATTTGTCGTCAACCTACGTATTTGAATATTTGTTACTTTAAAGTGAAATTGCAAGAAACATTGATTTTATTTTATTTTTATAATATGGCTGCGTCATCACTATCATGGGGGTGTTGCATTAACGAAAATATAGATGAAAATGAACAGTTTATCAACTGCATACGTTGTAGCAAATCTTATCACTTTCTATGCCTGTCAATACCTGAAATTGCTTGCGATTCTGAAGCGTACTGTAAATGGAAATGTCCAGGATGTATAAGTCAAATTCCAAAATCATCAAAAAAAGATTCTACGCCAATTCGCAATATCACTACAGCTAGAGGTAACAAAATACCTGCTTTAATCTCTCTCCCTGGAATTAAAGCTGTAACCGCTGATGACGTGCGTTCTATCGTACAGGGCCTTTATTCGCTATGCCACATGAGATTCCCCGCAAGTAACGTGTGACGTCATAACAAGCAGTAAACATAAACACGCTTCCTTGACGAGCCTTCGCGTGGAATTACAAAATGGTATTCGGTATGCCGTAAGGAATGTTGTCTACGGAAATTTTATTTTTAATTTGAGATTTCGCTGGATGCGTTCATAATCTTACATCTGTTAATTTCGGTAAAGTATCGGTTTTTCGAATATTCCTTTCAACGTATTCAATTTTGGTAAAAATATATTTATATGTGCTGATAACATGGTTTTAAGTATGTGTCTATTGAAAACTAAGTAAATAAGTAGGGCCAGATATAAAAAAGGCAACTTTAATTAACATTAAACAAAGATCCAAGTTTTAGAACGTACGAATGTCAAATACAATAACCTATACCCACACCTAAACAAACAAAGACTTGTCCCACACATATATATATATATAGTCTGTTTTTTTTAAGTGGTCAATTTTACATAAAAATAATGTGTGATAACTTCAGGCAATACAATTGGTTCAAAATTAGTTTATTTTATTCATTCATTAATTCCCCAATCCTTGCTCTTCGTCCGAACCGACCACTTTAGTGTCTTAAGTTGTCACACCATGATTTTTCATAAAATTGGCCACTTAAGAAAAACCAGGCTAAACCTAGCACCATTCCGATCTCAGCCTTGAACCTATTCGCACCTATATAAAAGCCCTTTTTAGCTGCTGCCGCCTACGCAGTTGACTCGCCTCCTATCAGCCGTTATTGCTGCCCGCGCCATATTTTCAGCAACCCTTGCAATGCCCTTACTTCCCTCCTATCAGATACCGATATCACACACAGGATTAGACACCGACCTCGCCGGCGACGTGGAAGAATCCCTTGTCCGCTAGCCAGTGCATCTCTGCACTGGCTAGCGGACAAGTTTCTTTCATGTTCACCACGGCGAGACACCTAATGTATGCCTTCCCCCATAGCAACAGCCCAAGTCGAGGCCGGTCCTCCCTGAACCTAGTTGCCCCTATGCCCTTCTGCCCCCCACTCCGGGACTACCGGCGTGACGGTGTTTATTTTTTATTTTAAAGTTTGTTTTGCAAATATACATACAGTGAATTAAAAGGTACACTTTTTATTTAGTTTATTTACTATGTATCTTTATCTTTACTAGCTATCTATCTACACAGATACATAGATAGATACATAATCTATGTATCTATCTAAATTAAAGAATAAATAAAGAAAATAAAATAATAAAAACATCATCAAGCCAGATCCCCTGCGGGGCAGGTATGTATATAAATGAAACAAAAGTATAAATGAAACAAAAGTAATTGGTAAATCAACAAGTTTTATTTATGAATAACAAATCAATAATCACATGCAAGTCATTTGGTATTGTTAAACGGAAACTTGTAAGTCCTCATCAGAACAACAACACATACCATCTTTGTAACCTATGACCACAATAAATGCTATTTTATTTGATTTGAACAACAAACATTCAAAATTATACAGTTTGGTATACCACACAGTAATGGTTCCACTTTGCTACCAAGGTTACCACACCATAATTATGCAGCTATAATTGAAAAACAAATTGAAATAAAAACATTTTTCTTTCATTCATTAGTATAGAAATTCCCACCACAGATGACATCACCGCACATCTTCCTCTACAAGAATGGGTCAACTTGGGTGTTCTAATTGTCTAAACCATCAGCAATTCTGTAAAAGAAGTTTCATATGAAAGATATGATTTTAGATGCAAAACTAGTGCTTCATAATATATGCAACACATTATTTGATGAACAATTAAAACTCACTAATAGAAAATGCATTATAATAACCCTACATTCTACTTGTAATGAAAATTGATAATGAAAAATAGCCTATTATGTTATTTTAGGTCAACATCATTCACCTATGCCCTATAATTAAATCAATGATACAAATATTTAATTCACAACAAAATCAATAATGTAGCACACCACAAATTATTTGTCTTTATAAAATAACAAAAGTCACATTTATTTTAGTAGATACGTACCTGTTTTTTATTATCACAGTTTTAAATGGGCCTCCTAACGCATTTAATTGGTAGGTTAGGTCTTTCCACATTTCTCGATGACCTTCCTTGAGGAGAACAATTGATGTACCCAGATTCCACCTGTGGGTGGGTAAATATGCTAATTGGGCTGTAGAAGCTTTCGTCCGGTTCATTGTGACTACAAACTAAAACAAAACACCATATTTTTAAGATAAATGTGTACACTATTGTTGAAATTGAGAAGTTCACTTTCATAGATTAGCCACCACAATTTTCCAATGTCACTGGTTATGAGTAATAATTTATTACTACGACGACGACGCGATGATCATAATATATCATTTTAATTGCAATAAAACTATTTAAAAATGTTTGTTTACATTGAATTATCTTAGCAAGTTTTTAACATGTTTTCAATAACACGCAAGCGCGGAGCGTGTTATTTTGACAGTTCGAAACATGGCGTGTGACGAGCCTTGTCATGTTTTCAAATCTGACAGTGGCATACAGAATTCCATTCCACGCCAATAACACGTATGTTTGATAACACGTCTTGTTTCGTGTTTAAATTGTCATAGCGAATAAGGGCCCAGGATGTTATCAAAAACGAGTTTGCTACTATGATTAAAAAAATCAATAGCCGTATTGTCAACGTCATAGATGAGAAGCTGGTACTAATAAAATCTAATTTGGGTGAATTGAGCGAGTCACTTAATTTTCACACCACACAATTTGAAAAATTCCAGACTGGACATGATACAATGAAGGATGCTGTTAAAGATATGAAGGATGAAAATTGTAAACTTAAAAACACGATTGCAGATATAACCCAACGACTTAATAACATAGAACAACAAGCACGGTCAAACAACTTAGAAATACTAGTATAGTTGTTATGATTATGACCTTGTTATTCTAACAGAGACTTGGTTAAATACCTCGGTATTAAGTAGTGAGCTATTTGATGATAGATATTTTGTGTATAGAAGAGATAGAGAAACCTCTAGTGCACTTAATGGAAGGGATGGCGGGGGTGTCTTAATCGCTATTAAGAAAAATATATGTTCTAAACGCGTTACATAATGGGAAAGTAGCTATGAAGATCTCTGGATAACCATAGATCTACCATTATCCCGAGGTGTATGTCAAATAGCCCTCTGTGTGGTATACCTTGCTCCACCAGTACGCCGCTCTTCCCTAGAACACTATGTTGATCATTGTAATATTGTACTCGAACAAATCACAAATTCTCACGTCTTTATTGTTGGTGATTTCAACTTAGGCAACATAGATTGGAAAATGGAAAAAACTAGCGACTCCAAAACATCGACAAAAAGGGATATTTTTATAGATTTTACTCTTGTTAACAAATTAAGTCAATATAACTATGTAGTTAATCACGCTGGTCGCATATTAGATCTTGTACTTTCAACTAATTCAATGTGTAGTGTGGTGAGGAGTATTAAAACTTTATGTAACATTGATCAGCATCATCCACCTCTGGACATTATTTTTTCTCTGGACACACCAGTGAAGCTACCATACAATTTTTCAGCGGCAAGACCTAGTTATTATAAGGCTGATTATCAGAAAATTCGTAGTTATTTGAAAGAACAAGATTGGAAAAAGTAATTCAACGAATTGGGTGATGTGAATGAGATACTAAAGGTATTCTATGAGATTCTTAGTGTGGCTATAAAAAAATTTGTATCATTTCGATTACCTAGAAGTAATAAATTTCCGTTGTGGTTTAAATGTAACCTGATAAAAATTTTAAATGAAAAAAATAGAATAAGAAAGCGCTACAATAAATACAAAAACCCTTTAGATGCAATTGACTGATGGACTTACCTTTACGTCTGATGGTATTGAAATATGAGAGTTATTCGCCCCGACTTATCTTCCGTTTACAGTCCCAAAGATGACTGTGGTGGTGAATACAATTCTCCGTACTTGCAAGACTTGCATAAGAATAGTTTATGTTTAACTAATCCACTTATAGATTGTGATACCTTGCTGGCAAAATTAAAAGGTTAGATAATAGAAAAGGTCCCGGGCCAGATGGCATACCTCCAATTTTTATTACATCTTGTTCATCTGAGTTAGTCATACCATTAATGGTTATTTTTAACGCATCACTCTCTTCTGGTACATTTCCTTCGAAATGGAAACAGGCAAAAGTAGTTCCAATTTTTAAATCGGATAGCAATGCTAATATTTCTAATTATAGGCCCATATCCATTCTATCAACATTTGCAAAAGTTTTTGAGTCCCTTATCTGTCCCTATATTCAAAATCACCTTAAATTATATCTAAATGATCATCAGCATGATTTTGTAAAGTCACGGTCCACGGCAACGAACCTAATAACTTTTACTGAGTTATTATTTAATTCCATTGACTCGGGCCACCAAGCGGGTGTCTTATATACAGATTTTAGCAAGGCTTTTGATGGAGTGTCCCAAGAAATATTAATTGTGAAGTTGCATGCCTATAGTATCGCTGGCTCCTTGCTACGATGGTTCCACTCTTACTTATCTTGCAGAACATTTTTCGTTGTAGTCAATGGTTATCAATCAACAGTGCAAAATATATCTTCTGGAGTACCTCAAGGCTCACACCTAGGTCCCGTCTTATTCAATTTCTTTATAAATGATATCCCAAACTGTTTTCAATTTTCTGATGTCTTCACGTACGCTGATAACCTCAATTTTGTAAAAATTATTAAGTCAGACGAAGATGCCTCGAATCTGCAGAATGATTTGAATAGACTAGTCCAATGGTGTGAATATAATAGAATGCACCTAAACACGAAAAAATGCTACCATGCCAAATACTCAAGGAAAAATAACTGCATACATCATGACTATTTTATTAACAACCATAAAATTAAAGAAGTTGACAATATTCGTGACCATGGAGTAACTTTTCACAGAAAACTTACCTTTCTCCCTCACATAGACAATATCACAAAAAAAGCATAAAAAATGTTAGGATTTATCTTAAGGAATTGTAAAGGATTTCGTGATAGTGCAACGAAAATATTACTTTATAACAGCTTGGTTCGGAGTATTTTAGAATACTGTAGCATTATCTGGCGCCCACATTATGCGACACACACACTGCGTTTGGAGCAAGTACAGAAACGATTTCTTTGGCACCTTGTTTTCTCAATAGGTAAGGCCAAAAAATTACATTCATACGAAAAAAGATTGAAATTGTTTAATATGAACACGCTTGACAAACGTAGGAATATGAATGATGGACTGTTCGCGTGTAAAGTTTTCAATAACAAAATTGACTGTCCACAATTACTGGCCCTTTTTAACTTTCGGGTCCCGTGGAAAATACCTTGCAACTCTATCACGCCACTTTGTCCACTGTTAAGGAAAACTGTTTTGGGTGCCAATTCCCCCTGTGCAAGGTTGTGCAAGATTTTGAACAGGTGTAGTGATAAAATTCACGTACACTTTGATTCTTTAACGAAACAAGGGTCTATTTTCAACAACAATCTTGAATAACCTTAATCGAAAAGCCTATGGTATCTGTAATCTTACACTGACGTAAATTTATTTTTCCGGACTTATTCTATTGTTGCATGCGGTATTTACCTTTAACTAATTGTTGCACAGAAAATGTTCTTGACACATGTATTCTTAAATTGTATTAGTGTAAACAATTGTTGGTAAACCAAATAAATAAAAAATAAAAAAATATGTCACAATTTTGTTGCCCTAGAACACGAATTACGTAATCCCGTACGCCGTGCCCTTGGCGTGTGTTAACTAACTTGTATACGAAATGAGAATGTTATTGAGATGTTTTTTGTAATTGCTCTAGGCACATGTATAATTAACAGTAAAGGTTTTGTTACTTTACAAACTTGACTACACATAGGTACACAAACACTGAAACCAAAACATATTGTGGGTCATACAAATAATTGTCCCATGCAGGAATCAACTCCACAACTACTCGATGTAGTGATTACAAATGGACTTAGCTCAAATCATAACACTAAGTCATCGTGAAGAAAGTCAGTGCGCGCTCAGACTCGGACGTGCCTCACTGCATATTTGAATTATTACAATTCTCGCTTTGCGCGGCTGTAGCCGCACGTGATTGCCGCTAAGAGTGCTGAAAAACTCATAGCCAACGAAGTGTTGGCGTATTTACAGCACGCCATTGACATCATGGATGAAGTTAGCTTCGAGCAGATATGCACGACTAACTTCAACAAGGAAGAGATTTACAGTGCGAACGTGTTGCTCTATCAATGGCTCGGCATTAGCGATCGGATGCCGTCCCGTAGGAGGGATGAAAAGGTCGAAGAAGTCTCCATGACATCGTCAGATTGCTGAAGGAGACGGATCCTGACGTGCCCGCTTTCGTGGCGAAGCAGCTACACAGGTTGCCCCTCGTCACATTCAACCACGTCGATGTCACCAGGCTGCTATAGGACATCAACACCCTGAAGTCTAGCAGGCCGAAGTACAATACAGGTTAGAGGCTTCTGAGGGTACCATCCGCGACTTACGTGAAGAGCTTGCGTCATTGCGTGGTGCTAGCTCGGAAAATAGGTCGTACGAGGCCTCTAATGTCAACGTTCGTCGCGCAGTACAAAATGCATCGGTTGGCAGTTTTGAGTCGGCTGATGCATCGCCTGCTATTGCTACGGCCCCGCGTGATGCACCACGCCTCGCCACCCGCAGCACCCCAAGCCCTGCCGGCAGTTCCGCTGCCCCGCCGCCAGTAACGTCTATCGTGAACGCGACTACTCCTCGTCGTGATTACGCCGCCGCTGCCGCTCGCGCACTAAAGAGGACAACGGAGAAGGCCCCTAAGATGCCTCAGGCCACAATGAAGGGCCGAAGTGATAAGGAAGGCTCTAAGGTGGAAAGGAAGAAGAAGCCTCTTCGACAAAACAGATGTGGGACCGCGTCGGTCGATGATCGCATGTACTCCGTTCAGCAGTACCAACGACGCTGCTGTACGTGTCACGGTTACATTACACCACCAAAGCCGATGACATTGTGGAGTATGCCCGTAAGAAGACCATGTATGCTCTCAAGGTCGAGAAGCTGAACTGGCAAAACAATACGTCGTTTAATTCGTTTGTGGTGCGTGTTTCCACTGTCTAGCTGGAGACCTTCATGAGCGAGGAGTTCTGGCCGAAGAGCGTCGTCTTCAGGAGATTTCGTGGGAGACTGCGACACGCCGCTGCACAGCGCAACATGTCGCGGAAATTACATGTTACTTAGTTTATAAGTTTAATATATTATATGTATGTTAGTCTGTTAGGTATATATTGTATGGGCCTGTAAATTGTACAATTTTAGATGCCTGAAATAAATAAATTATTATTATATGTCTGTAAAAAGCGTATACTTGTCGAAAAAGTACTTTCTGTAGCCGCTAATTATCGCTATCGAAAAAGGTTGCCGTCACATTGTAACTTCGGTAAACGTATATACTTTAGACTTAACAGTGATTAATGTTCACGTAAAATAATGACTCTATGACAGAGTTTCAAGGAATTAATTAGTTAAACTGTTCTGTACGTCTGCGATTCCCATTAAGTAGATAGTAGTTGGGAACAATCTATTAATTCTAGCTGCAAAAACTGAAAGATTTGAACGTTTGATATATTATTTGTATTCTTTATGTACCTCATGAGAGATCTGGTTCGGTCATTCATTAAATCAGTCACAATAAATCTCTGATTTATACTATCTCACTCAGACCATACTATCCCACTGCTGGGCAAAGGCCTTCTCTCGCAAATCGAGGTGAGAGACCACCACGTAGACTGAGTGCTCTGGTGGAGGTAGATTTGTGGTTACCTGCAGTGAAACATGTCAGGCCGCATATAGCATTTCAGCTTGGCTTAACGACTGTCAGCTATCCGAAGCACGAAGATGCTCGAATATGAACATGCCACATACGGCTACCCATCTTAGACCGACCGAGTTGAACTCTGCTTAACCATGATGACGGCTAAAAAACCGCGGTCCACCTAACTAGCCATGCTGTATATAAATTCATGTAATAATAACTACAAATAAAATACTACCTGAATAACTTCGTAATGAACACTCGTATGTTTTCAACTGTGAGGCAACAACGAACTAGTTTTGAAGGCTTAATAATTAAATAACTTAAATACTACTTGATTTAATTAGAAATAGGTACCTAGTATACTTGTATAATAACGTTAAACAATTATTTTAAAATAGAATCCAGTAACATTCACAAAACATGTGGCCTAATTAAAATTTATTATTCCGTATACTTACATTAAAAGCTTTGAAGTAATACCAAGTTATTAATTTTGAAATACGAATACCGGTTCTCAATTTGGTTGATGTTTTAAAGCATTGTTAACTCCTGTAAAAAGTTTTATATAGGCTTCATAGAGCTTTAAGAACAGAAAGCCAGAGAGTTCTGTAAGGAAAGATCCTGTTAGAGCTGTGTATTCTCTGGATCTGGCATGATAATATTTTTAAATATCTATTAATAATTAAAACAATGTAGAGTATTAAAAAAGCTATCACCTATTATATAAATAAAAATACGTAAAAAGTGACAAATAAATAGACCTTTCCCTATTATGATTTAATTCAGACTGTTACAAAATTTTGCGATTTTATTACTGGCATATATCTAAAATCATGTACTTGCTTACGTAACATCTTCAGTAACTTTTAGGTGTTTAAAAATCACATTACAGGGCCATTTGGCGCGGTTAAACTCTCAAGTAAGGTACTTCCGTATGTATCATTTTATAAATTTACAACATGGCAAAGCGGACGGCTGCACTATTATCGTCCTTTTAGTGCTCTTGTACCGTTGTTCTTTCACTGTTAAACAACAAAGCATAATGTTGTATGTTTTAAGTATAGTGACATTTCGATATACCCACATAAATAAACGGTGTCAAATATGCTTTCTAAAGAATTTCACTATCACCAAATATTATAGAACAAAGCCCTCCCCCCCCTCCCGCGTCTGTCTGTCTGATGGACTGCCACGTTTTAACCCGTTGCTTCGTTTTCACGAGGTCCTGGGTTGAAATCCTAGTTCTGACAAATTTGGTGTCTAACGAAAAATTTCCATGAGTATGAGTCCGGAATTGTGCCCAGTATAATGCAATAGGCTCGCGCCCTATTACATGGGACCTAAATTCATCGGCGAAAAGCGAGTGTACTCAGTACACCTCTGCCAACCCCGCTTGGGGCAGATAGGCGTGGCGGTGTTTTCTTTATTTTAAATTTCGGTACTTTTGCGTTGCGTGTTACATGGAACTGACAATACTTTGTTATGGAATAGGTTTGCATAACAACATCCTTACCTTAATAGGTTCTTATTGGAAAGTTTAATATTCGTTACTCCTTTCCAATATAATAATAATTTCCGCACCATAGGTACTCACCGCGCATTTTCAAGTACCTAACCTAACGAGTTCAAAAAAAAATTTTTACGACCCGTTAATGTTCCATGTTAAATAAACCTGTTAACTTAGACAACAGGAGATTGTTTACACAAATTTATCTTAGCTTGATTAAACACTGGACTAAAAATAATCTACGACTTTGTTATGTCGCTATATTAGTGTAGATAAAAAGTATTATAATTAATTAATTTAATAATTAACTTGATTGGCAAACCAGTTAAGCGCATCTGAGCTATCAGCTGTGGCTTCAATTCTCGTATGAAATATTCACCTATCGCTACATTCATATCAGAAAATGTAAACGGCATTTTTTGTTTTATGACAAAAGTAATTCCCTACATATACATAAAATTACTTAATTATGACAACAATATTAAAGAAAATACGCAAATTTCAATAAATACACCTACTATAATATGATGTAGGTGCCTCGGGAGCCTGTGTCCAGCAGTGGACTAATGTGGGCAAATGATGAAAATGATGATGATGTAGGTACAAATTGTATACTTCGGTACTAATATTTTGTTTAGTAAAAGATATTAAATTTCTGTCAGGTTTTTTTATCGAGTTTTACTAAAGACTACAAAAGTCTACTCATTGTAGATGTTTGTTTGGAAAGGGGTCTTCTTGTGTCTAACACGATATTCCAGCACAAGGACATACATATGTATACGTGGAGAAGGAATGAACAAAAAAGCATGATAGATCTGACCCTGGTTGATAACCGTCTCCGAAGCAAACTACAAGATACGCGTGCGTATAGAGGCCTCACTCTGGAATCAGACCACTATCTCGTAGTTGCGCGGTTTAGTGGTCTGTTCAGGAAGTGGAGGCACTGGCGAGAGCGTATCCCCTTCGGAGACCTTGAAAGATTAAAGGTTGAAAAGTTGCAAGATGAGAGCGTGAGGAGAATGTATGAAGACAGAGTCCGGGACAAGCTTTTGACAGCAGGCTCTTCGGACTCAAATGTAGATGAATGCTGGAATAGCCTGAAAGAGAGTTTGGTGGAATCCGCGAAAGAAGTATGTGGTTGCTCAAAGAAGCATATTACAGCAAAAGGTGATGCATGGTGGGATGCGGAGTTGCAAAGCTCCGTAGAAAGTAAGAAGAAAGCGTGGCAGGACTATGTATCTTCTTTGAGCCTGAATGCCAGTATGACAGAGATGAGGAAAGAAATATACCGGCAATGCAAGAATGCCACTAAAACTTTAGTGAAAGAAAAGCGTGAAAGAGCCAGTATGATTGAGGAGGAGAGGCTGGCGAAGAACTTCGAGAACAACACCAAACTCTTTTGGAGCAAGGTGAGAAAGGCTCGAGGTGATTCGTCAGGCTCCAGAATGGAAAGGATAAAATCTAAAGATGGTGACATTCTTGCAGACACACAAGCTGTGCTAAACCGGTGGAGTGAATATTTTGGAGAAATGTATGGAGATGACCCGGATGCTGATGCCGCAGACGTGCCCAAAGGCGAGATTGCGGCACCAGAATCAACGGAGGACATCACTATGGAAGAAGTTGAATGGGCGATAGTAAGTATGAAAAACGGTAAAGCTGCGGGAGTAGACATGATATCTGCCGAGATGATCAAATATGGTGGAACTTGCGCCCGGGACGCTTTCCGGGCCCATGCAAACCTTTGCTGGAGGACCGGTAGAGTCCCTACAGATTGGCGCCGCGCAGTCATAGTACCCTTGTATAAAGGCAAGGGTTCACAATATAACTGCGCCAATTACAGAGCCATCAGTTTGATCAGCTTGGCAGCCAAGGTGTACGGTAAAATTATTGAACGGAGAATGCGCGTGAAGTCCGATGGAATGTTGGGCGAGGCACAAGGGGGTTTCAGGTCCGGAAGAGGATGTTTGGATCAAGTCTTCTCACACCGCAACATCGTAGAGAAGCATCTGGCAGTGGGGCGGAAGGTTTTCTGCGGTTTTGTAGATCTGGAGAAGGCATTTGACAGAGTTGTGCGAAAGAGACTTTGGACATTTTGCCAGAGTATGGTATAGATGGCACTCTGTTGCGAGCCGTCCAGTCCACTTATGTGGACTGTAAAGCATGCGTACGGGTGGGTGGTAACAGGTCACCCTGGTTTGACGTTAAAATCGGCGTCAGGCAGGGTTGCGTGTTGTCCGCTAGACTGTTTATAATATATCTGGACAAAAGTCTTCAAAGACTGAAAGCGATGAATGAAGGTGTACAAATGGGTGACTTAGTGGTAACCATCTACTTTATGCAGATGACGCGGTTTTAAATAGCGCCAACAGCCACTGATCTGCAAACACTAGTCACAGTTATGAAAGACGACTGCATGATCAATGGCTTGCTTACACTTGAATGTGAAGAAAACCAAGATTATGGTTTTTGAACGGGAAGAAACCAGAATGAATGTAAGGATTGTGGTTGGTAACGATGTGCTGGAGCAAGTGAATGAGTTTGTATATCTTGGATGCGCCTTCAGTAAGGATGGGAAATACACCGCTGACATAGAGAGAAGAGTGAGTGCAGGGAACAGAGTGAATGGTGCGATGGCCATACATAACGGAGTTCTTGTCCCAACGCTGTTATATGGTAGCGAGAGCTGGGTATGTAAGAAGGAGAATGAAAGTAGGATAAATGCGGTAGAAATGCGAGCTCTGCGGAAGATGTGCGGAGTGAAGCTGACCGACCGCATTAGCAACAGCATAGTAAGACAGCGAGTAGGTATGAAAGATAGCATCGGTGTAAAGATGAGAAAGGGCATGCTCCGTTGGTTCGGGCATATAGAAAGAATGCCAGAGGAAAGAATGACAAAACAGATATACAATGTGAAAGTGGAAGGATGCAGGTACCGGGGAAGACCTAGACTATCTTACCACGACCAAATAAATCGAGTCTTATCTGATGGAAAAGTTAAGAGTCTCCGTAACCGGCGAGCGTGTATGAGACGAACTATGAGAGTCGAGGAAGCCAGAGAGGTATGTAAGGAAAGAACCTGTTGGAACTCTGTACTCTCTGCCTACTCCGCAAGGGATCTGGCGTGAGGTTATATTTATTTTATGATATTATTATATCTAATATACGCATTACCATGAGTATGTTATTCATTCTAGTGATGCATTTTCCTTTACCGTGAAATACCTACGGTCAACAAGTCAATGGTCTTAGATAACGTCATAATCTCTAAAATTCCTATTTCAATAACAATCGTGGCACACGGCAATAAATGACCAAGTCATGCAAAAAAACCTACGGCACGGCAAAAAAATTTTTTTTAGTATTTTAATATAAATGTGATGATGTTAAATAAAAAAACACCATTATGATGATAAGCGGGAATGGCAGAGGTGTTAATAATCGGTACACCTACTTTTTGCTGACGATTGCAGCAACAGTCGTTTTTAGGAAAAGTCGAGAGTCTCCGTAACCGGCGTGCGTGTATGAGATGAACTATGAGAGTCGAGGAAGCCAGAGAGGTATGTAAGGAAAGAACCTGTTGGAACTCTGTACTCTCTGCCTACCCCGCAAGGGATCTGGAGTGAGGTTATAGATAGATAGATAGATAGACAGAACAGTCGTTTTTTGTATGTTTCTTCTGGAGTGTCAGAAACCATGTGCGACGTAAAGTTTTAATATAATTCTTACTTAGTGGTAGAATACCTAAATTTATTAGCACCAGAATTAAAATGTCACCTCTGGATTTTATCAAACAAAATTTTGCGATTATTAATTGCTAATGATAAAAAAACATTGTTAAGAAACCTTCAAGTCCGAGACATCAGAAGAAAAGAAAATCGCTGTAAAGGATTTATGTCTCCCTTATTACACATTGGGATATTTGAATCTAAAATATTTCAACGATATGTCGCAGATTTGATCCCTGCGGACAAATTATTGTGTGACCCACGGATATCACGGTTTAGGTATGGGTATTTATGATTGTGAAATTAGTATCTGCATGAAAAACACAGCAGAGTTCGCGGTCGTTTTAATAATACTGTATCGTTATTTTGTCCTTATTCTACTAAGTTTTCCTTCCATATGTGGAAGCGTGTAAATGGCACCTAGCTAATTAAGTAGCAAGATTGCTTTGTAAAAAAATCTTTAAAAAAAACCGACTTCAAAAAGCAAGAAATAAATATTGGAAGTCGGTACCGGTTAATGCAATCGGTTACTTGGCACCGACTTCAAATATTTATTTCTTGCTTTTTGAAGTCGGTTTTTTTTTTAAAATAGTTTTTATTTTACAGTTTTAAGTGACAAGTAAAGTATTTACTAATATTTTTAAATACCTATATTATACTATTTTGTTGAGTTGTACTGCAAGGTACCTACAGGATGGATATAATAACCATAATAACGGAATCTATACATTCGTGCTGTTCGCCGTTAAGGAGTCCCCTGGTGTATCTTCAAAATCCAAAGTTCAATACCGATTTCATTAAAATGGAACCACCTCGAAAATATACTAAATCCAACGCAAAAAGAATCATCAAAATCAGTTCATAAATAAAGACGTTATAAAAAAAACAGACGAATTGTTAAGCTCCTTTTTGAAGTCGGTTAATATTCTGATTAGTTCTATGGCAGGGTACCTATGGGATTGACGTAATACCCATAATATCACAATCTTCGTATTGTTTGTCGTTAAGGAGTTCCCTGGAGTATCTTCCAAATCCAAGGTCTAATACCGATAAAATTGGCCTATAGCCATTTCGAAGCTATACTGAACCAAATGCAAAAAGAATTTTGAAAATCGATTCATAATTGGCGGAATTATCGTGTAACATACATACAAAAAAAAAACATACAGTCGAATTGAGAACCTCCTCCTTTTTAAAAGTCGGTTAAAAATAGACGTAAGCTGCTCTCATAAAATAAAATAAACCTATATATATTCCCTTATCAGAGGTGGCAGAGATGTACCGTATAATCTTACATTTCGCCGACGACGTAAGGCTCCAGTGTAATAGGGGACCAATACTATTGCTACAAACAACTTGTATCCATGTGTCTAGCAAATAAATAATTTAAATTTGATATCCACACTTTTTACTGCTATTAAGATTTTTTCATAGAAATATCAGATTTAAGTAATCTTTTTAGATTAGAACTACGAACTAAGTATTTTAATGTGAACAAGTTAACACGGAAACAAAAAGACATCACAGTAACTGAACATCCCACTTGATGGATTGAAGGGGCACTACCATTTTATGAGCCTATCACAACCAAATGCGCTGTTTGAATAAGCTGGTTGTAATGGCGGTATTCAGTTTTGGGGCGTCATTGACCCAGTTGGAAGAATAGTTATTTGTTTTAATCACGACTACGAACCCATTTGATTGGGGTTAATAGGTATCCCAATTATGTAAAATTATATGGAGTGATATTGGACCTTGACTTGTATAATAATAATAATAGCCCTGTTAAGAAACTGTCCTACCGTTGAATACCACGCTGGCCCAGTGCGGGTTGGCGAACTTCACATCTACCTTTGAGAAACTCTTAGGCATGCAGGTTTTCTCACAATATTTTCCTTCACCGTTAAAGCAGTCAGTCCAACGGTCTAACCACTAGGCTATAACTGCTTTTATATACAATAATAATAATATAACAAGCAGTGCTAGTCTAGTAGTTTGACCTTTGGACTGCAAAGTCAGCAGTCTCGGGTTCAAGCCCTGGCACACACCGCTGCCTTTTCTAGCTTTAACGGTAATGGAACGAATGAATTTGTATATCTTGGATGCGCCTTCAGTAAGGATGGGAAATACACCGCTGACATAGAGAAAAGAGTGAGTGCAGGGAACAGAGTGAATGGTGCGATGGGAAAGCTACTCGGGAGCCGGCACTTAAGCCATAAGGCGCAGCTGGCCATACATAACGGAGTTCTTGTCCCAACGCTGTTATATGGTAGCGAGAGCTGGGTATGTAAGAAGGAGAATGAAAGTAGGATAAATGCGGTAGAAATGCGAGCTCTGCGGAAGATGTGCGGAGTGAAGCTGACCGACCGCATTAGCAACAGCATAGTAAGACAGCGAGTAGGTATGAAAGATAGTATCGGTGTAAAGATGAGAAAGGGCATGCTCCGTTGGTTCGGGCATATAGAAAGAATGCCAGAGGAAAGAATGACAAAACAGATATACAATGTGAAAGTGGAAGGATGCAGGTAGCGGGGAAGACCTAGACTATCTTACCACGACCAAATAAACCGAGTCTTATCTGATGGAAAAGTCAAGAGTCTCCGTAACCGGCGAGCGTGTATGAGACGAACTATGAGAGTCGAGGAAGCCAGAGAGGTATGTAAGGAAAGAACCTGTTGGAACTCTGTACTCTCTGCCTACCCCGCAAGGGATCTGGCGTGAGGTTATAGATAGATAGATAGATAGAATAATATACTAAAATACACTTTGGTGACACATAATTTTAGATTTAAAATAATTATTAGTTTCGTATATGGTGAAAAAAAATCGCTTGTCAGCACAAGCGTTTTTTTTATGCGAAGTACGACGGGTAAGTAAGCGCGACTGCGACCGGACAAGCGTCGGATATGCGCTAGGTGTACGGCACTTCTACTAGTTTTATTCTTGCGCGTACATCATAAGATTTAGTTCATGATGTTGTCATATTTGCACTAGTCTGAATGAATAGATATGCAATCTGTGCTACGCTGATGACACAGCGTTCTTCGCTACATCAGAAGTCGAAATGAGGGACTTCTAGATTTCCTTGAAAGAAAACGTATCTCCGGATGGATCTCTGTATGGGTCTCTCGATTAACAAGGGCAAAACCAATATAATGGTTGCTGCTGCTGACCGTTTCGGAAAACTGCAACAGACAGGCCTACTTAAAGAATTCGAGATAGTTCAAGAATTCCAGTATCTTGGTTAAGTCATCAAGAATCAAGAAGTTGTGAATCAGAGATTCGACGTCGAATAGGCATAGCGAAATCGAGCGTAACTAATCTAAACAGTATATGAAGCATAGGACCCTCACAAAAAGTACATAAGTCAAACTAGTACGAACACTGGTTCTATCTTTATTCCTGTAAGGTGCTGAATCTTGGACTCTAAAAGCAACAGACAGACAAAGGATAGATGCATTTGAAATGTGGTGCTGGCGTCACATGCTGCGAATCTCATAGACAGCTCGCCGTTCTAACATATCAATCCATAAAGGCAGATATAATATATATATATATATATATATATATATATATATATATATATATATATATATATATATATATATATATATATATATATATAATATCAGCCTATACTGCCCACTGCTGGACAAAGGCCTTCTCTCACTAATCGAGGTGAGAGAGATTAAGTCATACTCCACCACGCGGACCCAGTGCGGATTGGTGGAGGCAGGTTTGTGGCCACCTGCCGTTGGAACTTATCAAGCCGCCTTTTAAGGCTTCCAACTCGGCTTAACGACTACCACATTAAGTGGTAGCCGGGACCAACGGCTTAACGTGCCTTCCGAAGCACGGAGACGCTCGAATTTGAAAATGCCACAAACGGTCACCCATCTCGGGCCAACCGAGTCGAACGCTGCTTAACCTTGGTAAACAGTAAGAACACCGCGGTCGGACAGCGCTACGAGCGCCACAATAGCGCTATGAGCGCTGTTGGATTTGGTAAAGGCAGATGCCTTCACCAAATCCAACAGTACTTTGGTCACATAGTTCGAAAAGTAGTAATAAACTAGAGAGATTATTGGTGATAAGGAAAATAGTGGGGAAGAGACTACGGGGTTGCAACCCTAAGAGATGGTCGGATCGTATATCCAAACAAATCGAAATACCTGTGAGCATGGCACTCCATCTGATAAGTGATCGCAGGCAGGATCGTGTCCTCAGGATCGATTGAAAAGAGAGTCTGAATTAATACGCAGTACATACCTTACTACATCTGCTCCACAGATGCGACAGTATTTATTTTTATTCGCTTTTTTGGATTGATGGAAACTTTTACTCCTCTCATTTCTGCCTCGTGACTGCCTAGTTGTTCTAGTAGCAAAGGATGCAAGTAGGGATCACGATGTCCTGGGTCGAAACCTAGGTCGGAAAAAGTGTGATTTTTTCTATCAAAAAATCGTCAATAAGCCTGGAGTCATGAATTTAGTCCAGTCTTCCTCTTCTTTTTAACCGACTTCAAAAAGGAGGAGGTTCTATGTTCGGTTGTATGTATGATTTTATTTTTTTTATGTATGTTCAGCGATATTTCCGTCAATTGTGGACCGATTTTGATGATTTTTTTTGCATTGGGTTCAGTATAGCTCCGCAGTGGTCCCATTTTAATTTCATTGGTATTGGACCTTGGACTTAGAAGATACACCAGGGAACTCCTTAACGACAAACAATAGGCATGTGTAAATTGAGATATTATGGGTATTACGTCTATCGTATAGGTACCCTACTATAGAACTAAGCAGTATATTAGCCAACTGCAAAAAGGAGGTTCATAATTCATCCTTTTTTATAACTCCTTTGCTTATGAACCGATTTTGATGATTCTTTTTGCATTTGGTTCAGTAAAGTTTTGAGGTGGTCGTATTTTATTGTTAGTGGTATTGGACCTTGGACTGTTATCACCCACCCGTACGCATGCCTTGCAGTCCACATAAGTGGACTGGACGGCTCGCAACAGAGTGCCATCTATACCATACTCTGGCAAAATGTCCCAAAGTCTCTTTCGCACAACTCTGTCAAATGCCTTCTCCAGATCTACAAAACCGTAGAAAACCTTCCGCCCCACTGCCAGATGCTTCTCTACGATGTTGCGGAGTGAGAAGACTTGATCCAAACATCCTTTTCCAGACCTGAAACCCCCTTGTGCCTCGCACAACATTCCATCGGACTTCACGCGCATTCTCCGTTCAATAATTTTACCATACACTTTGGCTGCCAAGCTGATCAAACTGATGGCTCTGTAATTGGCGCAGTCATATTGTGAACCCTTGCCTTTATACAAGGGTACTATGACTGCGCGGCGCCAATCTGTAGGGACTCTACCGGTCCTCCAGCAAAGGTTTGCAAGGGCCCGGAAAGCGTCCCGGACGCAAGTTCCACCATAGCCCGGCGTGATGGGTGGCGGCCCCCATCGCCGCTTCCACCTATATTCGTACCGACGGGGGCGGGCCGGTACGCGTCGCCTCGGGGTACGCCCTAGCCCGCACTGCGGTACGTCTTCGGTCCAAGATTGCAGCTATAATGACTGGCAGGGGTCGCGACGAGCACGCTCTTAGACAGACGTAATAACTGTGTAATCTTTTATTTATTGATTCCCATACTGAGATAGTTTAAGGAGATGACTAACGTGAATGACGTTGAGGATGTTACCTCGACAACAGTGAAAAGTGTGCTCTAAGGACCTAAAATACTGTGTTTTTTTTTTAAATAGTTCAGATATATTGAATTTAAATAGAAAGTCATAAATATAATATAATAAATAATAATAATAATAGCCCTGTTAAGAAACTGTCCCACTGCTGGGCACGGGCCTCCTCTCAAACTGAGAGGGTTTAGGCCATAGTCCACCACGCTGGCCTAGTGCGGGATGGCAAACTTCACACACCTTTGAGAAATTCTTAGGCATGCAGGTTTCCTCACGATGTTTTCCTTCACCGTTAAAGCAAGTGATAATTAATTTTTAATACGCACATGCTTTCGAAAAGACAGAGGTGCGTGCCTGGGTTTGAACCCGAGACCTTTGACTTTGCAGTCCAACGGTCTAACCACTAGGCTATCACTGCTATAAAAATATAATATATAGCGCATATTTTATGATTTTCTTTTCGTGCATATTTTATACTAGGCATGCCTTTTAAGTTCTGTCGTTTCCATATTTTCCGGCAATTTTGAATTTGGAACTGTTCTATATTCGAATGTGTTTAAATTTTGAATCTTAAAACAGTTGAAAGTATTAGGATTAATGCTATTGTTTAGTCACAGCGTCGATTGGAATCGGTCAGGTCACGTACGAAAATGAATCTTTCTAAGGAAAATGTTCGTGCAAAAATTTTCTACAACTTTAGAAGAGGCCTGACACGGCTTCAGTGTTTTGAAGAACTAACTGTTGAACGCTGGTATTTAGAATTCCAGCGTGGACATACTAGTGTTAGTGACAAATCTCGCGAAGGACGCCCAAAGTCCGCCTTCACTGACGATAACATCAGTGCTGTGAGACAACTTATTCTCGAAGATCGTCATGTGACGTATCGAGAGATAGAGGCTCTATTAGGCATCTCAGGGACATTGATCTTGCATGAAGCGCTTGGTGTGAGAAAGCTAGTTTGCCGTTGGATACCGCATCTGCTTTCCGACGATCACAAGGCGGCCCGCGTCAGATGGTGTAAGAAAACTCTGCAAAGGTTCAACCGAGGAGAGTCAAATCACGTCTACGACATCATCAGTGGTGACGAATCTTGGATCTATGCCTACGATCCTGATTCCAAACAACAATCTACAATCTGGGTCTTTCAAGACGAGCCAAAGCCGACTAAAATTGTTCATTCTCGAAGCACTTCAAAGAAGATGGTGGCCACGTTCGTTGGAAAAACCGGCCATGTTGCGACTATTGCACTTGAAGATCGTAGAACGGTTAAAGCAGAGTGGTATACCACAGTTTGTTTACCACAAGTCAGCGCTCGTCAAACAATTGAGTATTTGCAGCAGGAAAAATTAGAAATTCTTGACCATCCTCCATACAGTCCTGACCTAAGCCCTAAAGATTTCTTTACATTTCCTAAAATTAAGAAAAGTCTTCGTGGTCAAAGGTTCCAGTCCGGTGAAGAAGCAGTCGACGCTTTCAAGTCAGCCATTTTGAACACCCCCACTTTAGACTGGAATAAATGTTATAATAACTGGTTTTAGTGAATGGAAAAGTGTATTAAGCTACGTGGTGAACACTTTCAAAAATAATAAAAAGTACTATAAGGTTCTAGTTGTTTTTTTCTTCAAACGACAAAACTTAAAAGGCATGCCTCGTACATATCCGCCTCGCCTTTAAATAGAGAATTCACAATATATTTTAAACATGTGCTGGTCAGAATTTATTTTGGAGATTTAAATGCATTCAATTAAATTTTGTTTAATGCAATATATTTGCGACATCCTAATCTTTTTTATATTGCTATAAAAAAGAGAGAAACAATATAGATAAGATACGTTAAGAATCTTCTGTAAATCAGCCGTATTTTTGAGAGTTCATCGTAGTTACAGATTTAAGGACCTTCTATCATTTTTTTCGTCCATGGTACGAACACTAACGTTAGATTAAGTGCGGCCGCTATTATCGAACCCACCAACCCGGAAAACCGAAATTACATAAACGCCACATTGAGTTTTCCTATAATCGGCTGCCAGGCTTCCGGAGATGTTACCAGTGTTAGAGGTTAGGGGATTTGTTAAACAATAAATTATATCCATATATTATCCAAATATAAATGTTCTTGACTAAATTGGACTTTATACCGTTTGGCGAAATGTGGGTGTACACAGCTCACTCACACAAAGTGAAAAAATAACCCTATTCGGGCTGGTGTCGAAAAATAATGAAAAATTTTTTTTTAGTAAGTGTAAATTGGTTACTTGGAAATCTTCTGATGTTTCATTTATGTATGTATTGTTTAAATAAAGTCAACTGTTACAGGTTTTGTCAAGGAAGCCAGGGAATATACTGTTCAAAAATTTGTTCTATTCGTGCGCTATCATATTGATATTAATTTCAGATGAAAATAATGTATAACAAAGTACTGGTTTAAGTCTTTACCTACTATTATAAAATTTTAAAGATTTTCAGTATATTTTTATTTATTTATTTATTTTATCTTCATGGATGTACATAGGCGGACTTAATGCCTGAGGCATTTTCTCCCAGTCTACCTTAGGGTGGTGTAGACACAAACCTGTGTGGTAGCTGCGAAAACACACAAAATTAAAAAATTTAGTAAGAAAATTTATATAAAAGAAATTAAAAAATCAATATTAATCTATTAATAATAATACAATAAATAAATACATACATACATATGCATATTCAAATATCCTACAATATATAAAATAGACTATGCGACATATTGACGTGGAACTAACATTGAGAGGGTTCCGCCAACATTTTGAGTAGGTACTACTGTAGTTTTTTTTAAAAAAGAGAAAAGGTTTGGGACCTTCCTGAATTCCTGAGGCAAGGCATTCCAAAGAAAAATCGATTGGATGAAGAAGGAGGAATGAATAAATTCAGAACGATGAGAAGGGCACTGAAGAAGACGATAACTTGAGGAACGAAGATTTTTCTCGTGATTGGAGCACAAATACTACTTATTTGGAAGTAGGATAAGTAGGCGAGGTTGAAGAACGAAGAATAGAAAATAGTGTTGTCAGTGCCCTCTGATTTCTACGTTGTCGAATTGGCAACCATTTTAACTGAGAATGGTGCTCTGACACATAGTCATATATACGTAGGTTAAATACGAATTGAATGCAGTTATTGAGAAGGCTGTCTAGTTTGTTGAGGTTATCTGCATTCAGGTCGAAGTAGCACACATCACCATAGTCGAGGATGGGGCAGATCAGGGATTGTACAAGCACTGCTTTTGTATTGGAAGGGAGCAAATTTTTCAATCGATATAGGTATCACAAAACACCAGTGATCTTTTGACCGACGGCCGTAACTTGGGTCTGCCAACTAAGTGTCGTGTCAATGTGCAGACCAAGATCTTTGACACTAGAGCTTAGAGAAATAACTGTCCCATTGAATTCAATTGAAAGTAAAGTAGCCGTGTTCATCCTGCATATCAATCTAGAGCTACCCACAAGAATCGCTTGACACTTGCAAGGGTTCACCGTGAGACCAAACCTGTCGGACCAATTCTTAATAGCGACGAGATCCTAATTTACTTTGCTGATAGTATCAGGGATTCTATCAGCACTGTCTTGCGAGTATAGTTTCAAGTCACCAGCTCATGATATGCACACTGAAGTTCTTGAGTTATCATATCAATGAAAATGGAAAATAAATGGGGAGAAAGTATACCGTCCTGGGGAACGCCAGTGTTGAGGCAGCGCCAGGCTGACGACGTTTCATCACTCAAAACTGACTGCTGGCGTTCCCAAAGATAAGAGGAAAACCAGTCCAGGGACTCTTGAGAGCATAAAAAGTAGGAGAGAATGGATAAAAGGATGTCGTGACTAACGGTATTAAAGGCATTGAAAAAATCAACCAATACAAGGGCTGTCACTTTGGTGTCTTCCATGCCTGATCGAATATCACCAGTCACATTAAGATAGGCAAAAACGGTACTATGGCCAGACCTGAAACCGGATTGAAGGGGATTAATTAAATTGTTAGTATAAATGAATTAGGAAAGTTGTTTATAAGCGCAGGCCTCGAGCACGTTTGAGAGGAGAGGAAGAATGGAAATTGGACGAAAGTGGCTAGGGACGGAAGGATTGGAAACCTTTGGCAAGGGGCGGGCAAAGGCTTTTCGCCAGAGATGGAAAGAAGCCGAACTCTAAAGATAAAATTACGAGATGTGTGATTAGCGGAAGGAAATAGTCCAGTACTGCTTTGATCATAAATCTACATATTTTATCACAATCAACATAGCCTTGGATTTAATAGATATCATGATTTTCGTAACCACGCAAGAGTCGACTGGAGAAAAATGAAAAAGATTAATGTTTGGACGTCTAAGACCACCCAAAAAAGTAAGAGTTTGCTGTATAGTTTGATGATCAACGGGAGAAGTAGAGAAGAAGTGGCGATTAAGATCATCTAAGCTTATTGTATTCGGTAGGTCTTGACATCGAGCCTTACCGACCCCTAAAGTACCAAGGAATTTCCATATATTGGCAGACGAAAAAGATGTGATATAACTTAGAATATGGCGGCATTTAGCGTTACGTATCAACTTATTACACCGGTTCCTTACAATTTTGAAAGAGTTTTCTTCCGTGCGGTCTTTTTTATACTTCCGGAACGCACGGTTTCTACGACTCATGGACATAAAAATTCCTCTAGTCATCCAAAGAGCAGGAGGTCGCTTCAACCCCACCTTCTTCACAGGGGCATGGATATCGTAAAGCTGGATCACAGTGTTATTGAAGATGCAATTTTTTTCATCGATGGTGCTAGCTTCCATAAGGAGATTCCAGTTAAGTATGGATGCATCTTCCGTTAATTTTTTGATATCCATCCGGGCAAAGCAACGCCTGTACAAAGTCTTAGGCCCATCCTAATAGTTTGGGAGGTTTTAGGGTATAGGAAAGGAATATAAGGTCATGATAGGAAAAACCAGAGGCATCGTGCTGACCATGGGAGGCGACGAAAGAGGGATTGGAGGTGAGTATGAGATCGAGCCAGGTATCATCGCCTTTGATGTTATGGTGGCATTATGTAGGCAGGATGTGCAAACCTGCTGACTCTATGAGTTGTCGGAGTTTACGGGACCGAGAGGAATTGAGTACTAGGAGATTGATATTGAAATCGCCCATGATGATGTGATGCACGTAGACCCCAAGGATTCCAGTACCGATCCAATTTGGATGATATAATCAGTAGTGGGAGGGCAATATACCACTGCAATTATGGTTTTAGCTCTCTCTAGTCTCATACATTGAGCAGATGACCCACCTGTTGGTCAAATTTGTTACAAAGAAAGTCACCAAGATCGTCGTCAACAGAACAAAAACTTATCGCACGAAGAGGCTGTAGATTCGTTGACAGAATAAGAAGAATCATTATCAGACATCATAATTATAATAAATATTATTAGTTTAAATATAACTATAACTAAATATTAATAATACACCTATAAATAAAGGTGGCTAATAGTAGCGCTACACTACGTAACCATATCACCCGCCAGCTTACACTACACTTATTGTATATATATATATATACTGACTACTGCTAAGTACCTACTAAGACCTACAATTAAGTAATATTCAAAAGCAACAAAAAAAAATCTGGTTTGCAAAAAAAAAGAAAATCGGAAAATCAAATAAGTACACCTTTGGTACACCTTTTTTTACGAGGGTAAATGCCTAACGCATACCCCCGGGCCGAGGGCACGGCCCGGGTGGTTATGTGGGGATTGTACCCACTAAAACCCCTCGGCGTCCCACTGCCCTTTTGCCGGACCACAGGAATCGTCACCAGCATGACCTCTTTGGCACCGGCGGGCTCGGTCCTCAGTTTGGCGCGGACCTCGACACGTGTAGGGGGAGTTCGGTCTCCCCCTACCGCCTTTTGAAGGCTGCGCGGACGCAGCGCGTTTACGGCGCGGGCCTGCATGTGCTAGGGTGCCGGGGTGCCCTCCCCGACGCCTGCAGGCCGAGTTTACGGTGGGCGAAGGTCGTTCCGGACGAATTCCTTGCGCTTTCGCCCAATGCGCCGTCAGCGAGTGGGATTGGAGGACGTCTCCTCCGTCACCCTCTCTGCCTCCTCCTTCGTGGACATGACGACCTCGCAAAAGACCGCCTTTGGCGGCCAGGCACTCTCGCTCCCAACCATGGACGATATCACGGACAGGAGCGATAGCTCCTGTCCCCCTGCAACGAGCGCTCCGGTGAGCCGGCTACGCATGTCATCCCATGCCGGGCACACCAGCAACGTGTGCGCCGCCGTGTCTTCCGGGGGCGCACAATGGTGGCAGCACTCCGCCTCCTCACGACCGAACGGTCGTGAGGAGGCGGAACGTTGCCGCCGCACGGGGCCGCACAATGGTGGCAGCACTCCTCCTCCACATGACCGATCCGCCACAGATAGCGCCCGAAGCAGCCATGCCCGGACAGTACCTACGTCAGACGGTACGGGAACACCTTATACACCTAAGACAGGTAAAAAAAAAAAAAAACGAAAACGTTTATAAAAAAAAGCACATAAAAATGTTAAAACTTAGACAATAAAGAGAAACAAATACTCAACAATGTTATTACTAGGCCGACAAACCGACGACAATGTTATTACAAGGCGCACCAGATTTCAAACATTTTTATACTATTACCTACCATGAATTTAATTTGTCGATAACTCCGTTCTCTATTGAATTAAATGTCTAAGCCATGTAATAATTCTACATCTAAGGTCTAAGCAAATACATCGAAAAAGCGCTCGAGCGCATTAGAGATTGATTGGACTGAACGCACCAATACATGCAAACGTCAGTCTGACATATAGCTTGACATTGACATAAAAAAGTTGTTTACTGTTTGACGATGAAGGTATCCAGTTATGTATACCAGACCAGTACACAGCTCAGTGCAAGTACTTTAAAAGATGATGAAATAACAACAAACTATTGCTCATGCAAATTAATTCCAAGTACTCTTTTGATGATACTGCTTGACTTGCCTCAGCTGCGTATTTATCATATAAACAGATATCAGGTTACATGTTGAGTCTCACTTTAATTCCAGTAACTATTTTGATTAATAAGCAATCATCATTATATTAATACGTGAAGCAAAAACTTTGCACCCCTTTTTACGAAAATTGCGCGGACGGAAGAGTATGAAATTTACCACACTTACAGTTTATATAGAGAAGTAGTGCAGAATGCTAATATTTTTTTTAATTATGCATAAAATATACATTAAATCAATAAAAAAAAACATTACACACACTACCATGTATTTGACACAATACACTTCTTCTTCAAGTTATGGCTTCACACTAATTATAAGTGTATTTTGCCAGTGTCCAGTAAGATATATAATCGTGTATGTTTAAATTAATTCGACTCCCAGATGAACTTGATGACAACGATGATAATGAAATTAATGAAGTACCCCACTCTGGATAGTAAAGCGGTGAACACTTTACATACCAATTGCAACGGCCGTTTTGAGGAAAGTCGAAAAGGCACGTTTTATCACTTTGTTACAATTACCTTCACTCATGCATATATAAGAACACATAATGGTTAATATTCCACCAACATTACACATTATTAGTCGGAATAACACAAGATGTGGAAATTAAAACAAATTGACAACATCACTCTTCGACTTCCCGCCAAAAAACCCACAATACACTTGAAATTGAGAATAGATTAATATTGTTTGTCTTTAATATTATTTGACTATAGTCTTAATAATAATAAAGCCTTTATTTAACAATCTTACATAAAATATATTTACAATATAAACTTATTTACTCGTTTGACACCGGTCCGTGAAGATTGTCTTGCTGTCCAGCATAGGCCTCCCCTAGAGTACGCCACCGAGTGCGGTTCAGAGCTTGTCTTCTCCAAGTATACCCCGCTATTTTCACAATATCGTCTTCCCATCTACGTCGCTGTCTCCCTTTCTTTCTTTTGTGTTGTCTCGGGCACCATTCTGTTACATCCCTAGACCATTTATCTATGTTACTCCTAATCATATGACCTGCCCACCTCCATTTTAGTTTTTTAATGCAGTACGTAATATCTGTGACTCTTGTTTTGCTCCTTATAGTATCTAGCTTAATTTTATCTTTTAATTTAATGCCCATCATGCTTCGCTCCATACTGTGCTGGCAAGTTTCTAATTTGCGTATGCTTTGATTAGTTAGGCTCCACGTTTGGCACCCATATGTCATAACAGGCAGAATGCAGGAATTAAATATTTTACCCTTTGCTTTCAACGGTACGAAAGGATTCTTCATTATCTCTTTGAGAGACCAGTATCTTTTCCAAGCCAAAGTGACTCTGTTATTTATTTCTTTCTTTGTGAGGTCTATTGGAGATATGATCTGTCCTAGGTATGAGTATTCATCCACATATTCTATATTGTTACCGTTAACGGATATAGGAATGTTTTCAGAGCTTGACATAATTTTTGTTTTTGCAGTATTCATTGATAGTCCCACTTTATCACTTTCATACACCAGTTGCTTTAACATCTTTTGTAAGCTTCTTGGGTCTTCAGCAATTATTATTAGATCGTCTGCAAATCTTAAGTGGTTTAATCGCACTCCGTTAATATTCAATCCGTACTTATCCCACTCGAGACGTCTAAACACGTGTTCGAGAACAGCTGAGAAAAGTTTGGGTGACAAAGGATCCCCTTGCCTTACTCCTCTTTTTATCGGAAAATAATCCCCATCTCTTTCTGTTCGTATCCTTGCTTTCATGTTCTTGTACACGTTGATAATTAGTCGAATATATTTTTTCTCCACTCCTTGTGTTTCTAAGGCTTCCCATATTTTTGCGTGTTTTAGGGAGTCAAATGCCTTATTATAATCCACGAACGCAAGGTAGAACGTAATATTGTATTCACTACTTTTCTGAATTACTTGTTTTATCGAGTGTATGTGATCTATTGTTGAGAACTTGCTGCGAAAGCCTGCTTGTTCTTTGGGTTGGTTTTCATCCAGAGTCTTTGTTAAACGGTCTAGCAGTATCTTTGAAAAGATTTTGTACACGTTCGACATCAAGCTGATGGGCCTGTAGTTGGCTATGTCATCTTTTTTCCCTTTTTTGTGCAGTATTATTATCGTTGACAAAGTCCATTGTTGAGGAATATTTTCTGTGTGTAAAATTTCATTGAATATGTCTGTGATAGTGTTCATCGTTGCTTTGGATGATCCTATTAGCAATTCGTTCGATATGCAATCTCCTCCTGGCGTTTTACCTCTTTTTTGTGATTTGATAGCCTTATTGACTTCGTCTCTCGTTATACACGGAATTTCTTCATCGTTGTTTTTAACGCAGTCCACTAGCTGGTTGTGTTCCTCTATTATTTCGTCATTGTTGTATAATTCGCGGTAATATTCTGTTGCTACTTCTAATATTTCTATTCTATTTGTCTTACTTTTCTTATTTCTGTGGTGTTTTATGCTGTCGATCCAGGTTATATTTTCTCTTAGTTCAGTCCATGCTTTCTTGATTCCGCCTACTTTTTCTATATGGTAATTTAGTGTTTCAGTTCTTGATTTCTCTCTGTGTTTACGTATTTGCAAGGTTATTTCTTTACTAAGTTTTATTATTTTTTGTTTGTTAGTTTTCCTATCCTTAAACATATTTTTCCTTTGCATAATCAACCTTCTTGCTTCTAGACCTAATTTGTCTTTTATCTCTCTTGTTGTTCTAATTTTACTTTCGGTTTCTTTTAGTTCCTTTTCTAGAGCATCATACTTTACTTGAATTTCTTTGAGATTATTTATTTTTTCTAATTTAGTGCGTAGGGACTCTAAAATGTTTTCCGGTATTTGTAAAGCTACAGGTTTTCTTGTATTGTAAATATTTTTCCTTGATGTTTTTGGTTCCATTATATACAGTTGACCTCTAAGTAGTCTGTGGTCTGTGTTGTAGTTAAATTGGTTGACAATATTTATATTTGAGAATAATCTTGGTTTGTTTGTGGTAATGTAGTCTATTTCGTTTCTTATCATTCCATTCGGTGACATCCATGTCCATTTTCTATTAATATTCCTATTGTAGTAGCTGTTCATGATGTGTAGGTTGTTTTCCAAAGCGAAGTTTATCAGTCTTTGTCCATTGTCGTTCCTTTTGCCTGATGTATGTGGTCCGAGTGCTTTGTCTTCGTTTATTCTCCTCTTTCCTATTTGGCCATTGAAGTCCCCTATTACAATTATGGTTTTGTGCAAGGTTGGCATTATTTCATTGAGTTTGTTATAGAAATCGTTTTTTATTTCTTCTTTGGCGACATCAGTCGGGGCATATATTTGAACTATTGAAGATGGTTGTTTATGGCCGGGCAATTTAATGTTCAAAACTGCTATTCTATCTGATATGCCTCGAAACTCTATTATTTCGTTTTTGAGATAATTTTTAACCATAAATCCTACTCCATATAGACCAGCTGTTATATTTTTGTAGTAAAATATATATTTTTCGTGTTCTTCGGTTTTCTCAACGGCTCTCCGTACTTCGCTTAAGCCTATTATGTCCCAGTTTATGGTTTCTAATGCATTTTCCAATTCAAGTAGGGATTCTCGGGATTTTAACGATCTTGTGTTTATTGTGGCTATATTTAGTCTTGTTCTTTGTTTTTGTTTATTATTTTCGAAGTATTGTTTGTTCAGTGAAGGGTTCATAGATTTATTTTTATTTACTATAAGCTCTTGGGGGGTGTGGTCTATCTCCCCGCGGTGACCAACCGTATTGGGGATCTGTTTGTTTTTCGTTAATATTTTTCTTGCACTATTTGTTTTATCCACGTTTCCGGTGTCGGATGATTCCTATGCCTTATGTGGTTGCGTTTGTTTCTCCGTCATTGAGAAAGATCTGGCTCTCATGTATGCAAATGCATCAGTTTTTGGCATTTTAGACGGTGCAATAATGTTTTTCCCCTCTGTAGGATAAGATTCTATTTGTATGTTCTTTGGTGACTTAGAAATTTCTCTTTTCCTCTTTTCGGCTTCTGATTTATTTCTTACAATAAGTTTGTTATTCTTAATGAATGCTTCATTTCCTTTTTCCCTCTCTTGTTTCAATTGTTGTTGTAGATTTTTACGCAGTTCAAGGGTTTCTTTTGAGAAATCTTCGGTTAGAAAAGAATTGTGTGGTATTTTTGTTTTATTTTTCATTATTTCTACCTTCTTTTGATATGACGTAAAGGAAATAAGTATGGGTCTGGTTTTTCTTTCATCTTGTTTTCTTCCTAATCTGTGATATTTATTTATTTCAAACTTCTCTATATTAACACTCGTTTTTTGTAAAATATCCATTATAGTAATGAATAGTTCTTCATTATTATTTTCAGTTTCATTGACACCATGTAATATTATATTATTTTTCTTATTCGCCTCTTCTAAATATTTTACTTTCCTGTTCAATGTTTGAACTTCGGATTTTAGGTATTTATTTTCTTTTAATATTGGTTGTATTTTATCGTCTATAGTGCGCATTAAGGTATCAGTTATGCTCTGTGTAATTGTTGTTGTTTGTTTTTCTAATTCTGTTTTCATCAATTGAAATAGTTGTAGCATTTCCTCTGACATACCTTTAGTACCCATAATGCGATAACTATACGTATCAGTATGCGTGCAACGGAACGTAATGCTTCGTCTGTTATGTTGGTATTACTGCGGTTGTGTACGTCAGTGAGACTCGCGAAGTGTCAATTCTGTCCGTTGTTATGACAATAATGTATAAATATCTAACCTCGAAATTGTGATGTTGTTGGTGGTATTTTCCAATATAATCCGTTTTTAGTGAAACTTTTCCACACTTCAGTTGTTATTGGCTTTGTTATGGTGATTTTTTGTCCGTTCGGATTAATATTTGCTGATTTATACTAGTTATTGGATAAAAACTCGGGAGCACTTTTAACGCAGTTACTCGTTTGACAGCCGGAAACGGAAAAAAAAGTTGACATTTAGTAAGACTATAGTCTTACTAAATGTCAAACGATGAAAGAGGTTTACGAAGTAAACCGCTTTCATCGTTTACGAAGAAGTTTTGTATCATTAATTATATCATCGAAATATTATGTCAAGTTCAATGGACAGCAATTTCTTTTTGATTTTCTTGTTTCAATGGAAAAAATAAATAAAAAAGAGGTGTTCTTTATTTTAGTAATTTCTTTATTTTTTTTTTATTTAAATGTCATAATTTGTTTGAAAAAAATAGGCAAATTAACAGTGTAGCCTTGGCGGAATCTGTGATAATAGAAGTATAGTCTTTGACAATAGAACCTCTCAGAAACTAAGATTTACCCACGGTAGCTAACTGTGATGGATGGTGGTGAGATTCACCGTTAAGTACCTATCATTATGGGCCTTATTTCTATAAACCGTATGGCTTAAGGTGTTGTTGGGGTTACGGATTACTGAGACATCTAAGAAAGCTAGGGAATTGTTTGCCTCCAACTCCATTGTAAACTGAATTTTAGGGTTAAAGGAGTGAAGATGATTAAGGAATACATCAATTCTGTCAGATGGTAATATTGTGAAAGTATTATCTACGTACCGCTTGTAGAAACTTGGCTTTACAGGTGAGGTACGAAGGGCTGTCTCCTCAAAGTCCTCCATGAATATATCGGCGACAATGGGAGATACAGGGGAGCCCATCGCCACACCATCTACTTGCTTGTAGAACTGTTCCTTCCACAGTAAGTAGCCAGATGTAAGGCAGTGTCTCAATAGTTCTGAGTATTCCGCTGGCATGTTGTTCTCCCCTAGTTTCACAATTTCGACACAGTCTTGTACAGGTAAGCATGTGAATAGTGACTGGGCATCGAAATTGACCATAGTTTCATTGTCAGTAAGATGTAGATTTTGATCTCACTAACAAAATGGTATAAATCCTTAACATGTGCTCTTCTGTGTCCTCTGAGTGGCGAGAGCACTTTCGCTACGTGCTGAGCCAATCTGTAAAAACGCGATAAAATCCGAAAAAATATAGTTTTATTTCAACCTTAATAATGTTTAAACTTATAATTTAAATTAATGATGGTCGAGTTTCAACCAATGGGCTACCACTAGTATGAATTAATACGGCGTATTTTGCGTAGGTGCCTTCTAGAAAAGTATGTTTACTTGGCGATGCCTATAAATAGCCATCACCAAGCGAAGTACCTCAATATCGACTTTGCTCTTTTACCGTTTGCATGAACTTTAAGCAATACTATTGACTGTATAGTATTTTGTATATCTATTATAAAGTTATATTGTAAAATAAATATATTTTTATATAGTCACGCCGGCCTTTATATTGAACTATCTACAAAGAAACATGCAAATACAAATATCTAAAGAAAAAGGTAGAACCACAAGAAAAGAGGGGCAGAAATATGCAAACGAATGATATAAAAAAAATTGTGAATAGTACAGAAAGTAAGTAGTGGTATAAGTAGCAAAATAGCACCGTCACGCCTATATTCCCCATAGGGGGTGGCAGAGGTGTACTGAGTACACCCACGTTTCGCCGACGATGTTAGGTCCCATGTAATACGGGGCGCGCCTATTGCCAAATACCGGGCACAATTCCAGACTCCGGACTCATACTCATAAAAATACAAATCGAAAATATGTACTATTTAAGCAGAAGTAGCTATTTACGATTTCTGATTCTTTAATAGATCTCCCCTGGTATCGGCCTTACTCCGGCCCGAAGAATATCCGCCCTGCCACTTTTGGTACTTCGCCAACAAAGGACTCAATTCGTCAGACGAAGTGATACAGTGCCTACTTCCATCGGGGAATTTTAATATAATTACACCATCTTGTGTCCAACAAGAGCTGGAGCTTGGCTTGCTTGGAGTACTCCTTATTGAAATGAATAAGAATTGATGAGATTTAACGGTAAATATTCCTTTTAATGAATTAAAATACGAAACGAAAAACTAGAAACACAACTGTTCTCATTCACCTGTATAATGAATAAGTATATTAAAAAACCGGGCAAGTGCGAGTACAACTTAAGCTCTAAAGCTTCCGTGCGTCGTATAAGTGCCATTATTTAATTTTTTCATCAAATTAAAGATATTTTTGTGATATAACTGCAATATAAGAATATTCATTTGTTTACTTCAATGACTTTTCCGAAGCGACCAAGTCTTTCATTCTAAGAACATAAAAACAGAATAAAAAAGATCAAGAGTAAGCCTTAGTACAGGCGCATTTTTACATCAATATTTTATTCCCAAATAATCGGCGCGCAATCACTTTAAAATAAATCGATAACGAGCTGGCTTATCTCGGCGCTGGAGTCATAAGAATTGATGAAGTTTCGCAAACACCCCCATTGGCCTCCATAAAACGAGAGCGATAATTGAAAACTTTGGTTTAATCAGAGGGTTTCAAAATTGAAACTCATTCGAGAAGAAAAAGATTAAATGATTACAAATCACAAGAAAGACAAATTTTTAATTAAAAAAACGATGGGTCAGAAATAGCTGAGGTTTATATTCGCTGGAACAAAAATGGAACACTTTTAATTATATTGTAAATCACTTTTTGCAAATACCCGCAATTTATTACCATTATTACTTTCGAGATTAAAAGCTGTAAGTAAGTAACGAAATCGGTTTCGATTGTATGTTTTCCAAGTTAAACAACTGCTCAGGTGTGTCCTATCATTTGGCATTTGACCTAATGAAGATTTCTAAAGAGGGTGTCAGCCTGTAGACTCAAGTCTTTTACGGTTCATGTCTATTAAGCGAAATTAAAATAAAATATTTTTATCCTAGATACTCTGTTTTGTTTTGAGGATAGGACTACACCCTGTTGACTGATACACTCTGCCGATAAATCATACGCAACCTCATATAGACATATACAATATTATCGTATATTTGCTTGCCCAGCTTCTGTACAAAATCCCTACGGATACAACAAAGCCCGTATCGCGAAAACCCATAACGAAAATAATAACTGTTTTGTCGAGGGAATCAAATTCATTGCGTCTGGGCAACAAAATACATATTGTTTCAATGAGAAGTATTATTTCAGCAAAATTGCAGGAAAATAATATTGAATATTATTTAATTCGTTGCTGTTTTTACAACCTTTTATTTAACCTGCATTGTTTATATGTCTGTCTGTGTGTCTTTCCGGTTAAAATTTTATGATACATTTTTCAAGCACTTACAGGTATTCGTGATAAGGCTTGTTGGATTTGTATTGCCAAGTAATTTACAACCAGATAGTGATCAGGGTCTGATGATGGAGCCGGAAGGTGGCCGACGACTCAACATAACCCTGTCGTTATCAAGCTCGTTAGATTTGTCTTGACGAGTACTGTAGACCTGGATGGTGTCCAGGGGTCTGATGATGAAGACGGAAAGTAGCCAATGGAACCACCCATCTAAGCAAGATGTTTCCGTTGTTTTTCTGCTGCCTAAAAAGATCTTTTTAAATTCAAATTTTTACTCTACTACTAGTTTAGTTTAAATATTTTGTAACCAACAACGTGTGAATATATGTTTTGGACTTAGCTATATTCTGACAAACTGGTCTTAGTAGAAATTTAACTAAAGCCAACAAGTTAGAGTATTCTGAAAAAGTTAATGTATTATTTCCCTTTAATATTACTTCACAACCCTTTAGAATTGGACCACAACAGTTGAATGTACATTAAATTTTGTCTAACAGTTTAAATGACATGAATTTCTGCTTAGAATTGTAATTATCACCTATTTAGAATGGTAAAATAGCTTTTTTGTCTAAAAATGGTTCATTATCAGATTGCATGATTGTATTATTTGCGAAAGTGGATGGATATAGGTATCGGAGAAGATCCAGATCTTCTTCATCTTACCATGATCAAACGGGTAGTGTCTTGTTCAATGGTTGACTCAAAAGTTTCTGTAATCGGCGAGCGTGTATGAGATTATGAGAGTGGAGGTGGCAAGGGAGGGTTTTGGGGTTAGGAGGTTTGTATGTAAGAGTCCAGACCACTTTATTATAACATAAAAATATTATGTGCCAAAGAGAAGAATTATTTCATCATCATCATTATCTCAGCTTATACTCGTCCACTACTGAACATAGGTCTCCTCATTCGCTCTCTAGTGCAACCGATCCTATGCCACCTGCACCCAACGACTGCGATCTTCACAAGTCGTCGTCAATCCATCTGGCCGGCGGCCGTCGCACGCTGCGCTGTCAATACGTGGGCTCTAGAATCTTTTGCGTTTTGTGGCGCGCCCATTACTAGTGCTGTGGGTGCAATAGATACAGTTCAATACAAATTTGTACCGATACGATACATTTAATAACTAAATGGTACTAAAACTACACAGAAAGGAAAACGTAGAATAATAAAAAAAATATTCCATATTCTAAAGACACTTCACAAATCTTATAGCGATACCGCTCGTCATGGTTTTTTATGGCCTAGATGGCGGCCAGTCTGATTAAATATGCTCATATAAAAGTTGTTTATTACCGAGCATTCTATCTTAGGTTACAGCTAAAAACTACTATTATTTAAAACTTTAAAGTGACTTGCAATTAAGACTAATATTTAGTCAGGCTTTCAGTTGGAACGGATGAATAATGTTCTGGATTGTTTGCATACTATTTCTCAGTTCATTTTGGGTAGATTCAAATAAGCTTTTTTAAATGCTAAACATGTATTAGTTTCTCATCATAGTACACTAAATACTGGAGTATTTGTAGGTACACACAACTAGCATAAGAAATATTTTATACGTTCTAAAATCAACCATTGATTAACAAGCAATTTTGTTAGAAGCTACAATCAGATACGAAGAGGAGATGGCGCATTTTAAGTGTGGCACTGCGCGTGGTGTTACAGGGCGAGAGGGACGTTACGCTCAACCCACATTTGTATTTGCCATCTGGCTGAGAATAGTAGAAACTAAACGGCTCGTTCATGTCAATATTCTTTGTAAGTTCAATTATATTACGGTATATGGCATTTTTTAATAAACTAACAAAATATACAAGTGAAATGTGATATTATTTGTGTGACCGGAATGTTGATCCAAGTAATATTTGTATGTTAAAGATACATACCTTCGTTTGAAGTGTTTTATATTTTTGCGAACTCGAGCGGACGTATGAATGGAGCAAATAGCGATGATAAACTGAGGTAAGCCACTCCCACCACAATAACGTCAAGGCTTTTATGAATTCAAAAGGCTCGCTATCTTATGTTATCTCCTAGTCGTAGTTGCTTTGTGGATATAGTTTTAGGTCTTTGAAAAAATAACCCCAACACGTTTATATTCGCCAAGCGGGGGTGGCAGATGTATACTGTGTACACCCACTTTTAACCGACGATGTTAGGATGCAACTAATAGGGGGCGAGCCTATTGTCATTATACCGGGCACAATGCCAGACTCCAGACTGATACTGGATTTTTTTTAGTTCATTAGTTCGTCACATGCACGTTCGCCGGTTACGAGGACTTTTGACTTGTCTTTCAAATAATTATTGGTAATAAAGATGGAATTATTACCTAACTAGTTACTGCCCGCGACTTCGTCCGCGTTAACTTTAGATGGAAACCTAACATTTTTCCGGAATATAAAGTATCATATGTTTTAATCCAGGTTATAAACTATCTGTGCGACAAGTTTCATCCAAATCCGTTCAGACGATTTTGAGTGATTGAGTAACAAACATCTAAACATCTAAGCATCCAAATATCCAAACACCCAAACATCTTAACATATAAACTTTTACATTTATAATTTTTATACTTATTTAAAATCTTTGCCTACGGTATACGGTTTTTTAGATAAAAATATTATATATATATATATATATATATATATATATATATATATATATATATATATATATATCATTGTCCTGTTATCTCTCTTCTAACTGCCTGCTAAATCCATATCAATCTGGTTTCCGTCCTGGCTATAGTACGGTAACGGCTCTTGTTAAAATTACAGATGATATGCGTTTGGCCATGGAAAACAAGCTCCTCACAATTTTAGTACTACTGGACTTCAGCAGTGCTTTTAACTCAGTTGATTTTGACATCCTCCTAGGGATCTTATCCTCTCTTAATCTATCTTCTTCTGTGATCAAATGGTTTGATTCTTATCTTCGGGGTCGGTCGCAGTCGGTCCGTTACGATGAGGTCTCCTCTGACTGGTGTGATCTGACTGCGGGCGTACCCCAAGGTGGTGTCCTTTCCCCTCTTCTTTTCTCAGTTTTTATAAACGCTATCACTAAAATTTTATCTTCATACTATCATCTTTACGCAGACGACTTGCAATTTTATCGTCATTTTAAAATAGATGAGCTTCCCGAAGCTGTTGATGCTATTAATAATGATCTTATAAAAATAAACGAGTGGGCTAAATCTTTTGGCCTGCTAGTAAATCCCACAACGTCACAAGCTCTCATTATTGGAAGCAGATACTACTTCAATCTCTTAGATCAAAATTCTCTTCCACCGGTACTCTACGACTCAGTTCCTATAGCCTATTCCACAAGTTCTAAAAATCTAGGTGTCTATATCGACTGCCATCTCTCGTGGAATGTCCACATTGCAGAAGTAAGCAGAAGGATTTATTGGTCCTTCCAGTCTCTCAAGCGACTCCAAAAGTTCCTGCCCTTTCATACTAAAATAACTCTTGCTCAATCTCTTCTCCTTCCCCTTCTGGACTATGCTGATGTCTGTTTCTTGGACGCAACGGAGGAGCTTCTCAATAAACTCGAACGGCTTCAGAATTTGTGCATCCGCTTTATTTTCAGGCTCCGAAAGTACGATCATGTCTCTGAATTTCGGGCGCAGTTAAAGTGGTTGCCTATTCGACGTCGTCGAGATACTCATATTCTTTCACTACTCTATTTTCTTCTTCACAATCCTAATACACCATCTTATCTAAGGGAACGCTTTGAATATTTAGTCCCCAGGGGCAAGCCCTGCCGCACATCTTCTTCTCTTCTTCTCCGTACTCCCCGTCACACTTCTAGCCTTTATAATGGTTCTTTCACTGTTCGCGCGGTGCAGCTGTGGAATTCACTTCCACACTCTATACGCGATAGCGTCTCACTGGACGTATTCAAGAGGAAAATTTAAGAGCATTTCCTTTCATCATGAATCATATATTTATATATGTATGTATATACTATTATATATAATTATTGATATATTTTATGTATGGATAAATAGGTATATTAATTTATATTATTTTGTTGACTTATATGTGTATGTAATGTGTTGTGTATTTATGTATACTTTTATTCCATTGTACACTTGTTACTGTCCTCTCTACTTTTCATCTCTCTATCGCTCAGGTTAGCTGTAAGAAAACTCAATTTTGAGTTAAGCACACCTTTGTACATAAAATATTTTATGTAATGATTCATTGTGTATATATGTGTACAATAAAGAATAAATAAATAAATATAAGTCTATACTATTTCACTGCAAGACAAAGGTGTTCCTGTCCTTCGTCTTATCTCGGTTTAGTGCAAACTGATGCCAGCCCTTGTCATATGTACCAAATAAAATTAATATATATGAGTTCAGCTCGTCTCGCCACCTCTTTCTAGGTCTGCGGCGCTGTTGTTTCCCACCAGGTCGGGCCCACTGTGTGGTATGCGGCAGATATGTCCAGCCCAGTCCTAAAAATGGGTGTGAAAATATTCTTTACGAGTTATCAAAATACCAGTAACGAACAGGTAAACGGAATATATATAGTACGTAAAAATGTACTACTCCTTTAACTTAAAAATGTACTAGGACAGACATTCCTCAATATTTAATTATATACAACTTTTTACACCTACGAAACGCGTAAAAATGTTGTGAAACTACCACAAAATACTTACTTTTTTCTAATAATTAGTAGGTCTGTTACATATTCTAGTACATACGTAGGATAAAATTTATTAGCATACACAAAAAACGCTTGTAACAAGAACCTTTAAATAAACTGGATTTCAAATTTATTCCTTAAAATATTCAAATTTAATAAGTTTCAAATAGTTAAGAAAAAAGATATAATCACCTTGCACCACTATCTCGAGTTATCAATATCATCCTCCCAGATATTTCACGGGTATATCTCGATATTACTATTTATGTACGAGTATGTTTGTAACAGAGATGGGCAAAATGTAATCAGATTAATGATTAACCACCCCCGCTTGGGGAATATAGGCGTGATGGTGTATTAATGATTAACGATTACAATTACATTTTGTAATCTTCAACTATTAGGATTATATTTGTAATCTTGAATCATGATTCAATATTACAAAATTCAATTGAAATTATTAATCTGATTACATTTTGCCCATCTCTGGTTTGTAAACAATTGTTGACGGACGATTTAACGCGGGGGTTAAGAGCTTAAGCCGCTCCGCCCACTGTGTAAAAATAACGTTGTTTTGGTATGATTTGAATGACAGTACGCGATGACGACACCAATCAAAACATTAATTCAGCAAATGGTAGCCTATACGTTACTAACTTCCAGTAGATACTAATGGACGTAGGTAACTAATAACCACGCTCGGACAGCGGAAGATAAGAAAGGGCTGGCATAATAAGGGATGAAGAATGTTACCCACTTTATTACGTAATTATCGTTAAGGGAAATTGCTAGCGATCAACCTAAAACTTCGCGTGCACCACAGAAGTGTAATAAAATTAGTGTTACTAGCTGCCGAAGATTTTACGAGAAAAAAATCGTGTGGATATATTGTGGTAAATATATTCACCAAAAACAGGCTCTATTATGAGCATTCTATATTCTATTATATAATTTATTTTCTGCTGACTAATTCTATGTTCCGCGAATAAATAATTGGTACAATATTAAAAATCGACACTAGTAGTATAATCTCGAGTTAGATAGCTTAGATAGGAACAATTGGCTTGACGTACTCGTATTAACTAAAATTCATGTCAGACTTAGGGTTGGTTTCTTTACAGGGTACCTATCAGAGCTTGTATTGTAGATCGTATTAGTTTTATTAAAAAGGGACACTAAAAATCTGAATATCATAATATGTTTATAATTATTCGCGCGCATTCACATAATTATGTATACATTTCTATCTATCTATCTATATCATCACGCCAGCTCCCTCGCGGGGTAGGCAGAGAGTACAGAGTTCCAACAGGTTATTTCCTTACATACTTCTCTGGCTTCCTCCACTCTTATAGCTCGTCTCATACACACTCGCCGGTTACGGAGACTCTTGACTTGCCTTTCAGATATGACACGGTCTATTTGGTGATGGTAAGATAGTCTAGGTCTTTCCCGGTACCTACATCCTTCCACTTTCGCATTGTATATCTGTTTTGTCATTCTTTCTTCTGACATTCTTTATATATGCCCGAACCAACGGAGCATACCCTTTCTTATCTTTACACCGACACTATCTTTCATACCTACTCGCTTTCTTAGTACGCTTTTGCGGATACGGTCGGTCAACGTGACTCCGCACATCTTCCACAAAGATCGCATTTCGACCGCATTTATCCTGCTTTCGTTTTCCTTCTTACATACCCAACTCTCACTGCCATATAACAGCGTTGGGACAAGCACTCCGTTATGCATGGCCAGCTGCGCCTTTTGGCTTAAGTGCCGGCTCCCAAGTAGCCTTCCCATCGCACCATTCACTCTATTCCCTGCATTCATTCTTCTCTCTATATCAGCGGTGTATTTCCCATCCTTACTGAAAGCGCATCCAAGATATACAAACTCATTCACTTGCTCCAGCACATCGTTACCCGTTCAAAAATCATGATTTTGGCTTTCTTCACATTCAAATGTAAGCCATTGTTCATGCAGTCGTCTCTCATAACTGTGACTAGTGTTTGCAGATCAGTGGCTGTTGGCGCTATCAAAACCGCGTCATCTGCATACAATAGGTGGTTTACCACTAGATCACCCATTTTTACCCCTTCATTCATCGCATTAAGTCTTTGAAGACTTTTATCCAGATATATTATAAACAGTCTAGCGGACAACACACAACCCTGCTTGACGCCGATTTTAACGTCAAACCAAGGTGAGATGTTACCACCCACCCGTACGCATGTATTGCTGTCCACATAGGTGGACTAGAAGGCTCGCAACAGAGTGCCGCTTATATCATACTCTGGCAACCACCCACCCGACGTTCTGGATATGGCGCTTCTGAAGGGTGTTACCTTACGGCTGCACTCCTTAGAAGTATTCTCGGTCGATGTTTAGAGTAGAGCTCCTGGCTCAACTCTGACCATCGACCTGTAGTCATGAGACTCAGTTCCCCCCTTCCACCCCTCAGCGACCCAAAAAGACGGTGGTGGATTGGCATGCGCTAAGCATGGCCTTGGCGGATGCCGACCCTCCCCCCTCTCCCTCAGCTCGGACACCATCCCGTCCCCTCAGGACACCGATCAGGCCGTAGATGCCTTCACCGACCACATCCAATCGGCTGTCAGTCGATCGTCTAAGCAAGTCGAGGCGGAAGATCTCAACCGCTTTCGACTGCCGGACGATGTTAGTGATCTCATTTGTTCCAAGAATGCCTCAATCCAAACGCATGACTCTCACCCCACCGAAGCCAATAGGGCCCGGATGCGCGCTTAACAACATGAGGTAAAGCGTTGTGTCGCGGAGGTCCGGGAGGAACGGGGGGGTGACTTCCTAGAGGACCTCGCGCCATCACACCTGGCCTACTGGCAGCTGGCGCGTAGCCTCAAAACCGACTCCACGACTGGCATGCCCCCGCTGTCCCGCCCTTCAGGCGTACCCCCAGCCTTCGACAACGATGAAAAGGCCGAGCTTCTAGCCAACTCCCTCGAGAGTCTGTACACCCCCAGCTTCCTATCCGTCGACCAGTCCCACATCGACGCGGTCGACAGGGAAGTCGAGCGCAGGGCATCCCTCCCCCCCCCCCCCGCCGATTCCTTACCTCCTATCACACAAACGGAGGTGGAAGATCTCATTATGGGTCTCAAAACCAAAAAAGCCCCCGGCTCTGACGGCATTTCGAATCGCGTTCTGAAATGCCTGCCTGCCCAGCTCATCTGCCTCTTAGTGACCATATTGAACGCCGCTATGACGAACTGCACCTTCGCCGCTAAGTGGAAGGAAGCATACGTCATAGGCATTCCCAAGCCCGGCAAACCTCGTAATCTCCCCGCGAGCTACCGCACTATCAGTCTTCTCAACTCCCTGGTTAATGTCTGCAAGCGCCTACTTCTGGCGCGGCTCCAAGACTTTGTAGTGTCCAGGGGTATCCTTATCGAGGAGCAGTTCGGCTTTCGAGCCAAACACTCCTGCGTCCACCAAGTGCACCGCATCACGGAGCACATCCTCTCCAGTCTTAACAGACCCCAACCCGCCACAGACGCCCTCTTCTTTGACGTCGCGAAGGCATTCGACAAAGTCTGGCACAACGGCTTGATCTACAAGCTCTACCAAATAGGTGTGCCAGAGAGACTCGTGCTCATCATACGAGACTTCTTGTCAAATCGCGTCTTCCGATATCGCGTCGAAATGACGCGCTCTACTCCCCACTACACCCGAGCTGGAGTCCCGCAGGGCTCAGCTCACTCGCCTCTCCTGTTTAGCCTTTACACGAACGAAATTCCTCGTTCGAGTAAGGTGCATCTAGCCCTATTCGCAAATGATACCGCTCTCTACGTCTCGCATAAGAATAAGGGTTTCATTACCAGAAACCTTCAGGCAACCGCCAATTCCCTAGGGAATTGGTTCAGGAAGTGGCGTATTGAGGTGAACCCGGACAAGAGCGCTGCGGTGTTCTTTTCCAGAGGTGCCACCCCGCGCCACTCCCTGCGCCACCCTAGAAGTAATCTCGGTCAAGTGACCATGTTCAACCGACCCATTCCCTGGGTCAAAGGGGTCAAATACCTAGGGGTCACCCTAAACAGCCCGCACATCAAGCGGGTCCGTCACCGAGCATCCTTTGTGCTCGGTCGTCTCTATTCGTTAATCTGCAAGCGGAGTAAAATGTCCCTTAGAAATAAGGTGACGCTTTACAAAATTTGCGTTCGACCCATCATGACTTATGCGTGTGTTGTGTTCGGGCATTCGCATTCTCACATCGATAAACTCCAAGCGGTTCAAAACCGTTAATCGTAGCCGCCGCCAACTACGACATGTTCTCACCAATCCCCCTGATGCTTTGTCATCCATTCTTTCCGCTCCGAATACGGGTGACGACGGCGTAGTCGTAGATCCCCTCCCATAGCCAGCGGTTGACCGGTGCACTTAGTAGTGCACCCCGTCCCCCCACAGCGACTGTCCCAACCGAGGGCGCCTTGAAGAGTATGTCGCCCCTTGCCCTTCTGGCTCGAGCGTAGTGGTTGCACGCTCGCCCTTAAGTCCGGTGAAGCTGTAAAGGACTCGCGGCCAACAGCGTACATCACTCACACACACACACACCATACTCTGGCAAAATGCCCCAAAGTCTCTTTCGCACGACTCTATCAATCGCCTTCTCCAGATCCACAAAACCACAGAAAACCTTCCAACCTACTGCCAGATGCTTCTCCGAACTTGATCCGAACATCCTCTTCACAACGCCTCGCACCATGCATCCCCTTTTGCTGTGCTATGCTTCTTTGAGCAGCCACATGCTTTTTTCACTGATTCTACAAAACTCTCTTTCAGGCAATTCCAGCATTTATCTATGTTTGAGTCCGAAGAACCTGCTGTCAAAAGCTTGTCCCGGACTATGTCTTCATGCGTTCTCCTCACGCTCTCATCTTGCAACTTTTCAAACTTGATTCTTTCAAAACCTTACAAAAGGGATACGCTCTCGCCAGTGCCTCCACTTCCTGAACAAACTACTAAACCGCGCAATTACGAGATAGTGGTCTGATTCGAGAACGGGGCCTCTATACGCACGCATATCTTGAAGTTTACTTCGCAGACGGTTATCTAACAGGATCAAATCTATCATGCTTTTCTGTTCGTTTCTTCTCCACGTACACATACATATGAACATCCTTGTGTTGGAATATTGTATTAGACACAAGGAGACCGCTTTCCAAACATACATCTACAATAAGCTTACCTGCATCATTCACTCTCTTATCACCATAAGAACCCAGAGCAACGTCGCAAGTTTGCCGCCTGGTTCCCACCCGTCCGTTCAGGTCGCCACACAAAATCACCTTTTCATACGCATCAGCCAGATCTAGAACTTCCCTGACATTATCCCAAAACTTCTCAAGGTCCTGGGGTGACGACGAGCTTACGGGAGCGCAGGCTTCAACCAAAAACACTCTAGTGACACCCAATTTTAAACGGACCCAGAGAAGTCTTGCATCATGCAGGCCATAATCTCTCACTCCAGAAGCTAGGCGACGGGACAACAAGATACCCACCCCCCATGCTGGCACGATCGCTCTGTGGCGTCACTTTTTCATTACGTCAATAACCTCATGCATCTTATCTAACATACCACCACTTACATTCCAGGTGCCTAGTTGGCACTCTGCACCCCACGACTCGCGAGTTCGGGCCCGACGTGATGGGTGGCGGCCCCATTGCCGCTTCTGCCTATGTTCGTACCGACGGGGGCGGACCGGTACGCGTCGCCTCGGGGGGACGCCCTAGCCTGCACTGCGGTACTTCCTCGGTCCAAGATTGCAGCCATGATGGCTGGCAGGGGTCGCGACGAGCCCACTCTTGGACAAGACCCCGATGTATACATTTCAGGGGTGTAAATATATTTATGGCTGGCAGGAGTCGCAGCGAGCCCGCTCTTGGACAAGACCCCGATGTGTAAATATATTTTTAATCTTTATGACAAGAAATTAAAATGTTATAGGCTCGCCCTTTATTACATGAGACCTAACGTCAGAACGACGACTAACTTCCACCCCCGCTTGAAAAATATAGGAGTTACAGTGTGTAATAAAAATGCCTTTCTGCGTGCCCCGTTAGGGATCTGCCATGCTGACGTAGATAGATAGAACAAAAATATTTTTTTTTTTTACATTATCATCAACTACCACGGAGACTCGTGTCGCCGAAGTGCTTGGTGGGCGCCATGCCTTTTATCGCTGGACCGCCGCTCATTGTAGAACCAGCTGGCCTTTACATATTGCATCCATATACTGTATGACTCTTTCCAACAAAGGATAGAGAATCTTCTTAAGTTTTATTTTCTCCGCGAAGGTAAAAGAATCGTTGAAAATTGGTATTCCAAGTAATGTGCCCTGGCTTTTATTTGCTATGACCAAACGTAGTGCTTTACGATAAGTTCAAGAACTGTGTACAGGTACGGCCATTCCAACTGTGTACAGGGACGATCAGCTCCTGCATTAATATTTTTATGGAAATATTCACACCAACGCGTCTTCACGCGCAATCATAGGGAGATACTGATCCCCACCGTGATCGCCGCCGGGGAGGCCATCGCGGCCGCGGCTGAAAGCGTTGGTTTGGCCGTACCTAAAGGAATTCTTTATACTTCAATGATTCAGTATTTCGTGTTCCAACAGCTTACAGCATCCATTTAAACGATCATTTCACGATGTTATCGTAACGCGCCGCGATACATTTTAATTTATATAGTGGTTATAGTGAATAAGGATCCTGATTCAATAACTGGCCTTTAATAAGTTTTAGATTTGTGATAATTTTATGAATATGTTGTTTTGCTTATCGAAAATGTCATGTCGTGGTGTGGCCCACGTCGCCGTGAGCACCCCTCCAAAGTGCTGACGTCGGCCATCCTGGGGTTTTTGTCGGTTTGAATCCGACACGCCCCGCGAGCTTCCCCCGAGGCTCACAGAAGTCCTATGCAGGATTTTCCCCAGGGAAAAAAAATGCACATACATACATATTGAAGTATTCTTTTTTCATTGTTTTTAGTACAAGTGAACAGTAGGCATTGGATACATCACCTGTGCTTTAGCGCCAGGACGAGTAATATTACACCGTTTATATTAGATTCTCCCAAGCTAAGATCACACCATGTATGGGTTGGGTAACTTCGCTTGGTACTGTCAATAGTGCTCGACTCGGGACTAATTATATATAATTATTTAATTTAATTTATAATTATTTATATAATTTAATTTCCTTGACGTATTTATTAACTACCCGCCCTGGCTTCATTTAAGTTTCAGATTGGAACATTATGATAAGGGGAACTTTCACCACCACCACAAAGTCTGAAGTAGACCAATCGACAATTAAATTGTAAGTATGTCTATGTACAAATTTCACGAGTAGTCCTATCCGACGGTTAAACTAGGCAGATTGCCAAGTTACGCTAATCGAAAAGTAACTAGCACTTTACTCGAAGGTGGTAAAAGAAGCCCTTATGGTTTTAACTTTGCTGGAATTTTTTAGAATCTAAAAATATGCATAGCAATTAAGTTCAATTAAGCTAAGGAATGTCGTAAAAAATGACGTTTTTTGTGTCAAAATTCAGTCTAGTTTTCTATCGAAAAATTCCCAGTATCAGTCCAAAGATTGGAATTGTGCCCGTAAGTCGTCGTCGGCGATAAGAGGGTTTACACAATACACCTCAGCCACCCACGCTTAGGGAATGTAGGCGTAACGGCGTGTTTATTATAATATTTGTCTTTACTAAAGCTCCAACTTAGCGCTGTGGTCATTTGTATGCAGAAAAATATACAACAGCTGCAATTTTCACATTAATCTCGCCGCCACAGTTCGAAGTATTTATCCACAGCTCAATTGTAAATTTTGATTAAATATTGATTACCATCATAATATAAATTTATCCGTCGGTTGCAGAAACACACGAAATCGTCTTGACAAAGCATTTCAGCGAGCTTAGCACGAAAAGATTGACGTTAGCGTGGCGCTACCGTTTTGCTATTCTATCCTTGTCACACTAAAAATGTACTAAATAACCATGAACGTGACAGCACGGTTACTCGCTAGCATCACGCTAATATCAAAAAAAATTGTGCTAAGCTCTCTGAAGTTAATTAGTCAGTAGTTCACAACCACTACCAAAGAAGTTGTATTCTAATAAAGATACTAGATCATAAACATCAGAGAACTCAGCACGAAAAGATTGTCGTCAGCGTGACGCAAGTGAGTTGTTATGCTATTCTTGTCATACTACAAATTTACGAAATAAACGTGAAAATGACAGCACGACTAACTCGCTTAAGTATCACTTACGTCAAAGATTTCATGCTAAGTCCTCTGAATTAGTCAGTAGTTCAACCACTACCGTAGTCGTTGTATTCGAAGATACTCGATCATAGACGTTAGTGTTTAGGAGTTCGCTTTAACCTTTAGTAACAACTTCGATATAATTATGCACGTACTTTTTGTTCAATTTTATATTCAATAAACAGCATAATGTGTCGGTATATTCTTTATCTTTTTTTACAAGGTTTTATTTCTGTGTCGTGAGTGCGTTTGCGTTTACAAACACGAAAATTTACATACACAAATACCCAGACTGAAACAAATTATTGTTGGTCACACAATGATTTGGCCCGTGCGGGAATCGAACCCGCGACTTTTCGACCCAGTAGGCGGCGCGACCCAAGCTCTTTAGCACTGCGCCAAATCGTCCGTCATTGATTTTACCTGAATAATAAAAGAGTTTTTCTTACATTTTCATGACGGAGGTTTCAAATTTTTACATGATATCATATCCCTATATAGGTAATTCTACCTGTTGTGGTATATGATACGGGTGTATGAGCCCCGTAATAGATATTTAGAATATTTTAAATTCACACACTTGAACCTTCTCACGGAAAGCCAGATTTGATATTATTATTTTGTCAAATGTATTAAAATTTTTTATGTAAAAACAACGACGCTGTTATAGGGCAGCGAGAGCTGGGTATGTAAGGAAGAGAATGAAAGTAGGATAAATGCGGTGGAAATTCGAGCTCTGCGGAAGATGTGCGGAGTGAAGGTGACCGACCGTTTTCGCAACAGCGTAGTAAGAAAGCGAGTAGGCATGAAAGATAGTATCGGTGTAAATATGAGAAAGGGTATGCTCCGTTGGTTCGGGCATATAGAAAGAATGCCAGAAGAAAGAATGACAAAACAGATATACAATGCGAATGTGGAAGGATTTAGGTACCGGGGGAGACCTAGACTAGCTTACCCTGATCAAACAGACCGAGACTTATCTGAAGGTTAAGTTAAGAGTCTACGTAACCGGCGAGTGTATATGAGAGTGCAGGAAACCAGAGCGGTATGTAAGGAAAGAACCCGTTGGAACTCTGTACTTTCTGCCCACCCCGCAAGAGATCTGGCTTGATAATATAGAGAGATAGATATAAAAACAAAATACAATAAAATAGTATCTACAAAGCAAAATCGGAACCCCGTCAACACAACCCGAAATAAAGTATTCAAAAACTTTTTTCACCACAAATTCTGCGGAATAATAATAACAGCCTATACTGACTCCCAGCAGGGCAAGCACTACGCGGACCCAGTGCGGATTGGCAGAGGCAGAGTTGTGGCCACGTGCTGTTGGAACTTATTAAGCCGCCTATAAGGCTGCCAACTTGACTTTAAAACTACCATATTACGTGGTAACCGGGACCAACGGCTTAGCCTGCGTTCTAAAGCACGAAGATGCTCTAGTATGAAAATGCCACAAACGGTCACCCATCTCAGACCGTCCGCGTCGAACGCTGCTTAACCTTGGTGATCGCTAAGAATACCGCGGTCGCACAGCACTACGAGTCCCTCTTACTGACGGAATTATAAGATTCGCACATAATATAATAAAAAACTTTTGATAGAAATTATTATCTTTTTGAAAAGTAGTAACAGGCTCTGATATAGGAAATAAGTGATTGATTATCACTTATTTCCTATATAATGACAGCCTGTTTTTTTTGTCTTTATCTTTTTTAGGGTTTGTACCTAAAATGAAACCCTTATAGAATCACTTCGTTGTCCGTCTGTCCGACGGTTATCACCTTTTTTAGGGCTTTTTTTTCTCGAGGAGGGCTAGAGGTGTTCAGTTGAAATTTATACCAAATACGAAGGTCTACGGTCTCCTAATATTGTAAAAAACTAATGATTCTAAGTAAATCCAAACAAAAGATATGGCCATTTAAAGTCACTCATTAGAAATTATATAGCACTTCCCGTTGACCTAGAATCGTGGAAATTGGCAAGAAGCAAGGTTTAAAGTACAAGTAAAGGAGGAAATCCGATATTTGTCAATTTATAACATTTAAAAAAATATTATTTTACCTAAAATCTGATGAAACATTAAAATAACGCTGCCTAATGACTAACTCACACACTACAACAATACTTCTTTGTCTATGCGCTGTCAGTGACGTTATGTGGAACTATTTTGATTTGTGGTGAATAAATATTTATTCATATACACACAGAGATGGCGCCACAAATCTCTTAGATCTGTGGCGCCATCTGTGTACGGTACAGGACGTAAATTGGATCAGATTGTCAATTTATTCTTTTATTTTTATATAGTTTAAATGAAAATTAAATGTTATTAATTTAATTACGGAAAAATTTTATAAAGAAAGAGCATTTTCTTAAAAGGTATTTTTATGGACTGCCTTGTTGAACAAGTAGGTACCATTTAATGCATTTAGAGATCGCGGAGGATCTTGTACAAATTGTAGGAATTTAGTATCAACGTTTAAATTGTAAAATATATAAAAATAAAAATCGTCACACCTGTATTCCCCAAGGTCGGATTTTAGGTCTCATGCAATAGGGGGCAAGCCTAATCCCATTATATTGGGCAGAATAGCAGTTGACATTGGAAATATTTTTATCGGAAAATTACATTTGTTCTGACCTGAGATTCGAACTCAGAACCTCGTGATCGCTACGCGCATTATTCGCCAATAGACTATCGAGGTATAGGTAACTTTTTAGAAGCTTTTGTGTTCGTATGTCTATCTGACTTTCTGCTTCAAATCTTGTAATCCATTGAATTTTATTTATTAGTTTTATTTTATTTTATTAAGATATCCAATAGCGTTTGACAGAAGAAAACATGTATTCGACTGAGCTGGAATTTAGCATACGTATGTAAGTTCGGAGACAATGTAGTAATATAGTACATACCATGGACCCAGCTCCAGAATAGTCTTTTGATGGGGCCGAAAGGTGGCCCAACATAACCACCTCGTGTTTAGGCTTGTTAGATTGGTATTGACAAGTACTATACAACCAGATGATGTTCAGGGTCTGATGATGAAGTGGCAAGGTGACCAACGGAACTACCCAAATACTAAACATACCTTCACTGGGTTTGAGCTCGTTGGATTTGTCTTCACGAGTTCTGTAGACCCTGATAGTGTCCAGGATCTGATGATGGAACCGAAGAGTGGCCAACGGAACTACCCAACTACTCAACATAATCCTACCGTGTTTGGGCTCATTGGATTTGTCTTGACGAGTTCTCTATACCCCACGAAACTACAATTTGGCGCTGAAACTGGCCGAAACTGAACCCGGTACGAAACCCTCAGAGCGCGAGTCCTACTTGCACTTGTCCAGTTACTCTTATTTAAGAAGTCTGGTGTCATGTCATTATTATAAGGATAATATTATCTTCTTACCTCCGATCTTTTAACCCGCTGTCAAAATCGGAACTAACGCTGTCATCGAGTGATATGTCATTTCATGACAATTGCAGAGTTGCTGTTTGCTATGAAAGGACACTGTCGAAAATTGCCCCAGAATCGACAAATATTTGACACATACATTCATCTATTTTATTAAAAAATGGCTAATATCCGTATCTAACGGACAATTTGCAATCTAAAACGAATATTTCAAATTATATATATTATCGAGTTGACTCTGTAAAAAGTACTAGGCGTACCTATTAGCTATCTAGAGTGCTTGTCTTGTTAGATTAAATACTTATATAGATGGTTCCTTAGTGTCGATAGATATCTATAAAAATATAATTAATCTTTAAATTCACTCAACATATTATTGACTTTATAACCTGAAAACCTAATACTTTTTGTGCAATATTACGATTCCCCCGCTTGTCCGTTTAATAATCAATGGGCAAAGACAATTTTTGGGTGATTTGAAATCATACAAGTATTTGTCCATTGCTGTTGGTTCTGGGGCAAATCATATATGTTCTGAAATAAAACTATTTTTTTCGGATTTTATCGCGGTTTATTTTTTAAGTTCCCGACGTTTCGAGTGCTTTGCAGCACCCATGGTCACGGGAAGGACTGAGGTGGTAGACGTCCAAAAGGTATAGTTGTTCCGGGGTACCCTCAAACTTCTTAATTATTTTTGTTGGTCCGATCTACGCAGAATGAGCTCACGGTGTCTTGAGGTCTTGCAGTATTATGCTTGGTTTTGGATTTGATTATATTAATTACTGGATCCCAAGTCGATGGAAGCACCCAGCCACCTTTTCTATTAAAATTAGGGTGTTTTTTAATTTCAATAGCCTCGCGAACCATCCTTGGTAGGAATCGGTGTTCTTTCACGAGGATTTGTGGTCTATCAAATCTTATGTTATGGCGGGTGCGGTCAAGGACATGTTCACAGACTGCAGACTTCTTTGAGCGACGGTGTTTTAGGTCAGCTATGTGTTCTTTAACCCGAGTTTTTACTGGTCTTTTTTTTTGCCCTATATAAGAGAGACCACATTCACAATCAAGCTTGTATACTCCTGCATCTTGTAGAGGGATATGACACTTGACAGATGGTAAAAACTGACTGATCTTCTTCGGCGGCTTATAAAATGTTTTGATTGAAGCACACTTCAAGATGTAGCCAATCTTGTCTGTGACTCCTCTTAAGTAAGGTAGTACAGCAGGGAGACGCTCAACTGTGGCTGGTTTCACTCGGTCACTGTGACGTTGGCGTGGGACTCGAAGCTTATTTTCGTGCAGGACTTGCTTGACATGTTGAAGCTCGGCAGCCAGATGTTTCTTGTCACAGATCCCTTGTGCTCTCTGAAACAAAGATTTACCCACGGTAGCTAACTGTGATGGATGGTGGTGAGATTCACCGTTTAAGTACCTATCAGTATGGGTCTTTTTTCTATAAACCGTATGGCTTAAGGTGTTGTTAGGGTTACAGATTACTGAGACATCTAAGAAAGCTAGGGAATTGTGTGCCTCCAACTCCATTGTGAACTGAATTTTAGGGTTAATGGAGTTAAGATGATTAAGCAATACGTTAATTTTGTCAGATGGTAATATTGTAAAAGTATCATCTACGTACCGCTTGTAGAAACTTGGCTTTACAGGTGAGGTACGAAGGGCTGTCTCCTCAAAGTCTTCCATGAATATATCGGCAACAATGGGAGATACAGGGGAGCCCATCGCCACACCATCTACTTGCTTGTAGAACTCCTCCTTCCACAATAAGTAGCCAGATGTAAGGCAGTGTCTCAATAGTTCTGAGTATTCCGCTGGCATGTTGTTCTCCGCTAGTTTCCTTTCTACAATTTCGACACAGTCTTGTACAGGTAAGCATGTGAATAGTGACTGGACATCGAAACTGACCATAGTTTCATTGTCAGTAAGATGTAGATTTTTGATCTCACTAACAAAATGGTATGAATCCTTAACATCTGCTCTTGTGTGTCCTCTGAGTGGCGAGAGCACTTTCGCTACGTGCTGAGCCAATCTGTAGGTTGGTGTGTCGATTTGGCTAACAATTGGACGTAGGGGAGCATTCGGTTAATGTATTTTTGGAAGCCCATACAACTGTGGTGGTTTTGCGCATGAAGGTATTAGTGATTTGACGTCCAGATTCAATGTTTCGGAGTATTTCTTTATTAAATCAGTAGTTTGTTTGAATATACTGGTGGTTGGGTCTGTCTTGACCTTTTTGTATGTGTTTGCATCCGATAAGAGTTCTTGTAGATCGGACCAACAAAAATAATTAAGAAGTTTGAGGGTACCCCGGAACAACTATACCTTTTGGACGTCTACCACCTCAGTCCTTCCCGTGACCATGGGTGCTGCAAAGCACTCGAAACGTCGGGAACTTAAAAACTAAACCGCGATAAAATCCGAAAAATATAGTTTTATTTCATGTGTAATATTCGCGTAAATCTAAGAACTCAGCATATATGTTCTATTTCTATTTGTAAAGCGGACCCACCTGATGAAATATCTTCTTAAAAGTAAAGAAAATTTACTAATCGTCAACCCTAATTTCATACCAACGCCCTGTCATCCATTGGCCAAAAGTTCATTCTCGCACTATATTTGATTCTGTGTGATGTGATTAAAGAACCTATTGTGTGCACTATTTTTAATGAACAATCTCTTTGAAATGTTTATCTTATGAGCATTATATTAATACGTGAAGCAAAAAACTGTGTACCCCTTTTTACGAAAATTGCGCGGAAGGAGGAGTATGAAATTTCCCACACGTATAGTTTATATAGTGAAGGAGTGCAAAATGCTAATATTTTTTTAAAATGATGCATAAAAATACATTAAATGAATAAAAAAAACATTACACACACTACCATGTATTTGACACACACGCGGTCAAATTGAGAATAGATTAATATTGTTTGTCTTTAATATTATTTGTCTATAGTCTTACTAAATGTCAAACATAACCAGAAAACGATGAAAGATTAGGTCCAATTTCGACCAATGTGCGACCACTAGTTTTAACTATTAGCCCAGATCCAACAAGATATTTTCTTACCAACCTCCTGGAAAATATCAGAAGTTTCAGAAAAAGAGAATCAATTATTATAAAAAGACATCGAGTTCGACTTTTTGCGAAATTGGGTGTTTAAATATATCCCAATATTAAACGTTCGTCTGTCTTTGAATTTAAAATAATAGTACCACCAGCCCAATAAATTTCCGTAAAGAATAATGGGCAAGATTATCGTGCCTCTTGAAAACACCGTCAAGTTGAGCTCCACGGAGTTATTCATATAGGATGAAATCTTTTTATTTCCCAAGAGTTATCGAAGTCGAGTTTTTCTGCGTATAACACTTAAAGGCACCCTTAGAAAGTATAATGAAACTCGTTTTTTCTTTATTTCTAATATTAAGTACAATAATGTTCCGCAACATAGTACATAGCTACATTGTGATAGTATTATTTTGGTCTTAGGTTGGTGGTTGGTAAAATAAATTTATTATAAAATGTGCAGTAATAGCCTAATGGCTAGAACCATTGGACTGTAAAGTCAGAGGGCTCGGGCTTAAACCCAGACACGCACCTCTGCCTTTTTGAAAGCGTGTGCGTGTTAAAAATAACTATCACACAACATCGTGAGGAAACCTGCATGCCTAAGAATTTCTGGAAGATGTGTGAAGTTCGCCAACCCGCCTGGGCCAGCGTGGTGAACTATGGCCTAAACGCTCTCAGTTTGAGTGGAGGCCCATGCCCAACGGTGGGTCAGTTTTTTAATAGGACTAATATTATTATAAAGATTTCTTCCAGCATAAGAATGCCCGAAACGTTCTATCTATCTATCTATATCATCATGCCAGATCCCTTGCGGGATAGGCCGGGAGTACAAAGTTCTAACAGCTTCTTTTCTTACATACCTCTCTGGCTTCGTCTATTCTCATGGTTCGTCCCGAAATATTAGTAGTGTTATAACAAAATCCAAATAATTTTACGGAACGGCGGAACGTGTTAGCCGTGCCGGTATCATCGACTTTTTCCGTAGTTTTTTTTTGAAAAACGTAAAAGAAAAACGCGTTAGAGGATATAAAACTGGAGGCTTAGCATGCACAGCTTAACTGATGGGATAGCGTTAAAATGATGTCATGTTAACTCGGAGCGTCACCTATTTCAATATTCAACTCGATAGATTTCTTGTCAGTAGAATTTTAACAGATTTTCTATACAAAATATGTCAAAATTCTATCCATAGTAGGCAATATATTATAATAATAATAATAGTACACTTTATTGTACACCAGCAAAACATTAAATTACAAACAATTTATAAACAGTAAATAAGTACAAATGGCGGCCTTATTGCTGAAAGCAATTTCTTCCAGGCAACCGTTGGGAAAAAAACAAATAACGATAGAAAGGGGCAGTTAGTGGCGTACATTATTAATGATATACAATACATATATATATATATATATATATATATACATACCCAACTATACATACACACATAACAATACATACACAATTATATACCTGATTATGTAAATATACACACATATTATAATTTAATCTATTACATATTATAGCTAAACACTGAAAAAGATTATATAAAAACAAAAAAAATGCAAACAGTTAAATTATGGATAAGTAGTGATGCTTAACCATTGCTTTAAACGAAAGCAACGACTTTGCACGTCTAACTGAAATGGGCAATTCATTCCACAAACGAACAGCTTGAATCGTAAAGGATTTGTCGAAGAAATTTGTGGAATGCATCGGCATTTTCAGCTTCAAATTCTCCGATGATCTTAGGAACCTTGAATGTGTCTCATGAAGAAACTCAAACCGATCTTTGAGGTAAGCTGGGGTTATCGGATTAAACAGAACACTGTATAGAAGCGATAATATATGAGAATTCCGGCGAAGGCGAATTGGTAGCCACTTGAGCTTTGTACGAAATTCAGAAACATGGTCATATTTGCGCAAGCCAAATATGAACCTTATACAAAAATTTTGAAGTCGCTCAAGCTTATTAAGTTGCTGCTCTGTGAGGTCAAGATAGCTGGCGTCTGCATAATCGATAATAGGAAGTAGAAGGGATTGTGCGAGTGCAATTTTAGTGGCTGTTGGGAGAAAATTGCGCAACCTTCTTAAAGAGCCTGCGGAGGCAAAAACCTTGCGGCTGAGTTCTTGCAGCTGTGGTCCCCAAGTGAGGTTGGTATCGATGTAGATCCCCAAATCTTTAACACTGTTACTTGTCGGTATAGTGATACCATTAAACATGATTTGGGGGAGTTGCGACCAATCAAGACGTACAGTGAGTCTGGGACTGCCAACAACAATGACTTGTGTCTTAGTTGGATTGACATTAAGACCGTAGCGCCCACTCTATTCACATACCTTAGACAGATCATGGTTCATTGTGTTAACAGCCTCCGAGAAGTTGGCCAATGGTGCTTGGGTGTAAAGTTGGAGATCATCTGCATAAAGTTGGTATGACGAACGTAGTTGATTGGGAATAGAGTTAATAAAAACAGCGAAAAGTAAAGGAGATAGCTCTACACGGGCAACTTCCAGCTTCCTTTTCTTATCACGATCTAGTTTTCCTCTCGTATAAAATTCGAACACCTAAACGCAAATCTAAGATCCTTTTTCTTCGTAGTTTTAAAACTATTGATCTGGATCGTTTGAGAGAGGACGCGGGTAATATTGACTGGTCTCCTGTTTACAATAGCGAGGACTTGGACACTAAGGTGGTCGCCTTTAATAAACTACTGTTAGACCTTTTTGATGTGCACGCTCCTATAAAAAAGGTGAAAGTTAAACATTCTCCTGCACCATGGCTGTCCGACACTATCAAAATACAAATGTCTAAACGGGACAAAGCTAAAAGGTGGTACATTAAGTTCCCTACGGAAGAGAACTGGTCTCTATATAAAAAGCTACGAAATCGCTGCAGTCGTATGTGTGGAGGGATGCGAAAAGACGCCACATTCACAATTCACTTTAAAATTTCAGCACGGCTCAGGCATGGCAATTCCTTAAGTCTCTGGGTATCGGGAATTCTACCAACGATACCAACCTGGATATCGAACTTAACGCTATCAATGTGTACTTTTCAAAATTTCCTGTCACTTTAGAAAATGACATAAAAAGTTCTACTCTTCACAACCTTTCTTTCCAACCTTTGCCTGCATGTCCTGAATTTTCTTTTCGGCAAGTCACAGAGGAAGAAATAAAAAAATCTATCCTATCGATGACTACAAAGGCTGTCGGTGATGACGGCCTTCAAATTCAAATGTTGCGCCCCCTCGTGGATGAACTTATTTATGTTATTACCCACATTATTAATTAATCACTTGGTTCTAGCTTCTTTCCCCTTAGCCTGGAAGAAGGCTTATTTTCTACCGTTTCCTAAGGTTCCCAAACCCCTCATCTGTCTCACAATTCCGTCCAATATCCATACTTCCTATCCTGTCTAAAGTTCTTGAAGGTGTTGTCCAGAAACAACTATCTTTCTTTCTTTCCTCTAATAGCCTGCTTAGTCCTTACCAGTCTGGTTTTCGTACTGGCCATAGTACAGTAACTGCACTAGTCAAGATTACTGACGATCTACGATTGGCCATGGAAAACAAACAACTTACAGTTCTGGTTCTACTGGACTTTAGCAGTGCCTTCAATACTGTCGATTTCGACCTTCTTCTGGGAATCCTTTCCTCACTTAACGTATCTTCCTCTGTAACTGCCTGATTTAATTCATATCTTCGCGGTCGCTCGCAGTCGGTCCGCTCTAATGAGGCCTCTTCAGGATGGTGTGACCTTTCTGCGGGTGTACCGCAGGGTGGCGTACTCTCTCCTCTTCTCTTCTCGGTATTTATTGACGCGATCACTAAAGTTATAGCATCACAGTAACATCTCTACGCAGATGACTTGCAGCTTTATCGTCATTTTAAGGTCGAAGAACTGTCAGTAGCAATTGGGGCCATCAATAGTGATCTTGAAAATATCAATCAGTGGGCTAGAAGTTTTGGACTTTTAGTCAATCCTATTAAATCGCAAGCGATCATTATTGGTGGCAGGCATTTCTACAATCTCCTGGACCATCAGTCTCTCCCCCCAATTATCTATGACTCTGTGCCTATACCTTATACCACCAGTGCGAAGAATTTAGGCGTGTATTTAGACTGCAATCTATCCTGGAGCACTCACATTGCGGAAGTCAGCAGGAGAGTACATTTCTCGTTTCAATCTCTCAAACATCTCCAAAAGTTCCTACCCTTTCAAACTAGAACAATTCTTGCTCAGTCCTTCCTTCTATCACTTTTGGATTATGCCGATGTTTGTTTTCTTGACGCTACAGAGGAACTTGTCAATAAACTCGAACGCCTGCAGAATTTGTGTACCCGCTTCATTTTTGCCCTTCGCAAATTTGATCATGTTTCCGAGTACCGAATGAAACTGAAGTGGCTACCTATTCGGCGACGTCGGGATTTACACATTCTCACTCTTCTTTACTCTGTTCTTCATAACCCTCACTCACCTGAATATCTTCGTGAACGTTTCGAATTCCTTATTCCCAGGGGCAAAGCTTGTCGTAAGGCTACCTCTCTCCTTCTACGTACTCCTCTTCATATTTCCAGCCTTTATGATGGCTCTTTTACTGTACGTGCGGTGAAACTATGGAACTCCCTTCCACATTCTATACGCGAGAGCTGTTCTCTAGATGTCTTTAGAGGAAGAGTTAAAGAGCATTTCCTTTCAAGTTGATACAAATTCTATTATATTCTTTATATTATGGTTATTTATACTTATAGGTATATATATATGTATATGTATATATATATATATATATATATAATGTGTAATATTAGTATTATTTATGTATGCAGAGATTTTGATTTGTGTTTTCATACTCATCTCTACTTTTTTTCCTTTTGGAATTATCGAATAGTTGTACAATTGCCTTCACTTACAAGAAATATTCTCCATGCACTCCAAGGTTAACTGGAAGACAACTCAAATTGAGTTAAGTTCGCCTATGTACATCATATGTGTAAATGTACTTACAATTTTTTGTTTTTATGTACAATAAAGAGTAAATAAAATATGAATGTGATGTTCCACCTATTTATTATGTATCTTTTATATGAGTCCAAGTAACCCGCAATAAATGAATTATTGTTATTATCATTTGTATCTCGCTGAAATTCACGGACTTTATCCGGACCTTAGAGAGGCTTGCATGGGGACATGGGTCCAAGGAAAGTTAATGTTAAGTAAGTCACCTGCTGAGATTACTTGTTGAAAACAAAGAAACATAACCAGCGAACTAACCCTGGCAGGTGCACGGACTATTGTAAATTATGGACAGAAACCAATCTATCTATCTATATTATCACGCCAGATTCCTTGCGGGGTAGGTAGAGAGTACAAAGTTCCAACAGGTTCCTTCCTTACATACCTCTCTGGCTTCCTCCACTCTCATAGTTCGTCTCATACACGCTCACCGGTTACGGAGACTTTTACTTGTTCTTCAGATAAGACTCAGTCTATTTAAAAGACGTCTACATCAGGAAATAGGCCTCCCCCACAATTGGTCAAGACGAAAATCTCCATTGTCTGTGTCATTGTGAATTAAGAGCATCAAATAGTACAAGCATCCCGCTCGAAAGCGTGAGGGCGTCTCGCTCGTACACGTGATAGCTTCACTCCGGACATCTTTCGCAAGGAATCTGGCGTGATAATATAGATAGATAGATTGGTTTCTGTCCATAATTTACAATAGTCCGTGCACCTGCCAGGGTTAGTTCGCTGGTTATGTTTCTTTGTTTTCAACAAGTAATCTCAGCAGGTGACTTACTTAACATTAACTTTCCTTGGACCCATGTCCCCATGCAAGCCTCTCTAAGGTCCGGATAAAGTCCATGAATTTCAGCGAGATACAAATGATAATAACAATAATTCATTTATTGCGGGTTACTTGGACTCATATAAAAGATACATAATAAATAGGTGGAACATCACATTCATATTTTATTTACTCTTTATTGTACATAAAAACAAAAAATTGTAAGTACATTTACACATATGATGTACATAGGCGAACTTAACTCAATTTGAGTTGTCTTCCAGTTAACCTTGGAGTGCATGGAGAATATTTCTTGTAAGTGAAGGCAATTGTACAACTATTCGATAATTCCAAAAGGAAAAAAAGTAGAGATGAGTATGAAAACACAAATCAAAATCTCTGCATACATAAATAATACTAATATTACACATTTTATATATATATATATATATATATATATATACATATACATATATATATACCTATAAGTATAAATAACCATAATATAAAGAATATAATAGAATTTGTATCAACTTGAAAGGAAATGCTCTTTAACTCTTCCTCTAAAGACATCTAGAGAACAGCTCTCGCGTATAGAATGTGGAAGGGAGTTCCATAGTTTCACCGCACGTACAGTAAAAGAGCCATCATAAAGGCTGGAAATATGAAGAGGAGTACGTAGAAGGAGAGAGGTAGCCTTACGACAAGCTTTGCCCCTGGGAATAAGGAATTCGAAACGTTCACGAAGATATTCAGGTGAGTGAGGGTTATGAAGAACAGAGTAAAGAAGAGTGAGAATGTGTAAATCCCGACGTCGCCGAATAAGTAGCCACTTCAGTTTCATTCGGTACTCGGAAACATGATCAAATTTGCGAAGGGCAAAAATGAAGCGGGTACACAAATTCTGCAGGCGTTCGAGTTTATTGACAAGTTCCTCTGTAGCGTCAAGAAAACAAACATCGGCATAATCCAAAAGTGATAGAAGGAAGGACTGAGCAAGAATTGTTCTAGTTTGAAAGGGTAGGAACTTTTGGAGATGTTTGAGAGATTGAAACGAGAAATGTACTCTCCTGCTGACTTCCGCAATGTGAGTGCTCCAGGATAGATTGCAGTCTAAATACACGCCTAAATTCTTCGCACTGGTGGTATAAGGTATAGGCACAGAGTCATAGATAATTGGGGGGAGAGACTGATGGTCCAGGAGATTGTAGAAATGCCTGCCACCAATAATGATCGCTTGCGATTTAATAGGATTGACTAAAAGTCCAAAACTTCTAGCCCACTGATTGATATTTTCAAGATCACTATTGATGGCCCCAATTGCTACTGACAGTTCTTCGACCTTAAAATGACGATAAAGCTGCAAGTCATCTGCGTAGAGATGATACTGTGATGCTATAACTTTAGTGATCGCGTCAATAAATACCGAGAAGAGAAGAGGAGAGAGTACGCCACCCTGCGGTACACCCGCAGAAAGGTCACACCATCCTGAAGAGGCCTCATTAGAGCGGACCGACTGCGAGCGACTGCGAAGATATGAATTAAACCAGGCAGTTACAGAGGAAGATACGTTAAGTGAAGAAAGGATTCCCAGAAGAAGGTCGAAATCGACAGTATTGAAGGCACTGCTAAAGTCCAGTAGAACCAGAACTGTAAGTTGTTTGTTTTCCATGGCCAATCGTAGATCGTCAGTAATCTTGACTAGTGCAGTTACTGTACTATGGCCAGTACGAAAACCAGACTGGTAAGGACTAAGCAGGCTATTAGAGGAAAGAAAGAAAGATAGTTGTTTCTGGACAACACCTTCAAGAACTTTAGACAGGATAGGAAGTATGGATATTGGACGGAATTGTGAGACAGATGAGGGGTTTGGGAACCTTAGGAAACGGTAGAAAATAAGCCTTCTTCCAGGCTAAGGGGAAAGAAGCTAGAACCAAGTGATTAATTAATAATGTGGGTAATAACATAAATAAGTTCATCCACGAGGGGGCGCAACATTTGAATTTGAAGGCCGTCATCACCGACAGCCTTTGTAGTCATCGATAGGATAGATTTTTTTATTTCTTCCTCTGTGACTTGCCGAAAAGAAAATTCAGGACATGCAGGCAAAGGTTGGAAAGAAAGGTTGTGAAGAGTAGAACTTTTTATGTCATTTTCTAAAGTGACAGGAGATTTTGAAAAGTACACATTGATAGCGTTAAGGTCGATATCCAGGTTGGTATCGTTGGTAGAATTCCCGATACCCAGAGACTTAAGGAATTGCCATGCCTGAGCCGTGCTGAAATTTTAAAGTGAATTGTGAATGTGGCGTCTTTTCGCATCCCTCCACACATACGACTGCAGCGATTTCGTAGCTTTTTATATAGAGACCAGTTCTCTTCCGTAGGGAACTTAATGTACCACCTTTTAGCTTTGTCCCGTTTAGACATTTGTATTTTGATAGTGTCGGACAGCCATGGTGCAGGAGAATGTTTAACTTTCACCTTTTTTATAGGAGCGTGCACATCAAAAAGGTCTAACAGTAGTTTATTAAAGGCGACCACCTTAGTGTCCAAGTCCTCGCTATTGTAAACAGGAGACCAGTCAATATTACCCGCGTCCTCTCTCAAACGATCCAGATCAATAGTTTTAAAACTACGAAGAAAAAGGATCTTAGATTTGCGTTTAGGTGTTCGAATTTTATACGAGAGGAAAACTAGATCGTGATAAGAAAAAGAAGCTGGAAGTTGCCCGTGTAGAGCTACTTTACTTGGGTCGGATACTAGGATTAAATCTAGAAGTGAAGGAGAACAGTGGGGCGCATGGTGAATAGCATGAAGAGGAAGAATATGCATGTTTACAGAAGAGACAAGAGATTGGAGTTTACGGCTGCGGATATCACCCTTAAGCAGACAAGTGTTGAAGTCTCCGAGGATAATAGTGTTGTCATATATTGATGAAAAATATTCGAGTTTGGTTTCAAAAGAAAGAAAATAATCAATATGAGAAGATGGACTATAGTAGACACCTAAAAGAGTCTTAGTGTGGTTAAACATAATTTCTATAAAAAGGTGTTCTGCAAAATTTGAGTACATACTTGGAGACTGATCAACCACCTTGTAGGCAATATCTCCACGAAGATAAATCGCAACCCCCCCACCTCCCTTGCCCGTTCTGTCATTGCGCACAAGTTTGTACCCAGGAAGAGAATATTGTATGGAAGGAACAGCGGGTTTGAGAAAAGTTTCAGAAACAAGGACAGCGTGTATAAGTTCAGGGTCAAAAGAAGATAATAAATCGAGATGATGGGCAGGAATGCGTTGAGCATTTATGTGAACTACATTGAACACGTTTTTACATGAGAAAAAAGTGGAAAGAAGCTGATCGCGCAGGTGAACGGAATCATCATTAAATGCGGATGCGTAGCTGTCATCCGATGCCAAGGAGGAAGAGCAAGATATAAAACTATCATCCGACAAATCACCCATAAAATATATAATATTTAGATAAATATGAATAAAAGAGTATAAATATACTAAACTATGAATAAACGAGTGACTATGACTCCTCTATACACTCGCCAGTTTTCTACAAATTGATTAAAGGACTTCTATCCAGATATCGTAAGTTTAAACTATCCGATCACAAAACAACAGTAGGCACAACATTTCCGAACGAACACAGTTAATGTCATTTAAAAGTAAACAAAGTTTAGTTGGTATGTACTGATTGAAAATAAATATTTAATGTGAGGAAAGAAGAATTAGACCATTGAAAATAATTATTTAAGAAAAGAAGATTAGTATTTAAGAAAAGAAGATTAGATAAGAGAAATTATTCTAATAATAAAATAGTATCTAAAGCTACTTGACCGGTTTGCGCGATCTTTTGTCGACCGGCTTCGGACACGATGCACCAGAGCCAGACGCGATATTGTTGGAATCCGCAGCCACCTCTGACGTCGACGCCGCCGCCACCGGAAACTGGCCAATGAGTTGTCGCAGTTCAGCTGCGGATTCTATTTTGCGTCGGGCTTTGTTTGGAAGCAGAATCACTATCTTCCCCTCGGACGTCCAGCACTGCCTCACACCGAAGTGCCTACGCGCATTCAGGAATGTGTCGTGCCTGGGCTTGGTCAAAAATTCTGAGAGTGTAAGCCCAGTGCCCTTCAATTCAGTCTTCCTGCGCCACACCTCACCACGCAGATCGCGCCTCTGGAACCTTACAAGGAGGGGACGTACCTTTCCTGCGGCACTCCTAAGCGGTGACAAGTCACTATGTCGTTGGCAGTGATGCTGGCAATTCCACATTTTGTACTTAGCGTCTGGACTACCAAGGAAGTGCAATCTTCATCCTTCTTCTCTGGAAGACCATGGAAAAGGAGCACCTTACTTCGAGAAGCCATTTCGTGACGGTCCAAGCCCAACACCAACAGCTCCATTTGATTTTTTAAAGATGTAACTGACTTCCACATCAAGCATTTGAATTCCATAAAATCCTTAGACAGACTAGCTATGGATTTATGGGAAGCCTCGCTGCCGCCAGCTGCCTTTAATTCCTCTTCATAGTGGTCCATCCGTGCAGAGAATGCAGCCGAGAGATCTTCCATGCAGTTGGATAATTTAGTGTAATGATCCATTTTGTGAAAAAATACAGATGAGTTTAAAAGTAGATAGAGAAAGTGAGTGTTATAGAGGATATAAAAGACTTAGTTCATAAGGAAGATAAAATGTAAGTAAAATATATTTTTAATTTAAATTAAAACAGAGCTACGAAAAAAAGATACTATCACTTCAACTCATAATTAAACATAACAAATTATAATAATATAAAAAAAAATATCAAATAAAATATTGGTGCAATTCAAATTAATTTTTGGGTTCAATTAATATTTTGTTACTTTATTTAAATTCAATACCCGTCTTTGTTAAACTTAATTAGCTTCAAATTTAAGGCGTCACCCAACCTAATCATATTTTCGCAGAATATCTATTTATATTCCATTATAAAGATGATTGATGATAGCATTTTTTTAATTTAAGATCAAATTATTTAAATATATTGTATATATTGAAAAAAATTAATTGAAAACGAATAAAACAGTAAATGTTTTTTAACTTTTAAAAATATTTTATGGAGCCGACACCGATCGCACAAATTTAGGAATACCTCGTCTTTTTATTTAATTGTCGATTACCAGCTTTGTAGGTAATACAATCATATTTTTTATCATCAAACTTAGCAACTTATAATACCCATACCCCATTGACCTTTAAATTGGTAGGTACGAGATTTTCAATGTAATTAATAAAACTCGTGTTGTATTTTTGTATGTACTTATCCTATTTACAATCTATGCTAGGACCCAATGCAATACACGATAGGTGCAAAAATATAAGAGACAGTTTATTAATCACATTAAAAAAACTGTGACCAGATGAATGGAAAATCCCACACAAATTTATTGGTTACCTAGTGACGTTCTTCGAACATGCAACTCACGACGTAGGGAATTCTCTACTTCGTGATGTAGCTGGATGATACGCATTTCACGTGTTATCTAAACATACACTATTTTCTTCATTATTGTAAAAAAATACTTAACTATCTCTCAATTATATAGATATTTAATCGGAACATCTAAAGCGGAACTCATTAATATTTTTGAAGAATAGCTCAAATACCGTAAATTACCTACATAAGTTACTACCTAATAGATCTGTTAAGGTACTTCCGATGTGTAAATTTGCACAACTCACATCACGCCTTGCTGTGTTGATTTGGAAATTTCATCAATAAGCATTCAAGTTGAACGTATTGAGACTTAAATTAAGAAAATCTTATTAGGAAATTCTGCCGTGTGTCGTTTGCGAAAAGCCGGGCGAGGACCCATGTGGGCCTAATGAACGTGCTCTAAATTTATCACACCTTTAACTTTTTACTTCACAAAGTGTATTCTGAGACCTCAAACGCTTTTGCCGAAATAGGCTATAACTTTGTTTATTTGATTCAAATTCTATATATTACCAATGCTATTCAAAAAAGACTTTCTGTGTTACACGCTTTCATACCTTTATTTTCCATGAGGAGATTGTAAAAGTTTACAAATTCACAAAATATTATACGATTACATACGTATAAATAGAGGGAACTGATATATTCATAATTTGTCCGTAAAAATGTTATCAAACTTTGTACTGTCGCCAAATAAACATGTTAATATTTCGATTTGAAATAGTTTTCTGGGTTGCTTGTGTGTAAGGGTTATATAATAAAACTTAATAAAATAATTTCAAACAAGGACATCTATTTTGAAAATAATTGGTCACTTACATTCGCTTTAAAAACGGTACCGTTGTGTGTAATGCTGCTAATAAAGAATATTTATAGGCCATAAAATTGTGACCGCTGTATCGTTAGGAAGACCTCGCGGACTAGTGGCAGTAAATTTAATTTGGGCAATGATTAAACGTGGGATAAAATACCTACAAACGAAGGTACACATAAGTGTTGCTATACTAAAAGTTTTTCCTATACCTGTATACTTATATACAACAGTCTAGTGTTATTACTGTCGACTAGCTATGCACACACAAATTGTCGTAAGCGTAATGCTATCGAGTTGATATGCTATCCTTTCCTCACTACGTACTTTTTACTTGCTACTAAATAAAGAACAACCTGCCAACGCGCTTTCTCGACAATGTTACGTTAATGTCAACTAGCTTGTGTTTAACTCTAAAAAGCCCAAGTACCATAAAGTGACGTCAGCGTCACGTTCCTTAGTAAATTTATAGTGCAAAAAGGATGAAATATAAACCCAACACAGTCACGTGTCCGTGCTCCCTCAGGAATTTCATTCATGTCTGTTTAAAATTAGTTTGCTTCTAATGCCATGTATTGCTGCTTTCTGTATAAACTAAATAATACGGTTCTCTACAGTTAACACTATAAGCAAACCCCTTTTATAGGAGGTTAATTCTAAGAGGGTCAGCATAAAACACAGCTTCTAGAAGACTCGTGTGTCATGTTGGATGTCACGCTAAGTTAAACTGCGACTAAGGGAATTATGTTTATTTACTTATTCTTCACAATTTTTTATCATCAACATCAACAATCGAGAATCAAGTTTGCATACACCAACAGGTAGAAAATTTAAATACTATTTTTTGGCAGAACCTGTTGTAATATTTACTTACCTTAAATGTTTTCATTGCAGGTACACAAAACTAGATATTAAATACTGTGCAAATTTTTGTTAAAGATGATCATAGCCGAGCAACAAATATTGTACCTTGAAGTGTGATTTTTCCCAGTGCCCGAACAACAGCGTTTCCATTGAAACCTAGATTTAAAAGGTCTATTGGACCGCATGTCTAGTAATTTCCAATGAACAATAAAGTGTTCCATTTTACTCTCATGTCGATAGTCGGCTCCAATAGAAAGGAGGATTTTAACCCTTTTTCGCAGTTAACTGTGCGTGAGTTGCAAGCCACGCTATAAACTTCTAATAAATCACATCTTAATACGACCTGGCTTACGTAATATATTTATTATTGTTAAAATGTATTAACCTTGATTTTTGTAACATTTGCCGGAAATGGAAAGATATGTCTAAACTATTTATTTAAGATTTTAGGCGTGTGCTGAGCAATATAGTACTATTATAAATTTTAAGTGATTAACAAAATACATTTCCAGTAAAAAATATTAAATAATTTTGGGTACTAGCACTTATTCCACATTCAGTGAAATGCTGTTTAATGGTGTAACTATAAGTTTCTTCTAACAGTTCAAGGGCTAAGCACAAATCATTTGACGCTATTGAAAACGTTGTCGAAAAACCATGCTAGCACTGTCATCTTTATTATGTAAATATGCAGTGTGAAAAGTGTCGTTCTTGTTGTTTTGAGTGATCTACGCTGTTGGCCGCGGGGCCTTTACAACTACGCCGGACAAGAGGGCGAGCGGGCAACCACTGCGCTCGAGAAGCTACTTACTACTAAGCTACTACCAGAAGGGCATGTGCGCAACTAGGCGCCTCAAGCAGGAACGGCCTCGACTTGGGCAGTTGCTATGTGGGATGGCATTTACTTTGGGTCTCGCCGTAATGCTCTGCATCAGCCGGGGGCAAGGGATTCTTCGACCTCGCCGGCGAGGTCGGTGTCTGATCCTGTGTGCGGTATCTGTTTCCAAAGAAGGTAAGAAAGGGCATCAAGAGCGTTAGCGAGAATATGCCGCGGGCAGCGGTAGCGGCTAATAGGAGGGGAGTCAAGTGGGTCGTAAAAAGTATGGCATCTTGTTATGTAACGCTAACGTCAATCTGTTTGTGCTAAGCCTTCTAGAAACATCATTTATTTCATATAACTTTTTAAACCACACAATGAAAAGCAGTAAAAGTAAATATTTATGTACCCACGCGAAAATGTAACTTGTAAATTTTGACATTAGATAGTAATGAATAGTCCTTTTAGTAAAGTTAGATATTTAAGAACTATCATGACTAATATCATACTAATATAACGTTAAAGAATTTGAAACTCCGCGTAGGTACATTTACTCGCTTTATCAACGTCAAATAAGTTGAAAGGTTTGATACAAAATAAAAGACAACAGAGGACTTAGCATGAAAACATTGACGTAAACGTGACGCTAGCGAGTTGAAGTGGCCTCCTTTTCACACTACAAATTTACTAATTAAACATAATTTTGACAGCATGATTACTCCCTACCGTCGAAGCATTTCATGCTAAGCCCTGTATTATTATTTGAAAATTAGATCAAAATATATTCAGCGGTTTGGGCGTGAAAAAGTATCAGGCGAACGAATATAAAGAGTTACTTTTAAATTTACAATATTATGAATAAACCCTGCGGGGGCACTTACAAATTGTCAATTTAATTTTTTATTTATTTAATCTCTAACTACTTATCATTTGAATGTAAAGAAAACGAAGATTATGGTTTTTGAACGGGAAGAAACCAGAACGAATGCAAGGATTGTGATTGGTAACAATGTGCTCGAGCAAGCGAATGAGTTTGTATATCTTGAATGCGCATTTAGTAAGGATGGGAAATACGCCGCTGACATAGAGAGAAGAGTGAGTGCAGGGAACAGAGTGAAAGCTACTTACTTGGTACCCAGCACTTGAGCCAAAAGGCGCAGGGCATTCATAACGGGGTGCTTGTCCCAACACTATTATATGGCAGCAATAGCTGGGTATGTAAGAAGGAGAATGAAAGTAGGATAAATGCGGTGGAAATGCGAGTTCTGCGAAAGATGTCCGGAGTGAAGCTGTCACGTGTTCGAGCGAGACGCCCTCACGCTTTCGAGCGGGATGCTTGTACTATTTGATGCTCTTAATTCACAATGACACAGACAATGGAGCTTTTCGTCTTGACCAATTGTGGGGGAGGCCTATTTCCTGATGTGGACGTCTTTCAAATAGACTGAGTCTTATCTGAAGGACAAGTAAAAGTCTCCGTAACCGGCGAGCGTGTATGAGATGAACTATGAAAGTGGGGGAAGCCAGAGAGGTATGTAAGGAAGGAACCTGTTGGAACTTTGTACTCTCTACCTACCCCGCAAGGAATCTGGCGTGATAATATAGATAGATAGATTGGTTTCTGTCCATAATTAACAATAGTCCGTGCACCTGCCAGGGTTAGTTCGCTGGTTATGTTTCTTTGTTTTCAACAAGTAATCTCAGCAGGTGACTTACATAACATTAACTTTCCTTGGACCCATGTCCCCATGCAAGCCTCTCCGGTCCGGATAAAGTCCGTGAATTTCAGCGAGATACAAATGATAATAATAATAATTCATTTATTGCGGGTTACTTGGACTCATATAAAAGATACATAATAAATAGGTGGAACATCACATTCATAATTAAACATAACAAATATCAAATAAAATATTGGTGCAATTCAAATTAATTTTTGGGTTCAATTAATATTTTGGTATTTTTTTTTAATTCATCTCATCATCTGTCTTTGTTAAACTTAATTAGCTTCAATTTCAAAGCGTCACTAAACCTTATTACATTCAAGCAGAATGTCTATTTATATTTCATTACTAGCTGTTTCCCGCGGCTTCGCACGCGTTTATTTTGTAATTTGACATCGGTAGGTAGGACTTTTTAGAATAGTATTGTTCCAAGACTTAAGAGACATCACTATTTAAGTTTATTTTTTAATCCGTTCATCCGAGTCAATATGGAGAAATAAAAACAACTATCCCCTAAAATCTTGCATTTCCCGAGCTAAAAAATAGTCTTAAATGATCTCTGAAAAATCCTCCATTTTACAGTAATAGTATATTGAATCGGTTTCGCCATTCCGGATATTAATAATTTATTTATTTTTTTAATGTGCCCTTATACGCATGAATTATCTTCTTTACTGCGAAATCACAAATCCCAATCCAATATTCCCGTGCGCTTTGCGAAGATCGTACCTGCGACTATTTGACAAAGTAAGTTAAGCAGACTACGTTTTATAGCATAAACCAAGTCGCCTTTATTTTGTAAAAGTATTTATAAAGTCAACTTAAATATAAGTAAATTTTCGTTGTAGAACAATTGTTCTACAACGAAAATTTACTTATATTTAACGAACCGACTGGAAGCCTGGGGAACCTGCTGCAATTGCAGCAGGTTCCCCAGGCTTCCAGTCGCCTGTGAAGAGAATGAGGTAAATCGAAAGATTGCCCGGCTTTTCTTTAGCCAGATTATGATTAATATCATTGGGCCTTCATGCAAGCCGGTTAAAACCTACCAAATGCATATAATGCAGGATAATATCGTCATGATCTAGTGTGTAAACAAAATTACCTATTTCATGTTATTATTTCACGACTTAAGATACTTCAATACTATCCACCAATCTATATCATCACGTTAGATCTTTTGCGGAGTAGGCAGAGAGTACAGAGTTTCAACAGGTTTTTTACTTACAGACCTTTCTGGCTTTCTCCACTCACATAGTTCGTCTTATACACGCTCGCCGGTTAAGGAGACTCTTGACTTGCACTTCGAATAAGACACTATTTAGTCTATTTAGTCTATTTAGTCTTGGTGAGATAGTCAAGGTCTTCCCCGATATCTACGTCCTGTTCTAGGTACACTACCAAGTGACAGCAGCGCGGCACCATTTGACTCCTTATAAATATGTATATTTCTTTTTTTACTAACGTTTTGTCACAAAATATGTAAATCGTTGTTATTCTATGTCCTTCCTACTTTCGTATTGTATATCTGTGTGGTTTTTTTCATATTAAGTTTCTTTATAATCCGTACAGTATGAAGAAATAATAGATACCCCGCAGAAGTCGTGTTATTTTTTTTAGTTAAAAAGTGTTCTGTTTTATTTTACGATGTAAGACACCTTCATTTAATCTATCTATCTATATCATTACGCCAGCTCCCTCGCGGGGTAGGCAGAGAGTACAGAGTTCCAACAGGTTCTTTCCTTACATACCTCTCTGGCTTCCTCCACTCTCATAGTTCGTCTCATACACACTCGCCGGTTACGGAGACTCTTGACTTGCCCTTCAGCTAAGACACGGTCTTCATTTAATGTTTCAATTAAATTCGGTTTGCCATTTTAATATGAATAAATACCAGTGATGTTGCAAGACCCATGATTCTTTCCGGGATAAAAAGTATCTCGAAAATTATTTCGAGACCTTAAACAATTTGACAGTCTATTCTATCTATTCTATCATTTTAGTATGAAGAAATAACAGCTAGATATCTCGCGAAAACCTTGTAGTGAATATATTGTATATTTTGTCAACTTCCACCAGACTTATTTCTCTATTCTCTATCAACTATCTCTATCACCGGGTTCAGTCTTAAACCCAATTAGCCCGCACAGGCGGTCTTTTTAAAATATAAACTAAACTAAAGCTTATTCAACATACAACACTAACGCCGCCTCATAAAAAAAACATATACAATACCTTCCTTTTCAAGAAGGAATATCAGTTTATCTGTATAATTTAAAATTATCGGTAAAATATTTTTGATTGAAATCTTCTCTACCTTCCTTGTCAAAAATTTTAATCCAGCGCAATAATGTCTAAAAACGGTAGGTTGCCAGCTAAGTATGTAGCAAAGTTTTGTCAGTAAATGTTGTGTTAGTCTTCTCGTAAGATATTAATAGTCGTTAAAGTTTCGTATGCGGCCCATTCATCGTTAGAGTTCTCTCCAGAAGAAACAATCGTGAATGCATCATCGGTTCATGCACAAAACCATGTTTGAGTGTGTAAATCAAACGTGTATGAACAATTTCGAGTGAGTGTTTTAAGCCACTGAAAAGATTTTCGTGAGGAGACTAACCTGAGTCCAATATCAATTCATGGATGAATTCATGTGTAGGCAAAATTATATATTTTACATCGTAACATTGCAGTTCGGGATGAACAATAATAAAGTTTTATGGTTTATCCCGCGACAATCTAGTCTAGCTTAAGTTGTTTTGGAACAATGAATAATTAATCAAAATCGACTTTTTTCTCTTTCCTCAGAAACTGTTAAATTTTTGGAAAATATAATACAGGCAAAGAAAATATAAATGTATACTCATACAGCGTTATGATCCTTAGTACAGGCTACAACCATCCAAAATTTCATTGAAATCCTTCAAACAGGTTTGGAGTAAAGTGTCTTTTTAGAAATTTAACGATTCGCTTATTTTTGTAGTTTCTGAAAAAACCTTTTGATTTTCCGAGATAAATACTATTTAATATGTGCCAATATTTTAAGATATCCGCGTGCAAAGTTTCATCAAAATCCGCACGGTAGTTTTTGTGTTATGATGGTTCATACCCTTGGACAGATATACAGACAGACAAACAGACAAGAAAGCCAAAATTTGTAAAATTGTCTTCTACATCAATAGAATAATATCCGTGGGTTGTTATTTCCAAAAAATATACACAGACATGACTTCCTTACAGTTTTATTATATGCAGTATGTAGAGATATAGATGCTTTACGTTTCGAAATCTTATTCGGAAATTCCGCCGTGTGTCGTTTACACATCTTTAACCTTTTACTTCACAAAGTGTATACTGAGACCTCAAACTCTTTTGCCGAAATAGGCTATAACTTTGTTTACTTGATTTAAATTCTATACATTAACAATGCTATTAAAAAAGGCGTTCTGTGTGACACGCTTTCATACCTTTGTTCTCCAAGCGGGGACGGTAGAGGTATACTGGGTACACCCATGTTTTGCTGACGAAGTTAGGTCCGAATCTAATACGGGGCGAAAGTACTGCTATTAAGCCGAGTATAATTCCAGACTCCAAATCGCTACTGAAAACACATTGAGCTTTTGAATTTAATACTACGAATAAAATAAAAGGAATATTATACAGGAAATAATACTATTATACTACCGCAAGCGCAGCGTAGGACGACCGCCTGCCAGATGGACCGACGATCTTGTGAAAATCGCAGGAAATCGTTGGATGCAGGTGGCATCGGACCGGTTACGCTGGAAAGCGATTGGGGAGGCCTATGTTCAGCAGTGGACAAGTATAGGCTGAAATGATGATGATGATGATGACCGCGATTTTTTAACGTAGGGAACTTAAGATGAAATGTAAGAAAATCTGAATTACTTTCATTTTATGCTACCGAGATTTTTTCTATAGAAAACCCAATGACATTTTGTGTAATGATTCGAACACAAGTCCAAGAAGGTAGTTCTGCGTAACATATGGATAAAAGTGGCGCGACAATTTATGCACCTTTGCGGGTACTTCGTGGGCCTAAATAACAATAGATCGACAGCTGTGGTCGTATAAAGGGAAGTTCTTTGCTCAGGAAGGATCAGTAAAATAGGCTAGTAAATATGGGTGTTTAACTTAGAGAATATACACGTGGTTTTATGCAAAGTGAGTAGACAAACTGGTGTGAAGTTGGCGGCCTAAAGTTAGCGCCCTGTAATAACCCAACCAAATAAAATTGTCGTTGGAAAATACATGAAACTGCTTTTCATAAAGGCTTCTTATTTGCTACCATGATGAAAAATATATATTTTTATGGATACTTAGTCCAGATTTTTTTTTATTATCTCACCAAAATTCACTATCAGGCGCCGTCTAAGAGCGGAACCCTTCACGCTAAAAACTGACAATTTTCAAAGTAATTTAGCCTATGGTGGCCGTAGTAGATGAAGTACCACTCTAAAATTTATAGAATATATAGATAGTCACAATAGCTAACAAATGAGACCAAATTTATGTACTCAGGAGCCGTCTAAGAGGTCCGTTTGGGCCGAAAACTGTACACTTTCACAGGCCGCTGATTGTATTTCAGCCTATGGTGGCCATAGAAGATCGAGTACCACTCCAGAATTAATAAAATATATAGATAGTCATCCGTCGAGTCGTGAGGAGTCGGCTCTTAAAGGTTCGAGTCGAAGCTTGAGCCTTCAATTTTGCCTATATTAATAAGTTTATTATTATTATTATACGACCTTATCAATTGATTTTTGGTACGATTAGCCAAATATTGTACTAAATGATTATTGTTATCTATGTCTATCACCACGCCAAATCCGTTGCGGGGTAAGCAGATACTGTTAATGTAACGTCTTCAATACACCCCGATGTTTTGTGTTACAAGCTTTTATTTAATTTGCAATTTTCGTATGTCTGTCTGTCTTTCTTTTCGCTTCAAATTTTGTGTATTTGCGAATATCCAATTAAGCTGAAATTTAGTATACGTATGTAAGTCTGATGAAAATACAATAATATGGTACCATGGAGCTGATCCGATGTTGGAGTCAGAAGGTGGCCATAGCAACATGTGAATTATACGACGTAACACTCTCGTATTTAAGCTCGTTAGATTGGTATTAAGAAGTACTATACACACAGATGGTGTTCAGGGTCTGATGACGAAGCCGAAATTTGGCCAATGGAACCACCCAACTACTTAATATAATCTCGCCGTGTTTGGGCTCGTTGGATTTGTCTTGACGAGTACTTTACACCCGGATGGTGTCCAGGGTCTGATGATGGAGCCGAGGGGTGGCCAACGGAACTACCCAAGTACTTAACATAGCCTTGCCGTGTTCTGACTTGATGGATTTGTCTTGACGAGTACTTTACACCCAAATGGTGTCCAGGTTCTAATGACGGAGCCGAAGGATAGCCAACGTATCTACCAAACTACTCTACATAGCCCCGCCGTGTTTTGGCTCATTGGATTTGTCTTGATGAGTTCTCTAGACCCGGATGGTGACCAGGGTCGCATAGTGGAGCCGGAAGGTGACCGACGGAACTACCCAACTACTCAATATAACTCCGCCGTATTTGGGCTTATTGGATTAGCCTTGACGAGTACTTTACACCCAGATGATTTCCAGGATTTGATAATGGAGCTAGAAGGACACCTTATAAATAAAGGCTTATTGCAATAAGGACTTATATTAATTTTATTTACCCTTAATTTTTTTTTTTTAGAAACGTTTCCCCACACTAGTATTTATTCCTGTGTCGTGGGTGCGTTTACAAACATGAAAATTCACAAACAAATACCCAGACCGGAACAAATAATTGTGGATCACACAAAGATTTGTCCCGTGCGGGAATCGAACCCGCGACTATTCTACACAGTGGGCGGAGCAGCTCAAGCTCTTAACCACTGCGCTAAATCGTCCGTCGATTAATAAAGATAAAGATAAATTTAATATAGTAATTAGTTTTAAGGTTTAACAAGGACGTAATTTTAAGGATATAAGGTTAATTATGAAACACTAATACCTCGCAGGACTATACACGGTGCTATTTTATGGTCCTGGAGCGAAAACCCTGCTAATGTATCCAATACCTACTATCCATTGGTAAAGTATATATAAGACTAAAAAAACTGAACTTTTTTAAACTTTGTAAACACAATAAAGAAGAATAGAATTCTTCTTAATTATCGAGCGCAAAATGACATTGAACTGCCCCGCAACGCATCTATTTGGTAATATGCACTTCGAGATACGATAACATCGTATGTATTATACACACGACATGATTTACTTACCTACATCGAGAAATATGGGTGAAGCGCGGCGCGGAGGGCGGCGGTGTCACAAAGGAAGGCGCGAGCGCAATAATGCTTGTACTAATTAGGTAATAGGCGTCAACTTGTGGCCGACATTGCTTTGTGCGATTTGCCAACAAAACGTAAACATTATAAACAGAATGTTACAAAACTTCATTAAAATTTATTTTCTTTTATTATCCGCAGTATGTAAAATCAACGAGCACATTATGAATATTACTAAGAGATACTTTAGATCGGTTAGGTCAATGGGGCTTTATAAACAGCATTTTTTGTCGCGGGCTAAGTGATCCTTGTAGGACTGTAACTACCAACGTAATGGCTCCCGTGCGCTGCCATTTCATATACTTATCTATTGCTTTCTTTTGCTACCGCATAGAGTTGTTAACATGTACAGCTATCTATTAGGAACACTCAGGTAATTCATATGGTACTCAATTACAAAACTTTACCACCAGATTTAATCACTTAATGCTTACACATATATTAGATAAATTCATTATATTAGGCGACTTTAACTTTGGCAATCAAGTCGATTGGATCGTGCCGGTGGACGGTGGTGATCTTTTGCCTTCAAACTTTTCCTGCCAATACATAACCGAATTTATGGACACAGTCGACATCTGTAGCTTAATTCAGTATAATAATATACGAAATGTGAATGATAGACTTCTGGATCTGATTTACTCTAATAGCCCTGTCACTGTTACTGAAAGTTGCACACCATTAGCAATACCGGTGGAGTTGCACCACAAACCCCTGAGTATCTGTGCAGAATTCGTTGAAATACATAAACTCGAGGAAAAAGTGTCTGCCAAGTACCTATACAATAAAGGTGACTATGTGGCCATAAAATCTGATTTAGACCAGGTTAACTGGAGCACGTTGCTATGCACTGAATCATTAGATCATGCGGTTACACTTTTTTATAAGAAACTTTATGACATAAGAGATAAATTTATTCCAGTGAAGTCAATGCACCACTCATCTCATCCTCTCTGGTATACTTCGGCATTAATTAAACTCTTAAAGGAAAAAAGGAAATACCATCGGAAGTACAAATTGTATGGCAATCTATGCGATTATCAGTCATACTCCCTGCTTCATAGCAGAGCTGTTCAGCTTGAACAAGATTGTTTTAACAGCTATATTGAACAAATAGAATCCTCAATTAAAAGTAATCCAAAGGCTTTTTGGACCTTTATTAAAAGTAAAAAAAGCGAGTCTGCGTTTCCTAAAGTATTAAGATATGGCGATATATCGGCTGACACTTGTGTGGAAATAAGTAACTTATTCGCACAATATTTCAAATCAACGTTCCAAGACCCAAGTGCTGTAACTTATGATCCGTCTCACTCTGTAAATGTCAATTCGGGAATAAACTACATTAGTTCCATGCACGTTTGTGCCGACGAAGTCCAAAAGTTATTGAAGGCTCTAGACCTTTCTAAATCTGGGGTCCCCGATGATATTCCACTATTATTTATTGTAGAGTCAGCCGAAAGTCTTGTATTGCCTGTCTGCATACTGTTTAGCAGATCTGTAACGGAGGGTACAAACGACATCAACCTGAGAGCCTTGATCCATACCCTTAGAGATGAAGTCATGTGCCAAGACTAAGTTTGACGTGGTAGATCGTCTACGGAGAAACCCGTCCAGATTTGTGGAACTACATCCACAAATCTGGAAATCCACTTTCGTAACGCCAGTGCTCAAGAAAGGAGATAAAAGTATGGTCGAAAACTATCGCCCCATATCCAAGTTATGCCTATTTGCCAAAATCCTAGAACGAATTGTATACAATCAAGTATATTCAGCTATCCAAAACACTTTCGGTGATGAGCAGCACGGGTTTCTCCGTAGACGATCTACCACGTCAAACTTAGTCTTGGCACATGACTTCATCTCTAAGGGTATGGATCAATGCTCTCAGGTTGATGTCGTTTACACCGACTACAGCAAATGTTTTGATAGTATTGATCATCACGTGATTCTGCAGAAGTTAATGGCGACCGGGATACATGGCAACTTATTTCGTTGGTTTAGTTCATACATAGAGAATCGAACGCAGGCAGTAGTCTTGCACGGCTATACCTCCGGCTGGTGCTCTATCCCCTCTGGAGTGCCGCAAGGATCGTTATTAGGTTCCTTGCTATTTACTATATTTATTGCAGATATCAAATCCTGCTTCAAACATTGATATATACGCTGATAATACGAAAACTTTCAAAAGAATCACTAATACCTCTGACTCAGAACAACTGCAAAATGATCTTAATATATTTGCAAATTACTGCACACAAAATAAATTACAATTAAATATATCTTAGTGTACCTACATAACATTCTCGCGCCAAAATAATAACATCGGGTGTAGATATACTCTAAATCGCCAAAGAATTAACAAAGTAACTCATATCAAATATCTTGGTGTCATTTTTGTCAGTAAACTCCTTTTTGATAAGCATACTGATCACGTCGTCAATAAGGCGTCAAAAGCTCTCGGTTTTATTTTACGAACTTCGGCCTGCTTTCGATCTCTAAGAACCATTAAGATATTATACTGTTCCTACGTACGTAGTCACCTTGAGTATGCCTCCCAAGTGTGGAATCCACAGTACCAAATTTATAAATCTCGTATTGAAAATATACAAAAAAAGTTCCTACGGTACTTGGATTTTAAAGCTCAATGCCAATCTATTGATTATTATGATCGGTGTAAACGATATCATTTTCTGCTACTGGGGCACAGGCACACCGTGAATGACATTTTTTTCCTGGTAGGAATCGCTAACGGTTCAATAGATTGCCCTGAACTTCGTAGTAATCAATTAGGTCTTAGGCAGCGTCCCTTGTTAAATGTACACTTGTTCTCTACAAATTATTGACGAAATGCGTATTTCTTGCGTAGCGCAGCCAGCTTTTGTACCAGCTCGAGTTCAATTAGAAAACGTATGAGTACCGAGTTTTTTGTAGATAGCGACCAGCGTTAGCTCTTAGTTCAACCTATCTAATTGCCCTAGTGAAGTTCTTTTTGTGAATGTTCTTACTTGTCATATTTGTATCTATAAATCATAAGAATATTTTTTATTATTTAAACCTTACTAGTTCTAATTCTTATTAAGTTTCGGCCTGGTTTGTTTGTAATTGCGACTGAATAATGTAGATGCTAAATGTGGAAGCTTGTTATTAGCAATTTGTAATATGTTTATGTTTTATCTCATCTGTATCATTAGTCTGTAAGCTTTCCTAAAAATAAATAAATAAAATAAAAATAAAATAAATTTTGTATAAAAGCAAAATCTGATTTATTATTAAGTCATAACACCAAGTTGTTTTTTACGATGTTAGTGTTTTAAAAGAAATCCTATACATATGACGGACCACTTGTTTCGGTGGTTAAGAGCTTACCCCCCAGGCAACTAGATCGAGTAGCCGTGGTTTCGATTCGGTTGAGGTACTTTTCACAAATAGGGCTACCTGATTATCCCTGACATTTTATAACGTATTTCTCATTTCTTTAATGAAGTACTGTATGGTAGAAAAATATGTACATACTTTTATATGTTTATATATGATGTGTATTATTGGCGTAAAACTAGGAACTCAAGATATTTTTTAGCTGTTGTAAAGACGTTTTGGACTTGTATCTAAAAAAAATGTCGGCTAATTCTATATCTCGGATAGCGTAAATCTTCACGCTATTACCGCGCGGTGCCGCGCCATTTTGCCAAACTTACCAACAATCACGCGCATTACCTATTTAAGTTCAGTTAATATAGGTAATGGGTAATTAAAATCAGTTTTTACTAATACTGCAAGGAAACAGAAAAATCTAGGTTTTTGAAACATACAAAAAGACAACAATTGATAGGTACCCTACTAATGATAAACGTAAAACTTCGTGAAGCTAGATGCATGAATATTTGGTAGGCTTTTACGCAGACTTATTCACTCACTACTTCTACTTACTCACTTTTTGTTGTTTTTAAAATACATTAATTTAGGTTTTTTGTAATTTCGTACTTTTCAGTTTATTTCAAACAAATAAATTACACCTAAACACAACGGTATTTTATGTAAGTAACGAGAAAGCAGGTACTATGTTTATCTTGCAGCTCCATCATCAAACCCTGTACATCATCTGAGTCTAAAATACTTGATGATATGATCTGAACGAGACCAAACACTACAGGGCTATGTTGAGTGGTTGCGGAGTTTCGTTGACCACTTTTCGGCTCCTTCATCAGACCCTTGAGATCATCTCAGTCGAATGTTCTTGTCAAGACGAGTTAAACAACCCCAAACACGACGGGGCTATGTTGAGTAGTTGCGGAGTTCCGTTGGCCACTTTTCGGCTCCAGCATCAGACAATGGACATCATCTCAGTCGAATGTTTTTATCAAGATAAGCTAAACAACCCCAAACACGGCGGGGCTACGTTGAGTAGTTGCCGAGTTCCATTGGCTACTTTTCGGCTCCATCATCAGACCCTGGACATCATCTCAGTCGAATGTTCTTATCAAGACAAGTTAAACGACCCCAAACACGACGGGGCTATGTTGAGTAGTTGCGGAGTTCCGTTGGCTACTTTTCGGCTCCATCATCAGACCCTAGACATCATCTCAGTCGAAAGTTCTTATCAAGACATGTTAAACGACTCCAAACACGACGGGGCTGTGTTGAGTAGTTACGGAATTTTGTTAATCACTTTTCGGCTCCATCATCAGACTTCAGGGTCTTAAGTGACCCATAAATATATGTTTCGATATGGGTGGTTATATATGTGAATTTCATGTTTCTAAACGCATCTATGATACCTGTATCATGGGTGCGTATACTTCCTAATGTGGTGCTACGTTTTTCAAAGAAAACAATATATGTGTAGCTCATTGAGTTCTTAGATTTACGCGAATATTACACATGAAATAAAACTATTTTACGGATTTTATCGCGGTTTATTTTTTTATTTTTAGTTCCCGACGTTTCGAGTGCTTTGCAGCACCCATGGTCACGGGAGGGACTGAGGTGTTAGACGTCCAATAGGCATAGTTGTTCCGGCGTACCCTCAAACTTCTTAATTATTTTTGTTGTTGTTGGTCCGATCTACGCAGAATGAGCTCACGGTGTCTTGAGGTCTTGCAGTGTTATGCTTGGTTTTGGATTTGATTAAATTAATTACCGGATCCCAAGACGATGGAAGCACCCAGCCATCTTCTCTATTGAAATTAGGATGTTTTTTAATTTCAATAGCCTCGCGAACCATCCTTGGTAGGAATCGGTGTTCTTTCACGAGGATTTGTGGTCTATCAAATCTGATGTTATGGCGGGTGCGGTCAAGGACATGTTCACAGACTGCAGGCTTCTTTGAGCGACGGTGTTTTAGGTCAACTATGTGTTCTTTAACCCGAGTTTTTACCGGTCTTTTTGTTTGTCCTTTATAAGAGAGACCACATTCACAATCAAGCTTGTAAACTCCTGCATCTTGTAGAGGGATCTGACACTTGACAGATGGTAAAAATTGACTGATCTTCTTCGGCGGCTTATAAAATGTTTTAATCGAAGCACGCTTCAAGATATAGCCAATCTTGTCCGTGACTCCTCTCATGTAAGGTAGTACAGCAGGGAGACGCTCAACTGTGGCTGGTTTCACTCGGTCACTGTGACGTTGGCATGGGACTCGAAGCTTATTGTCGTGCAGGACTTGCTTGACATGTTGAAGCTCGGCAGCCAGATGTTTCTTGTCACAGATCCCTTGTGCTCTCTGAAACAAAGATTTACCCACGGTAGCTAACTGTGTTGGATGGTGGTGAGATTCACCGTTTAAGTACCTATCAGTATGGATCTTTTTCTTGAACCGTATGGCTTAAGGTGTTGTTGGGGTTACGGATTACTAACACATTTAGGAAAGCTAGGGAATTATTTGCCTCCAACTCCATTGTAAACTGAATTTTAGGGTTAATGGAGTTAAGATGATTTAGGAATACATGAATTTTGTCAGATGGTAATATTGTGAAAGTATCATCTACGTACCGCTTGTAGAAACTTGGCTTTACAGGTGAGGTACGAAGGGCTGTCTCCTCAAAGTCTTCCATGAATATATCGGCAACAATGGGAGATACAGGGGAGCCCATCGCCACGCCATTTACTTGCTTGTGGAACTGCTCCTTCCACAATAAGTAGCCAGATGTAAGGCAGTGTCTCAATAGTTCTAAGTATTCCGCTGGCATGTTGTTCTCCGCTAGTTTCCTTTGTACAATTTCGACACAGTCTTGTACAGGTAGGCATGTGAATAGTGACTGGACATCGAAACTGACCATAGTTTCATTGTCAGTAAGATGTAGATTTTTGATCTCACTAACAAAATGGTATGAATCCTTAACATGTGCTCTGGTGTGTCCTTTGAGTGCCGAGAGCACTTTCGCTACGTGCTGAGCCAATCTGTAGGTTGGTGTGTCGATTTGGCTAACGATTGGACGTAGGGGAGCATTCGGTTTATGTATTTTTGGGAGCCCATACAACTGTGGCGGTTTTGCGCACGAAGGTATTAGCGATTTAGAAGAAAGAAAGAAAGAAAAATATTTTTATTTTCTGGAGAAACCAGGGCCACACACAAGATTACAAAATGTTATTGATAATAAAAGAAATAATAATACCCAAGTCTCGCCAGCAAAAGGGACCCTCATTCAGCTATATGGAGTGATAAGGCAATAATATTACCCTGTCACAGCGCTGGTTTTCAATGAGGCCCCAAGTAACGTGCAGACATTGAGCCAGAATATTGTAAAAGAAAAAAAACAGTATACCTGTCCCTTTCTCACAGCACGCTGCGGGCGCGACATTCGGCTGCCATACCGGGCATGAGTCGAGCACGACGCGAGCCGCGAGGCGTACATTAAAAATTATCTTATTTAGTCTACAAAACTTAATTCCCAATTTTTATGAACCGTGCCGTACTTTTATTGAATTTTATTATGTATTTAAATAGTGAAGAGAAACATTACATTTATATGTGAGACGCACCATAATACCTTATAGCAAACTAAACAACAGATGAAAAATAAAATTACGCAGTACAAATATCGAGATGCCAGGAGACTAAAACAATACCATCTTTGCGCGCCCGCCGACTGGACCGTGATACCACCTTGCCCATTGGTTACAACATTGATGTAAGTGCACATTTTTTTTTAATATTGTGTTTGTAAATCAAGTAAATATCGTTTAAATCGAAGCATAAATGTTTGTTTTGTTTTTAGGGACCTAATAGGAGGCGGTATATCGTTCCAGCAGCGAGTGGCGGCGTACTTAAAAGATCCTCTAAAAGCTGCTGTTCTGTGTAATGGCACTGCCAGCGGTTTTGTTATAGCACGTATGGAGATTACAAGGTTATTACTTCTCCATTGGATTTTCCTATAAAGGTATTGAGGATGTTGCGTGTAAAACACCCCAAAAAGTAAACTCGCTAGATGCAGGCTCCTTCTGGCCGCCATTTTAAGTACTTTGCCTTCATTTAGGAAGGCAAAAATGGTTACGAGGTGGAATATCAAAGCAAAACCTAGCGCAGGCATTTTGAACACGTTGAATTAAACGAGTGGTCCGTGATAGCAAATATGGGCCATATACTATGTCACAATAATTAAATTTCGCGAGGACCACACTATCTACAAGCCTTTTCCTTAATGTTACACTAAGATATCTTTTAAATCTGTATAATAATTTAAGTCTATAAAAACTGTTTTTTAGCACGTTGCATATATGCTCCTCAAAGCGAAGTTCAGGGTCCATTATCAGTCCTAAATTACACACTGCGTAAACCCTGCCAATGTTTGTGCCTCTGATTTTAATTTCCGGCTTGGCAGCCTGAATGGAGTGAATTTGATTCCTGCTACCCAAAATAATAAACTTTGACTTCGCCGGATTCAAAACCAGTGAGTTACGCTCCGACCAGGAAACTATTCTTTCGAGCTTCTCATTGATTTTTTTACTGCTGGTAGGGCTTCGCTTGGTTTAAATGACATATATAACTGGATATCGTCAGCATACATGTGGAACTTACAGTAGTGAAAAGATTGCACTATATCTGCACTATACATAATGTAGAGTAAAGGTCCCAGTATCGAACCCTGCGGGACCCCACGCGTTATCGGCAGGGGCGAAGAGGATATAGAGGATCCATCTGTTTTTTGTAATTCGACATACTGCGTTCTTTTTGAAAGGTAACTATCAATCCATTTTATTGATTCATCGTCAAAACCATAGTACCTCAATTTGGATAATAATAAAGATAAATTAATAGAATCAAACGCCCGCGAGTAGTCCAATAGTGTCAAGATAGTGCCTTCACCCCTATCTCGAGCTTCCAGAATATTACCGACAACATCAGCCAGTGCAGTGGCAGTTCCACGTCCCTTCCTGAAGCCTGATTGAAGATCAGGGAGAATATTGTTCGTTTCAAGATATTCTGTTATTTGCAAGAACACGACACGCTCTAATATTTTTGATAAGCAGGACTTGCGCCCCATAAGCATACTACTATGCTTATAGGGCGCAAGTCCTGGTTGTTTTGGGGATTGTTGTTTTTAGGTATAGGACGAACACTCGCTCTACGCCAAAGGTCAGGAAACCTATGTGTACTGATTGATTTGTTTACGATAGCGGTTATGACTTCTAGCGACTGGGGTAGAGTGAGTTTAAGCATTTCCTTGTTAATCCCATCAGGTCCTTGAGCGTTAGTAGAAATACTCTTTATGATTTTAAACACAGTATCTTCATTAACTAACTTAAATGAGAATATTGATGTACCAAACCTATTGTATTCAAAAAATGTAAGCTGTGAGATAGTAACTTCCTGTTGTCCCGGGACGTCCAAAAAAGCATTGTTGATGGCATCTGGATCAAGAAACTGCTCGGGGAGTGTCTCAGGATCTTTTTTTACTTAAATATGTCGCTTCAAATTCTTCCATAGAACTTTAGAATCATTAATATTCTCATTTATATGTTTAGTAAAGTACGCCTTTTTTCACTGTGTAAAGACTTTTCGACCAAATGCTTAAACTGGAGATAATATTGTTTATGAGATGTCAACTTAGAACTACGGTACCGCTGCCGTGCTTCATCACGTAACCGGCACATCGAGACAATAGTATCGGTAATCCACGGTGTAGGGAGACTACCAATTTTTTTCTGTTTTAAGGGGGCATGTAAATCGAATAGCTGTACAATATAACTATTGAGCATAGATACCATTGTATCAACGTTATTTGACTACTTAATATAGAGTGCCAAGGGATCGATTCTAAATCATTTTTGAATAGCTCATATACTATATCTTTCATTGGACGATACGTAAATAGTTTATTTCTAACCTTTTCCTTTTTAAACATGAGCTCACAAGTAATAAATGAGTGATGACCCAACTCACTGTTAGAATCAACCTGAACATTTCTAGAAGGACGATCAGTGCATATAACGTCGATCAGAGAGCAACTGTCGTTTATAAAATGGGTAGGTTTCGTTATTAATTGCTCAAGACCAAAATGATTTAAAAACTGCATGACTCGTTCTGATGTAGAGTTATTCTTGAGAAGCATATTAACATTAAAGTCTCCGAGCAATACCACTTTATCGTAGGGGGCTAGCGAGCTGATACTCTCTGTCATAGCATCAAGAAAACGATCAAGATCTAGCCACGGAGGTCGGTATGCGGTGCCTATGAGGAGTTTTTTCTTATTTATAGTTGTGATAATCCAGAGCTGCTCGACCTCACGGTGAGTAGGATGAGATGTAACTTGCGCACTTATCCCTGCTCTGATGTAAAAAGCTACCCCCCCCCTCCACGATCCCTGCGTACTGTTTCAGAACGCGGTATGTGCTTTAAACGATAGCCGGCGACATTGGGCGCCCGCCCCTCCTCTCCCGCTCGTAACCATGTTTCATTGATCGCCATAACATCTACCAAGTGATTATTCATTGCAATCACAAATTCATCATGATTGCTTGCCAGCGAGCCTGCACTGAATAGTCCTAATTTTAAATACTTGTTAGTTTGCATTTGTATAGATTAAAATATTTATTATATTGATTAAAAACATTATTCCATATTATTTTTACAAGTAGCCGCGTACAAGTAACCGTAAACTCCCTAATGTATCTGTACATATAACATGTTAACAGCTGGCGATATTCGATAAATATAACTATGTATAATACAAGTTGTGCATTACGATAAGGGTTTTCGAGATAAAAAGTTAAAATTCTATTATTTACAATGTGTGTGTGCATAGGATATAAATTTATTACAATATGTATGACAGCGACTACGATGTACAAGTTATCATTAAAAAATATTTGTTTACTAAAAATACAAACTGAATAAGCCCAGTAACTAGATAGCCAAAAAACTAAACCCGACAATAACAACAATATATAAAAGGTAATATCATTTATGAGATAGTTACTTTGCACTAAAAAATCTGCCAATGTCAACCTCACTGCGGATACGGCAGACGTTGTCCCCAGACTTGCATTGCGCGAGAATTCGGCCTCTGTTTGTCCAAATATATTTCCACCCGGCTTGATGTCCAACGTCTCTTGCTTGCCGAAATAACGCGCGATTATATCTGGTCAGGCGCTCATTAACGTATAAGCGAGTCGGCTGCCCAGGCAACCCGAGATCGCTGGTGTCCGCACCGCGGCGCACGCGTGCCGAGCGCAGCAGCGCGTCTCGCCTGTCACGTCGCGCCAGGCGTACCACCACCGCGCGCGGCCGGCCCACGGTCGGGCCCGACGAGTTCAGCGCATTTATATGCCGACCTCCGCGCTCCACGCTCACAATGTCGCATTCATCGATACTGACATCCAACTTAGTACCCAGTAGTTTTAGAGTGTGAGTGCGATTTTCTCCCACACTTTCCGGGAGATTTGTGATCTCGATGTCATTTGCCAACAGATCTTGGTCGCGATCATTCAGGTCCTGCTTCAGCTTGTCAACGGTCTCCCCTAAGCTAGAGGGACTGTCTGTGGTTAGGTCCGTTTTTGCTTGCTCCAAGGCAGAGACCCTCATCTCCAGGTTATCAATTCGGGTACTGATACTCCGCAGCTCCGCTACCTCTTCTCGGAATGCCTGGAAATCAGCACGAACGGCACGTAATTCTCCGCCAATACGACACAGCTCCTCGTTGATGTCCGTTATCACTTCCACAGCGGCTGGTACGCAGCGGCCTGGTTCTTCCGTTGCTTGCTCTCTGCTTTCAGTCGGTGGTGTTACATTTTTACTGCATCCTGAGCAGCGCCACGGGGGGGAAATTCGTCCTGATTGTGGCAGTGATACGCAAGCTCGGTGGTAAGTAACACCACACTTAGTGCATTTAGCGCCATCTATAGGTGATAGGAACTTACTGCATGTACCGCATTTTATTCCTCCCATGTCTAAACCTCAATCAATAAATCGATTTATTGATAGATAATACTCCGTTTGGTAGATGGCGTTGTAGTCTATTATAAAAAAGTGGTTACGGCTATTTTATGTGATACCATCACCATAACACCACAACACGTCAAGCGCTCTGCATGTAAACCGCAAATGAGCACAGCGTTTATTATTCTCGTATTTTTAGCCCTTTGTTTTGATAAACACATTAATTATTAAGTTTCGGGTAGGTTAGACCGTCACTGTTAATTGTAAATATTAAGTCTTTAGTTTTCATTCAGTTCACAAGACACAAACACTGTATAACAATAGATGCTAGTTCTGCAACTAAACTGTACATTTATACACTAAACTGATTCTTTATAATTGCAATATTTATTTATTTCAAACACTAGACATAAACAGCTTTTGTCTGACTCAACGTCCGTGACGTCACTTGACGTCCAGATTCAATGTTTCGGAGTACTTCTTTATTAAATCACTCGTTTTTTTTAATATATTGGTGGTTGGGTCTGTCTTGACCTTTTTGTATGTATTTTCATCCGATAAAAGTTCTTGTATTTTGACATTGTAATCTGACGTATCCATAATGACCGTAGCATTTCCTTTATCCGCGCGGAGAACAGTAATATTCTTTTCTATTGCGTAAGGTTTTCAACGCTAAATATTGATTTTTAGGAAGATTTAGTTTGGGCACTGAACTTCGACGTAACATGGATGAGACATCCTGACGTATTGCCTCCGAATCTTCCCTTCCTATGCTATTTTTGGATAGGACGTCCTCAACGGCGCTGATAATTTCCTCATACGGTATCATTCGAGGTGTTACAGCATAATTTAAACCTTTAGATAGGACCTTTACGATGTTTTCATCCAATGTTTGTTTTGACAGATTGATGACTGCGCGTGATTCGTTGTCTATGGTGCACGGTTGCGTTTCGTTACACCGTAATGATTTGTTCTTGACATTTGATTTAGTTGTTAATTTATTATATTTTATTATGTGTTTATTTTTGCATTCACTATATTTAGATGTTTCACGCTTATTTAAGATATCAATGCATTTATTAAAATCAAATGTAGTTAACACTGTCTTTAGTTCATTGGATGAAATTTCTATATTTCTGCTGAGGTGGTGTAGATCGGAACGGGTTTGATGAATCACCGTCCGTAACAACTTTTTACTTGCCTGGTTTATTGCCTCCCGTGACCATGGGTGCTGCAAAGCACTCGAACGTCGGGAACTAAAAATAAAAAAAAAAAAATAAACAGCGATAAAATCCGTAAAATAGTTTTATTTCATATGTGTAGCTCTTTTGTTTCATAAAATAAAAAAGCGTTTATTTCAGGCACAAAAAATACTCGTAGTTTTGGAAGATATCACTTTAAAATTCCTGGATATGACCACGGCTAGTATTTTCGATGTGTGTTAGGTATGTTCCGAGGCACAGAGCTATACCAAGGGAGCATGGTTTATGAAGCAGAAACATAAAAGTAAGGAGGGTGTTAAGATCGAATGGTTGCATTGGGTCAGACGTAGCCTAGAGAACATTAAAATCGGTTGAAGTTAGCTTCGTTCCATCGTATTAGAGACAAATTCCAAAATTAGTATTATTTAAGTTCTTATAAAATCATTCAAGTAGTTTTAGATATCTATTTTGCACTGAGTTCTTAGATTCACGCGAATATTACATATGATATAAATTATTTTTTGGATATTGTCGCGGTATATTTTTTATTTTAAAAATTAGACGTTTAGAGTGCTTTAGGGTACCACACGGTGATGGGAATTGCTGGTTTATCAAAATCAAAAATATACTACGATGCCGATATGCCATCCCATATAGTTTTATTTCATGTGCATTTTGACCTTAGTTCGTTACAACAGGTTTATCCAATTAGAAGAGATTTCAATATAGTAAGTTAGCTTTAGAGTACATAATATTTAGACGTTACAAAGTAGGTGGTTACGAACTATGAGAGTGAAGAAAGCCAGACAGGTATGTATGGAAAGAACCTGTTGGAACTCTGTACTCTCTGCCTACACTGCAAGGGATCTGGCGTGTTGATATCGATATAGAGACAAAGTAGGTACACCCACACCCACCCACAATTAATAGTCGCCAAAAACCGAAACCATCCAGTAAAATAGTAAAACGTATGTTTTCTTCTATAATGAATGAACTATTCATATCAATTCCAAAACTGCGATATTACAGAAAATAGTAATTTGACTTTATTTTACGAATTGGAAGAAGATACCTTCTTAACCTAATATATCAATTACATATCAGACGTCCTTCGATGATCACTAGTGTGGTCTTATCTTTTCCTTATACCGGTGCCACGGTTTTTAAAGCAATAAAAATGCTTATATCGAAACGCACTCGCTGTTTTCCCTGAATATACTGTCATCTATCAACTTCATTCTTTTTTTTCGTGTGCCGGTACACGGGACGTTTCTGTTTACATAAAGTGTTTTTAAAGTGAAATTCTAGGAGTTATGATTATAGGTTGCCTGTAAGGAAATACTCAGATGAACTACTGAGCAGAAAATTAATGAGAAAACGAAAGATTCGACTTGAAAAATAAGTTCAAAACACAAAAACCGTCACAAGATGGATATATTTGCTTGAGATCTATACGGAGGGGGGGTCGATTATTACCAATAAAGTATAAAATACCTATGATCGACACTGGGGGGTCGTTTAATGGCAGAAACCACGTCTAGGACTGATACTGTGGGATCATTCAATGACGTTATCGCCTAGGATTGGTACTGGGGGGCCTTTCAATGTCATATTAGACTGGTTCTACCAGATTAAAACAAGGAGGGGGTGAGACAAGAGGCTAACTAAGTAGTTGGAGGAGTGGTAAATATGTAGAACATTACTTTTCACAATAGTTATAGGGCACCATAGCGGTAGTTTATGGAGCTACCTACATTTTTCAATAGGAATTCAATGACATATATTTCTATTAACTCTCTGACTATAAACAAACTGAAAATTAGAGCCGTGGCGTGACTAAAATCATTTTTTGTGGATTTATAACTAGATTTTTAAATCAAATAGTGTGACATAGAAGGAAGGAAGAGAGGTATGTAAGGAAATATCCTGTTGCAAGTCTGTACTTTCCCTACCCAGCAAGAAATCTGACGTGATGTGGTAATCTAACTTAATAAAGTAGCCATTACAGAACCCAATTACATGAATTAAACCCGCAATAATAGAATTTTATTTAGTTAATGTAACTTAGGGTTTACATCTCATTAGCAAAAAGGTTGAAATACATAAAACAGGGTAACAAGGCCGAGAGGATTGGGTGAGGAAGGAATTCGTTAGCATTTTATGGCAAGGTTTGCGATTCTACCGACGTCCAGGCACGGACAGTTAACTCCGGAAAAGGATCAATCTCTTTTCGATTAGTCAGGACCATCGGTGTGGAAGTAAAATAGAAATCTTTAGAGGGATCGGAAATTACCAGTACTACGGTCCAGTTGGGCCTTTTCACCCGCGTACTAATGGTCTCTGCAATATTTTTTTTTATAAAATGGTAAAATCTTGAAACATTATGTTTTTGATAAATACTAAGATAATGTTTGAATCGTGAATTTGGTTATTTAAAATTTACAGTACGTTGAAAGCGCAATAAATTATGTGTTTTTAAGTATTAGTTTTATTATGTTTCTACAAACTTTTATTAAACTGTCTATTTTACTAAAGTTAAATAAGCACAAATATAACATGGTCCAGAAATCTCAATAGTTTCACAAAATAATACGATATAAATAAAAACAAATGACACTACAACGAGGAAAAAAAAATATTTGAAAACAACGTAAAACAACCTTCGTGGCTTTTATTCTTGTATTGCGTGTACAACATGGTTGAAACACGTTTTCTTATATTCTCGTAAACAACAACGTTATACATTCCCGGGAAAACAATACAATTATTTCTATTATTTACTTTTTACCAATTTTTCAAAGCAACACTATCATGATTTCTAATAGAATAAACAGATAATATAAACAAGACAACAAAGAAAATGAAAAGAGAGCTTAAGTTTACAGTCCGCTGACCATTGAACGACGCAAAGGTCACAGAAATGTTGTAGGATAGCAAAGCTGGATGTTTGTAATACGCGTGTTGTTTATCTGGAACATAATAGTTTCTTATTACTAGGTAGCTTTTATACACTTATAGTGAACTAGTTTCTGCCCTCGACTTCGTCCACGTTGACTTTAGACAGAAACCAAACAATTTGCCGGGATAAAAAATACGTCATGTGTTTGTTGTCGCCGTTAAAATTCGGAGTCGCGGTTTTTAAATACTGGCAACACTGCGAAAGGTCGCCATCTTGAAACAGCCATGTTGGCTAATCGTCGTTGGTCGACGGATTCTCGGCCATTCCGTTTTGATCCAGCAACAAGAAGAGGTTGTCGTGGGAACTCCGTTGAGTAAGATCTACCCTCAGTCATTAAATTATAGTTGTGGTGATTATTGTAATAAGTGGGTTCAGAATTTAATAGTTGTTAAATGATTAAAAATGTATCTTATTTACTCGCCATTTTATTCTACAAACGAATAAATATATATAAAGGTCTAGACCCTGTGTATATGTAACTATTAAGTGAATATTGGTGGTGTTTGAACTGATTACTCCTTATATGTTAATCCAGATAATAAACTAAAAAAATTTGTTTATTTTAATACTTAAACCTGTCTATCTACCATTTTTGCATTGTTCTCCCTTACCTCACGATCACACTGTTTACAAAATTAATTTTAAAACTTCATTTTCTTGTCCTTCTTATCCACAGGAATAACATTCCAAACAGGTGGTAGATTCTTAAATAATCACTAGCCTTTGCTTTTTTGAATATTCTAGAGTAATTTTTGGGTGTCAATGATTCGTTTTTAATTTTTTATATGAGAAATTGAAATTTCTAGTTTTCACAGCTTCGGACGCTGTTTAATTTATCATGTATAATACGATAAACGCAAACTAAGTACGCCTACGAGTATCGTTAACCTAGACATTAATGACATCTTGTTCTCTATGTGTATTCTTTTTCGAAGCCTGGTCATTGACTGACCACTATCTCCCCTGATGGAAAGTGAAGATGAGGCCAAAGATCCATCTTGCTGACTCAGTCACAGCCTATTCATTCTGTATCCTGGACTTTGTCGTCTATTTTTTTAGCTCGTCTATTTCTGCGTTTGAACATCACAAATACAATCAACCCTTTAGGCTAAAAATCTATCAGCCCGCTGCAGAACCCTATTGTTTTATTTTTCTTGTAGCCTACTCATGCACGCAACTAAAACTATTGACTATATATTAACAACAGTAAAATATTTATTGCTACGTCATCATGTTGTGCATTGGAAACGCGCAGCACTAGTAGGATCACGCGCAATGCGCGTGCGCAGACCAGGCGGCGCAGCGGTCTTCCGCGCCCCTCAGTCGGCCCACATACCTCGCGCGCGAAGCCTGTGTCGCTTGCTACCGAACGCTCGATAATACGAGATCGCATTATTGCTAATTGTTATTTATTCTGTATTGTCTGAACTGTTTTTCTATCTATCGCTCTTCATTATACTCCTTCGCTTCTGTGGATTCTTTGTACTCTTGTGTGTTGTGATATCTGTGTTGTAAAAATAAACTGTCTACCCTCTACATATTCGTGGACTATATTTTTTCTACCATCTCATCACACCGCCGGACTACATACGCGCCCATATTCTATTGTGCGTATCGGACGGTAAAAGGATTAATCAGAGTAAAAACAACAAAACATTAAACAAGCATTTCAGAACATACCAATTAAATAAATGTACATTTCTGTGTTGTAGACATAAATACGCTTACATATTTTTATTATAATATTGAAAGAAATAGTTGTCCTACACAGTAATTAATCTCTTGACTGGAACTGCTTGTGGGATATTTTAACGGAATTGGGTGTACCTCAACATCTCACCGCATTGTTGCAATCCCTATATTACAACAGCCAGGGATTTCTGAGAGTTGACAGGACTGCATCCGATCTGATCAGTTTCCAAAAAGGTATCTGACAAGGGGGTATCCTATCACCCATCCTGTTTAACATATGCGGCAAATACATCGTAAGGAAAACATGCGACGGCTGGAATGGTGGCACCACTATTGGAGGACGTAAGATTTCAAATCTGCGATACACCGACGACACCACCCTTCTTGCAGCAGCAAAGCTGAGATGAGCCTTTTGTTGGACAGGATGGAGCGCAGTAGTGGAGAGCTTGGACTCGCATTTAACAGATCTAAGGCCAAGCTTATGATCGTTGATCGCTCAGGCAAGCTGGAGCTCAGTGGGACACTCAATTTGGAAATTACAAACAACTTTGTATACCTGGGCTCAAACATAAGCAACAATGGCTCTTGTGAGATGGAAATTCGCATAAGGATTGGGATGGCAAAAAGCGCCACAGCTGGATAAAGTAGATAAAAGGTGTCACAGCTGGATAAGATATTAAAAGATAGAAACGACTCTACCAACACCAAGAGCAACTTAGTCCGAGCATTGATGTTCTCCATATGTATGTACGGTGCCGAGACATGGACCCTCAAGAAGGCTGACCGCTATCGCATTGATGCCTTTGAGATGTGGTGCTGGAGAAGGATGCTAAGTAAACCATGGGCAGTACACCGCACTAATGGGTCAATCCTAGCTGAACTCAAGATCCAAACTCGACTGTCCACTACTTGCCTTCGCAGTTCTGGAGTATTTTGGTCACATTGCTAGGAAAACAGTGACAACCTCGAAAAACTGATGGTCACGGGTAAAACCGAAGGCAAGCGACCACGAGGCGAGGACCACGCACAGCTCTTGATACCACGGTTCACGATGCTCTTCACTCGATTGTAGATAGGAGTGGATGGTGACTCATCATCCACAGAAAACTGCTCTCTAAAATATGACCACGACCCTCAGTAGTAAGGAAACCGACGCAAGGAGGTATGTTATAACTAATATCTAGAATTAAACTTTTCGAAGTTCTTACTCCCAATCAATTAAATAGATAACAAGTTTGACGTTAATAAAAATTCACCTAGACCTTTCCTAGCTATGCTAATCTGGCATATTGATATAGATATATTGAGTACTTAGAATAACTATAATCCAGGCCGCGAGAGCGCAACAATTTGAAGCAACAATTACTACGTGCAAAGCAAGTAGTCGCACGTTCACACGCTGCACGCAATGCTGTTGAGTCCAAAAAGAGACCTGATAGGAATACATTTCACACTTAACTAGCGCATTCAGGTCCCGTATTATTCTGTAATTGTCATAGTAAAAGACGCGTCCATTTTGTTAGTGTTGCTAGTATAAGAATTTTATTTTTCTCTACTTTTATTTGCTGAGGACTTTATTAGTTATAGTAATAAATGGAATTAATATAGTTAACTACTTCATCACGGTTTTAATATTTAGTTAAGATGATGAAATTATATTTTCCCTACATTAAATTACTACAAACCTTAATAGTTCAAATATATCTATTTCTTGAGTTTAATTTGCAATAAAATACTCGTTACCGCGGCAATGATTTTATTATCATCTACTCTAATGTCATCAACATTTATCCCAAAAAGTGGTAATCTTTCCGGGCTGCCAACATTACGCGGGTGGGAAGTGCGATGAGTGCGGAGAGTTTTTTCAATATCTAGCTTTACCGACTTGGACGTGCAATTACGAATGGACACGCCTTCTGGATTATATTTATTCTAAGTTATGTAATAAATATTTCTTGGTCTAGAGATATGGCAACCACATGGGAAAAATATTTGAATACTACGAATATTGGTTCGCTCTATACATGAATTTACAACAGATCATTAATTCCTACATTCTAATGGAACATTAAACATAAAAGGCAAGTAGATAAAGATTTTGGCAACATGCCAAATTACCTACTTATTTTTTCCTGTTCCAGGGTGATGAAAGAAACCCATTAGTATGCAATGGAGGCCTCATGGGAATTCTATTCTTAACAAACAATTGTGTAGCATCTTCTTTTCCTGAACTCTTCACCCGAGTAGCAAACTACACCACTTGGATCCGAAGTATCTCTGGAGGAGCAAACACCTTTCGACCCGTTTTTGCCTTATGGGCAATAGGCCAAATTATAACCATTAAAGTTATAAGCTAGAGATCCAATAATCTGTAATTAAATGTTTACTTAAGTTTAAGATTTAATTATATCTCTGAAAAGAAGTCTCGAAAATATATGACGCCACATTTAATTTACTGGAAAATCTAGTGCACAAATAATGTTACGCAAGGAAGCATTATGTAATGTCCATTTTGGTTGCTGAATGTTGAAATTACATATTGTTTTTCTTTTACGAATAATCTAATTTCGCAATAAAAAAATATGATTGTAAAACACTTTTTTGACTTAATACGTCTGGAGGTGTTTAGTTCACATAATCATTTCCTTCATATTTAGGACCTAAAATTATGCTAAAGATTTGACTTCGTAAAAATAACTGAATAGATATAATACATGCATCGATACAGAGTTCAATGTTTGTTAAGATCACAACATACATGGAAATAACATACTGCCAAATAGGGGCACATAAAATATGTCAATTTTATTTACACCAAGAGCAAGCTATTTAAAATACACATTTATTATGTATAATCATATCGTATCTCGTATCAGAATATAAGTTATCCATACGTGTATGGGGGTAATTTACTAGCTAGCTTATGGGTGTGATTTTCTAGCAAAGCTGCCCGACCTTAATTAAGTGAACACTTTGGCGCCTTGTGATCTATTTATACAAAGCAGAAATATTAAAGAAAATATTTATCTATTCTGTAACTTTTAACCTGAGTATTGCATATTATAAATAAACTAGCAGTTATCTGCAACTTCCCGGCTGGTCGACGACTGCGCCATCCATCGGGTCTACTCGTAACTATAACTAAGAACCTTTCAGGTGGCCCCAATAACATCAAAAAAACTATGAAAATCAGTCAAACCGTATTGAAGGAGGATAATCACGAGTACTCAAACACCATAAATTTGTGTGTAGTAAAATATCACCACCGGTGTGCCCCACGAATTCGTGGACATGGCGTCAAACCTCACTCGTTAGTCGTCAAGCCTCGAGGCCCTTGTAGCGCTGTGCGACCGCGGTGTTCTTAGCGATCACCAAAATTAAGCAGCGTTCGGCTCGCTTGGTCTGAGATGGGTGACCGTCTTTGTGCTTCGAAAGGCATGTTAAGCCGTTGGTCTCGATTACCACGTCATGGGATAGTCGTTAAGCCAAGTTAGAAGCCTTAAGTTCCAACAACAGCTGGCTACAAACCTGCTTCCGCCAATTCGCGCTGGGTCCGTGTGGAGTATGAACTAATCTCTCTCATTTCAGTTTGTAAAAGAAGGTCTTTGCCCAGGAGTGGGATAGTATAATGCATAAGCCATAGTATTACACCGGTCAATCAATCATTCAGGCTTCATCGATCAGCGCGCTGCAAAAGCCTATTGTTTTTTTTTTCCTATTGTGTCTGCGTATCGGACAGTTGAAGGATTAAACAGAGTAGAAACAACGAAATGTAGAAATAGGATTCATAACACCGGTTTTAACTTATGTCCCACACCTCTGTTGACCGCATCTGATGATAAATTCAACCGTATTTATAATAAATTCTTTTCAGACAGGGTGTCCATAGTGTTAGTAACTTAATAATATAATAATATTTGTCGCTAACATGAAGACAACTACATTCCTTTGACAACTAAATTATTTCTTAAGCGTTATGAATGCGCAAAACTCGGGCTCATTAACGGAGACCACTGTGGAACCTTTCTTAAAGAGTAGAAAACCCTGGGGTCAGTCTAAAAAATCATCATCTTAATCATCATCTCAGCCTATACTTGTCCACTGCTGAACATAGGCCTCCCCAACTGCTTTCCAGCGTAACCGGTCCGATACCACCTGCATCCAACGACTTCCTGCGATTTTCACAAGATAGTCGGTCCATATGGCAGGTGGTCGTCCCACGCTGCGCTTGCCAATACGTGGTCTCCACTCTAGAAGCTTTCTGCCCCAACGCCCGTCCGATCTTCGCGCTATGTGGCCCGCCCATTGCCACTTCGGCTTGCTAATCTTAAGGGCTATGTCGGTGACCTTGGTTCTTCTACGAATCTCCTCATTCCTGATTCGATCACGTAGAGAAACGCCGAGCATAGCTCGCTGAGCAACTCTAAGCTTTTTTATGAGACCTATAGTAAGAGACCACGTCTCTGATCCATATATCATCACTGGTAACACACACTGACTAAAAAAAAAATAATACTCACAACAAACTTGTGTGAAACACCCCTCTTTTTCCTACTTAAAGTATTATCACACCACAGCGCGTAGTACAATCTCTAACAAAGCGATTATAATCTTACTTTGCGTTAAGAAAGAAATTTGGATATATGCTAGTTCTGTCCCTTTTTCACGTTAAAGTTAAATTACAATAGTTGAACTCAAGTGGTAGTCTCTCAGATCCCTTAGCGGGCAAGTACCTTATTATAAAACGTTAAAATCATAACATTTTTATACGCCACACACAGGTCAAGTTTTATGATAAGCAACTTCATAAAGTGGCTCGTAATACCTAATTAGGATAGTTAATATTGTTGTAACAGAAGTTTACACAGGATAATACTACCTGAGATTAAAATCTAATTTACTAGGGGTTAGAATGCATAAAACAACACCAACAGAGTTCGATGTAGATGGAATTCGTTAGAAGTATATTGCGAGGTATATGCTTTTAACGAGCATAGTGAGAAAGATCGTTAGCTTTGAAAGGATTTGTTTTGCTTTTGATTAATCAAGCTATGCATAATTATAAAATATAGAACATTTTTTTAATCACATATGACTCAATCATATCAAACGATCCATATTTGCATTTTTTTAACTACAACATCCAAATTTAAAGCAACAATTTAATGGAAAGTCAAAAACTTCAACGGAAAACCAGCTCTGATCTGTAAATTGAGTAAGTAGAGACCTTCTGGTAACGATCATAGGTGGTACTAATAAAATATCTTAAATTATCTTAATTTAGTTATCTATGGACCGACCATCTTGTGAAGATCGCAGGAAGTCATTGGATGCAGGTGGCATCGGACAGGTTACGCTATATAACGGTTACGGTTACGGTTATAAATTAGCAGTGGACAAGTATCTAAAAGTAAATCCTTTGTATAAGAACTGTCCCTGCTATATTCCCCAAGCGAGGTGGCAGAGGTGTACACCCCCTTTTTATTGTATAATCTAGGATCTTAATACAGATCCGCAGGTGTGATATATCAAAAACAAAGTTATTTCACAAAATTCACTTATTTCTACTTGAATGAAAATAAAGGGAAAAATCATAGTGCCGTAAATTTATAAAAGCTTTGCTTCGCACGCGTTTCTTTTGTAATTTGACATAGGTAGGTTATCCCCCAAAAATCTTGCATTTCCCGAGTTAAAAAGTAGTCTCAAACAATCTCTGAAAATTCCTCCATTTTCCAGTGATAATCTATTTAAAATCGGTTTCACCGTTTTGGATATTATTAACACGAACAAACAAACATTTTTTATTGTGCCCAAATCACAAATCCCAAATCAATATTCTTGTGCGCTGTGCGGGGATCGTACCTGCGAATATTTGACAAAGTAAGTTGAGCAGTCTACGTTTTATCGGTTCAACCAAGTCATCTTTGTTTTGCAAAAATATATATAAAATCAACTTAATTATGAGTAAATTTTTCTTGTAGAACAATTTCAACAGGTCCCAGGCTTCCAGTCACCTGTGAAGAGGAAGAGGCAAATCTAAGGATTGACAGGATTTTTTTAGCCTAAATATGATAAATATCTTTGAGCCTTCATGCAGGCCAGTAAAAATCCACCAAATGTATATTGGAGTGATTTTATATACCATTTACACGGATAATATCGGCATGATATTATGTGTGAACAAAGTTGCCTATTTCATATTACTATTTTTCGACTTGAGATACTTTAATACTATCTATCAATCTATATCATCACGTCAGATCCCTTGCTCATTCAGCTGTTTTAGTATGAAGAAATAATAGATATTCCGCAGAAGTCATGCTATTGTACGTAAACCTTTGTCTACTTTTGTGTTTAAATACAAAACCTAGCCCGCACACCAAGAGTTATTCATTATTAGGTACGTTAACCGAACCGACACCCAGATTGAAACAAATATTTGTGGATCACACAGAGATTACTCCTGTGCATTTAAGTCGCGACTACTCGATCCAGTGGGCGAAGCGACTCGAGCTCTTAACTACCAGTAGTTCAGTGGTCCAGTACCAGTGGTCCAGACCAAGCCGTCCTAACGTTCACTGGACTAACCCACGTAGAAGTCTTAGTTACTCGAATAAGTTTCTATTCTATTCTATAGCCACCTAGTATTATTATTTTCAAGAGATCTTATATTGCGTAACATAAAAATGGTAGCCCTTTATTGCGGTGACAAAGGTTTTATGATATTAATTTGTAGGTACATATTGTGCGGTGATTGTTATTGCCTATTTTATTCGCAATTAAATTTAATCACTGAAGATCACAAATTGTTATTGCTTTAATAACTACAATGGTAGCAGCTGTTCTTTTATTAATTGCCCATCACCACACGATCACACCTGAATTTTATATTTAACTCTTTTTTTATAGCCATAAATGTATCGAAATAAAACTAGACTTTATAAAAAACTAGACTTTATGAAAGACGGCCGATTTAGAGCAGTTATATGTTAAGCTTAAGCTCAGCCGTATCTTAGAGTTCTTAGGCCACATTGCCAAAAATACGGTGACAACTTGGAGAAGCTAATGGTCACTGGGAAGTTCGATGGACAAAAACCATGTGACCAGATTCGCACCTCTCTGGACACTACAGTCTACAACGCGCTGCATGTCGCCGAGGACAGGGGTAAATGTCAAAACATCACAAGAGCAAGACTCCTGGGGGGTGGAGGTCACGAGTCTCATACATGACGAATACGACTCGAGGAGGACGAGGAAAGAGCTAAAGCCGCTTCGCCCACTGTGTCTTATAGTCGCAGGTTCGATTCCCCCACGGGACAAATCTTTGTGTAACCCACAATTATTTGTTTCGGTCTGGGTATTTGTGTATGTGAATTTTCGTGTTTGTAAACGCACTCACGTTACAAGAATAAATCCTAATCCACAGTTTAAAAAAAACAAAACAGGAACAAACAACTAAGCCATACAAAATATACACCTATTTTAAAATTATGCTCATTGGTATTTAAACCCAATATGTTCCATTATCACCTTGCAGACCCACAAACCTTTTTTTTATGTTTATGGCATCACGACGCGTATTTTGCCATTGTCAAGTATCACGAATATTCATTTCAAAATTAATTGAACTCCCCGATAAACTTGATGAGAAGGATAATTATGAAATTTATGAAGTGCCCCACCCTGGATAGTAAAGCGATGGATACTTTACATACCAATTGCGGCCGTTTTAAGGGAAATCGAAAAGGCACTTTTTAACACTTTGTTACAATTACCTTCACTCGTGCACATATAAGAATACATCTATCTATCTATATCATCACGCCAGCTCCCTCGCGGGGTAGGCAGATTATGTTAGAATACATAATCTTTAATATTCAACCAACATTACACAATATAATTCGAAATAACACAAGTATTGGAAATTAAAACAAACTCGACATCACTCTTCGATTTCTCGCCAAAACTCCTGCAAACTTGTTAAGGATCATTTTAATAAATCTTATGATGAAATACATCAACAAATTAAATGTTAAGTTATATAAATAAAATTGTTTAATTGTTTTACTTTTATACATATCACGTATATATAATAATAATAAAACAGAAGGGTGCCCGTAGGACTTTTGGCTCTGGCTAGCCTTAATTGGCCGTCCAGAGAGGAGCCGTGAGAGCTATATCGACGTAGTAAGATAATGCGGTCCTACGTCGATGTACTCCAGGGGTGGAAGTGTTAAAGGGCATAACGCCGCGAGTAACTTCGGAGAAAGCGCAGCACACCTCTCTACACCCCTGAGCCGCTCACACAGGTGTTGTCCTCAGTTGTCCTAGGACGACCGTTTGAGGGCCCATCTAGTAAGCGGCGAGTCACCGCCGGCCACGGGTAATTAGGTATCACTAATTATGGCCGGTGTCCGTTCCCCTTGAAATAGTCCTGTTTTTGTCTATCAAACATCATTTACATAGCTCTTGTTTCCTTTCCATAATTTACAATAGTCCTTGCACCTGCCGGGGTCAGTTCGCTGGTTATGTTTCTTCATTTTCAGCAAATGATTTTTGCAGGTGGCTTACATAACATTAACTTCTCGCAAAGGGCCTCTACGTGTCGGACCCACGTCCCCATGTAAGCCTTTTAAAGGTCCGGGTAAAGCCCGTGAATCCCAGCAAGATACATAATAATAATAATAGTTTATTAACCAAAAAATACAGATACATGGTACAGAAGATTGATGTTTTTACCAAGTCAGGTTGTGATAACTAACGATAAAACTAAGAGGTTAAAATACGAGTATGTTACATTTCGTATCGTCTGCATAAGCGTAAATCTTACAGTTTGGAGTCTTATGATAGTCAGATAATAATTAAATGAATGGATAACTTGTAAAATCAGCATTTACTAAACAACAAAATGTATATCTGGTCTATAATAATTATCTTACCTCATCATAATTGACCCATTCCGATTATTTTTTATAGAAGCAGTTGTGCCTTATTAGCGTTAACCATGTACCATATTCCTAAATTTGGGATGGCAGAGATGTACTATATACAGTCACATTTAACCAACCATGTGGCACATTACTAGGCACAAATTTAGACTCCAAACTAAGGCTCTGTTTTATTATAGAAAATCCTAGGTCAAATAAATTGTCCTTTTTTATCGAGAAATTCTCAGCCGTTGGCTTAAGATTGGAATCGTACACCTCTGTCTCCCCCGCTTCGAGAATATAACCGCGACGGTGTTTATTATTTTTTTATATAAATAAAGTCTAGAAGAAAAAAACAGTGCTTAAAAGAAATGAGATTAATTTTACAACTGGCCAGACACGAATACGACAAAGGTATCTGCGGATGTCCCTCGAGAACACCGCAGTAAAAGAGTTTTTTCCTAAGAATTATTTTTACATTAGGTAATATTGACCGTTGCACTAAAGTACATGGTAGTTTAAATACATTTTCATAAACAACGACATAAGGCCTCTAGTCAGTTCACTTCTTCGATTTCATATATGTATATGTCTCAGTCAGGCGAAGAATTCACCATATTTCAACACGGCTTGCCGAATTTAGCCCGAATGTAAAACGGCGGATCAACGTTTAGGCGAATAGTCATTACGTGATGTTCTATAATACAGCAGCCCATGTAGGATACTTGCATTGCAGGATGTATGGCACGAACAAGGTTAGAATTGTTACCAAAACGCGCGAGTCGAGCAAGCGAATGAAGCGCTAGATCCGAAGTGGCCGCTTTACTACCAAAGCGGTAGTTCATGGATCCGCCTTATTAAATTTCGACTAGCTTAATTGAAGAACACAAAGCGCTGATACACAACGGCGGACGTTCGTACAGCCACAGTATATCATATTATATTTTCACTATGGAACAGCCGTATTACAATCCGGCTAAACGTCCCTGTTTAAAAAACTGTGAGCCTTTTTGTATAATTTGGCTGTAATAAACCATATATAAATGACCATTAAGTGAATCGTGATTCAAAAATAGTTTTAGCGATTGAAAAGATTTTGATGTTAAACAAAATATTTCTTATCGATATGTCAACAGGAAAAAATCTAGCTTCCAAATATTTTTATATTTCACGTGAATGGCAAAATAATATAACACAAGCCGAAGTACCTATAAATACTTAGATACATAAAATAAATCGGGACAACATTGAGTATTCACTCGACGAACCAAGTAAATCTCAACATATCTTTAAAAGCGTTATGCCCGAAGCATGTAATATCATAGAAAACATTTGAAAGCTAAGTGCGATATAAAAATGAATACCGCACTCGACCCGACAGTAAAATAAAACTGAAACTCAAGCACAGATAAGACGGCGAGTTGGTTTATAAAGATGATTTTCTGTTCAGATTCATCATAAGGGCTCAGTTAAACGGCTAATTAGGATAAGGAAAGGCAAGTGAACAAACCTGGTCTTTATCTTCGTATTTCACAGCGGGAATATCTTTCTGCAAGAAAGCTGAGCTTGTCAAAAATAAATGTTTTAATGATTTGCGTCGAGTGTGTCCAGGGAAAAAAAATGGCGATAACGCTCAGCGTTATGTCATCTTTATAAACTGCTACCTAGGTACGAATAAATTGACATTAGCGGCACGTTATGAAGAAAGCGTGTTGTCGCATTTATATGTTTTTAGTAAAGTTGTTGTGTGAAAAATGCGGCGTATCAACTCGATAACGTTACAATAACGTGGTTCGTGCTTAGCTCTATGTTTACAGAAAAAATAATATTTTTATATTTGACATTTTTTAAATCAATGTACATACTCGTAATAAACCCTCTGTTAATAGTGAAGGCCGCTCCGGCCACTGTATCGAGTATTCACGGGTTAGAACAAATAGACTCTTCGGAATTACTTTTCCAAATTAGCTTTAACACAAGATACAGCGCCCGTAGATATAACGAAACTAGCAAATAGATATTTGCCCTAGAAATTTACAAACACAATATCTCGTACTATAATCCACTGGTACGAATGCTTCGTCTGTACGATGATTTAGCCAAGTCCAATAATAGCCTAGATATTTTTGAAATAGATTTTGTAAAATTTATTGAAATTGTCAAAGATGTAATTTATGCTATATAATGTCATGCTCTTTTATGTTACGTTACCTATCCTTATAGTTTCTGTGTTATTTTTATGTTTTTAGATGTGTACATGGTCCTGTGTTTATTCTTAGATAATGTTTACTTCTTTCTTATTTTTTTTGTTTGTCGTTAGTTACTTCATTTTAATTAGCTGAACGCACATGTTTTGGATTACAATCCAGATCTATGCTTTAACATAAGAACTAAGTGTTACGTTTTGATTATAATGTGTGTTGTGTGTCAAAGTTAAAAAAGTGACGTATCTCGAAAATAAAAATCTTTAAAGCTATGTTTTCCATAATCGTTGTAAAGACTTCAGGTTATTATATAGTCAAAATAAATATAAAGCCCTTTATTCAAAGATAACAAATGAATTTAATAGCGTAATTCTACCGTGTCGAAAAGAAGAATTAATGAGCAATAACGATACTTTGTAATATTCAAAACAAAATTATTTTTTATTATTTATTTATAGTTACATAAATAAATATGACTGTCTCGTTGGTCTAGCGGTGAAAATTTTGCTCAGAGACCACGAGGTCCTTTCTTTCGAAAAATTCCCAGTATCAGCCCGGAGTCTAGAGTTGTGCCAAGTGTTTGGCAACAAGGTCGCCCCCTATTATATGGTACCTAACATCGTCAGCAATAGGTGGGTGTACACAGTACTCATCTGCCACCCCCAGCTTGGAGAATAATGGGCTGATATTATTTAAGTTTATTTTTATGTTTAATAGGTATATTCCAAAACAGCTAGTGAGTAAAGGTAACTAAAAATAAGCGTATTTCTATGACCTATTTAGAAAACGTTAGTTGACACGAGTTTTTTAACACCTATAATGTTAATTTATATTCAGACTCAAAAAGGAAGCGACAGTAATAACAGAATGTCGCTTAATTTTGAAGACAGCAGGAAAACTAGGGCTATTTTTAAATTTTAATACAATGGTTTCTTCATTTCCAAACAGGAAATATCTAGATGCGTTTATTTTGAACATTACTAATTGACAGAGAATGTCTAGATGAGGTTATTTACAACCACTGATGACTCCGAACAATTTTTAATGCTCCTAACATTTCCGACCACTACATAAATGCTACACATAAAACACTCTTCTTTTTTTAGAAAAGTATTTTTATAAATTTGTCGTTACCATTTATAACAACGAAATTGATAATAGTACAAATAAACTGATTCATAAAGCAAATATTTTTCTGTAGCAGAATTACATTAATGAATACATTTTTGCATCAATATATTTATCCATTCCTGTCTTCTCAGTGCTTTTTAATGACTATAAGCACAGAAGTTTCGTACTTCAATCATTGTATAAAATCTAATTCCAAAGAAGAACTATGAGAGAGTACAATCGATAGGGGGAACGTTTCAATTTTAATCAATAATTTTTAGTTGATCAGTAATTTCTATCTATCTTCTATCTTCTAAGTGAAGGTCATGTCAATAAAGGGCTCAGGTTAAGTTGGAAATATCGACTGAATTATAGATAAATATAAAAAAATCTAACGTCGTTATTATCACTAAACCTAACCTGCAGGAGATCTGGCATGATAATAGCTCACCACAAATTTCAAATTCCAAAGTATTTTTATGAATTATACTTATTTACTAATTTTCTATATAATAATTTACGTACATAAGTTATTATACTTATGTACATAAACTTTTATATAGAAAATTAAAAAACCTGTCCCGATTCAAATCTATTGAACGATGCCAAAACACGTATTGGATTAAAAGAGTCATTTTGTCGGCAACATTAATTAGTTAAGTAAACTTCCGGAGCTTGCCATTTCTGCTCACGTTCGCTATTTAAGTTTATTGAAATGTTCATTTATTAGACTATATCTACTAGTCTTCTTTCCAGTATTAAATTCCCCTATCTATTTTTATCAACACGTCAGATCCCTTATGGGGCAGGTAGCGAATACAGAGTTCCAACAGGTTCTTTCCTTACGGACCTCTCTGGCTTATTCTACTCGCATAGTTCGTCTCGGCTTAAATGTTGATTCACACAAATTTTACTCTCACGAATTGTGCGAATCGTCATCTTTTAAATTTATATTTTTAGTAGTCGATTCGCACGAATACATTCACCTTCGTCACCTACGAAAATATTTAAGTAGGCTATTCGCACACTTTATATTTTGGGCCAAAAATAGTAAAAAAAATACAGTAGTGTACCGAAGTGATAGAAATAATAAATGGTGAACGGTACCTACATAAAATTCCGAAAATTTCTTAAAATTATTATTGACGTACAGTTGCCAGATTTGGTACATTTCACTAATATTTTATCACATTAATTATTGAGGGAAGTAAATATATAATTTATCTACTAAATATAATAATATTGTAATTATATATAAAAACGGTTTGTAACCAAAACCAATATAGCATCTCTAGTTGTTTTATAATCGAACTACTTGAACAAAAATATTCTATTTTGTCATCCTGGCTAGTCGAACTCTTGTTCGACTAGCCAGGGAAAAAGGTGCGTAACTATCTTTAGTTACGCACCTTTTTCCACATGATCTGCAGGTTAATTATATTATTGTTAGTCATCAAAAAACATTTTTTAAATGATTCCCATTCCATTTCTTCAGTTCACCTATTATAGATCTTAGGTCGTGAACGATGTACTCGAAACCTATGGGTGGGTAAATTATAACGAAACCCCTTTTCAAAGTACCAGGATCTCACAACAGTACAGATGTTCAGCTACTCTGGATAATTTTAGATAAAAAATATAGCATTGTTATTGAAGAGTACCAAATTTGAACTTCAACAGATGCTAGCAAAAGCTTGAAAAATTCATTTAAGTTCAAATTACAATAAACAAATGAAGTTATTAAAAGTTTTAAAAATACCAATGGTCAATGGCAAACTTAACTGAATGCTCAAAATCATGTTTTTTCTTGTTCATATAGCTTTAAACGATACTAGCAATGATCACCTATCTTGTTTATGTCGCTAGAAGTAAAATCTCATTTTACTTTTATTATAATACATTCGATTCCTTGTTAATTAATATTTTTGGGTCGTGTGTGCTCGACTGTACTTTTATTCTTTTTTAAAGCTGAAAAAGTGCGAATAGTCTAGTTACATATTTCTGAAGGTGACGAATCGCACGATAATAATTTCTTACGACAAATTGACTTCTAAAAATACTAATTTTAATATCTTGAGTGCATACTAACACAAAAATCCTATAGATAAAAGAACATTCAGCTTTTCCCGGATTTTCTAATGTTACGGGCATCTTTTTCAGTAATCCTTTCCCTAAAAACCTTATTAAATCATCACAAATATAAGAAAAAATTTGCTACAGCTGTAGCCGTTCTCAAATGATGCCCTTACCAAACACCAACAAACATCATTTATTTTTTCATTTAAATCTCTAAGATATTTTGTTGTATATTCTATTTATATATAGAGTTTCGTTTATTTTCCTAATACATAATATAAACTAAGTAAATCTATATCATACAGTTCCTACATTGTATATCTTATCAGTACTGTACAATAGTTAAGTAAACCCACTTCAATTGTATTAATGACATGCCTGCTCTATTTCTGGAAAAAATCTAGGTCGGACGAAACATTAACAATTATTGTTGTAGCATTATTAGATGGTCTTCTATAATCAACTTGAATAAAAACAGTCTACAATAAACTTATGTAGACAAGGGGTATATATAATTACATTGATAATATCTAGATATGGGAATAAGCGAATGGCAATGAATGTGTATAGAATTCTATAACAAGCTTCTTTATTTGGAAATAACTTAACGAGGGCTTTGCGTATTGGTCAGAGTGTAGGCTGTTACGCTCACCCAATCGAGAAGTCATGGGTTTGATCCCTAAACGGAATAATATTTGTTTGACTAGCAATCATTTGTTTTGATCCAGGTATTTATGTATATGAAATTCATTAAATTTGTCAATGCACCCACGACACTAGAAAAAATTGTGTAAGGCATTTTTTAACCGACTTCACAAAGGAGATGGTTATATGTTCGTCTGTATGTATGCTTTTTTTTGGATATTTGACCTTGGACTTTGAAGATACACCAGGGAACTCCTTAACGACAAACAATAGGAACGCGTAGATTGAGATATTATGGGTATTACGTTAATCCCATTAGTACCCTACTATAGAACTAAGTAAAATATTAACCGACTTTATAAAAGGAGGAGGTTCATAATTTGCTCGTCTTTTTATAACCTTTTTGCTTATAAACCAAATTTGATAATTCTTTTTGCATTGGATTCTGTATAGCTCCGAGGTGACCTCATTTTAATTTTATCGGTATTGGACCTTAGACTTTGAAAATACACCACGGGACTCCTTGACGGAAAACAGCATGAATGTGTAAATTCAGTTATTATGAGTATTATTTCAATCCTGTGGGTACCTCACTGTAGAAATAAGTAGAGTAATATGTTATAGGTGTATAAATATTAATAAATAATTAACTCATCCCTTAAAATTACAAAATAAAAAACTTAAAAAAAATAAGAAAACCGACTTCAAAAAGCAAAACATAAATATTTGAAGTCGGTTTTCCCTTTTTAAACTTTTTTTTATATAAAGAATCATTTTATCTTAGGTATAACTATAAAAATTGGAAATCTTTGTATATAAACCCGTTTTTTCGACGCGTGTTTATAAAGAGCTCGAATAATACAAATAGCTAACGATACATTTTGATAAAGCGGTTACAGCGTTTCTAAAACACGCGTTAAAAAAGTGTTTGTGCGACGTTCCTACGAATGTTAATTATTACCTCTTTAAAGTTTATGCGAGCAAGTTCTTACGGGTGGACTAGTATAGCTTAAGTTACAAGTTACAATGTCGAACAGCTACTAAGTAAGAGCTTAAGACGTTCCGCCCACTAGAGTGTGTGTGTGAATGATGTACGCTGTTGGCCGCGAGGCCTTTATAGCTTCACCGGACTTAAAGGCGAGCGTGCAACCACTACGCTCTAGCCAGCCAGAAGGGCAAGAGGCGACATACTCGAGGGCGCCTCGGTTGGGATAGTCGCTGTAGGGGGACGGGTGCACTACTAAGTGCACCGGTCAACCGCCGGCTATGGGAGGGGATCTACTACTACGTCGTCGTCGTCGCCCGTATTCCGAGCGGAAAGAAGGGATGACAAAGCATCGGGGGGGTCGGTGAGAACATGTCGCGGCCGGCGGTGGCGGCAGTGGTCGGGGGGGAGATCGTAGTCGGCGGTGGCTACGATTAACGGATTCGCATGGGTAGATGCGTTCGCGAAGTGACGTGTTGACGCCTTTTTAATAAAGGCGCGAATAGGTTCGAGACCTAGATCGGAGTGGAGGTCGACGTTCCGTACGAACCAAGGGGCTCCTACGGCTTTACGGAGGAAGCGGTTTTGAACCACTTGGAGTTTATCGATGTGAGAGGGGGCCGAATGCCCGAACACAACACACGCATAAGTCATGATGGGTCGAACGCAAGTTTTCTAAAGTGTCACCTTATTTCTAAGGGACATTTTACTCCGCTTGCAGATTAACGAATGGAGACGACCGAGCACAAATGATGCTCGGTGACGGACCCGCTTGATGTGCGGGCCGAAGGACATGGTACTGTTTAGGGTGACCCCTAGATATTTGACCTCTTTGACCCAGGGAATGGGTCGGTCGAACACGGTCACTTGGCCGAGATTACTTCTAGGGCGGCGCAGGGAGTGGCGCGGGGTGGCACCTCTGGAGAAGAACACCGCAGCGCTCTTGTCCGGGTTCACCTCAATACGCCACTTCCTGAACCAATTCCCTAGGGAATTGGTGGATGCCTGAAGGTTTCTGGTAATGAAACCCTTATTCCTATGTGAGACGTAGAGAGCGGTATCATCCGCGAATAGGGCTAGATGCGCCTTACTCGAACGAGGAATGTCGTTCGTGTAAAGGCTAAACAGGAGCGGAGAGAGAACTGAGCCCTGTGGGACTCCAGCACTGATGGAGTGGGAAGTAGAGCGTGTCATTTCGACGCGATAACGGAAGGCGCGATTCGACAAGAAGTCTCGTAAGATGAGTACGAGTCTGTCCGGCACACCCAATTGGTAAAGCTTGTAGATCAAGCCGTTGTGCCAGACTTTGTCGAATGCCTTCGCGACATCTAGGAAGAGGGCGCCCGTGTAGATGGGTTTGGGTCTATTGAGACCGGAGAGGATGTGCTCCGTGATGCGGTGCACTTGGTGGACGCAAGAGTGTTTGGCTCGAAAGCCGAACTGCTCGTCGATAAGGATACCCCTGGACGTTACGAAGTCTTTGAGCCTCGCCAGAAGTAGGCGCTCGTATATCTTGGCCAGGGAGTTGAGGAGACTGATAGGGCGGTAGCTCGCGGGGAGATTGCGAGATTTGCCGGGCTTGGGAATGCCTATGACGTCCGCCTTCTTCCACTTAGCGGGGAAGGTGCAGTTCGCCATGGCGGCGTTCAATATGGCCACTAAGAGGCAGATGAGTTGGTTGGGCAGGTATTTCAGAACGCGATTCGAAATGCCGTCAGAGCCGGGGCCTTTTTTAGTTTCCGCCCACTGGACCGAATCGTCGCGGGTCCGATCCCTGGACGGGACAAATTTTTGTGCGATCCCACAAATATTTGTTTCCGTATGTATTTCAATTTAATGTTTATTATTCACAACACAGGAATAATTTTTAGGAACTATTTTTTTTGTTTAAAGTTAAGTGAACTTAGTGAGTAGGTACGCACTACATGGCCTGATAAGTAGTATCGTAATAAAAAAGCTTTTCGCCTCTGCTACTTTAAATTTAACTTCTAATAGACAGTCCATAGTACACCTCTGCCATCCTCGCTTGAGGAATACAGGCGTGACGGTGTCTTCAGAAAGCTTAATACAAACAGATTGATGTTAGCGCAAAGTTATCGAGTAGATATAACATCCTTTACACACTGAAAGCAAAGTTACTAAATAAAGATGAAGCCCTCTGAACTATAAGCTATTCCATTCCTTTATAAACAGAACAATCACCTTCTAGATAATACAACCCGGCATTGTTGACAATATTACTGAAACTCTACCTCGGAAAATTCTTGTTTACGTATCTATAGGTAACGTAAATATTTTCCGCGCATTAATTCTTGGAAATTTCCACATATGAGTGTCTCTCTGGTTTGTTATCCCCTCTAGAATCAGCTTTTACCTGCGACCTTCACCAGGTCATCGGCCCACCTTATGGGGGGCCTGCCGACTCCAGGTCTTCAAATTATAAATAACGTTAATAGCGAATGCACCATAATATTTAACGTTGTAGGAGGTGTCACTGAACTCCTGTTTGTTGTGTAGGAAGTTCCGTGAAGTTTCTAGAGATGCGACGAATATATTTCGACTTTTAAATAAGTTAACCTTTGTTCCAGGGGCGTAGTTACCGCCGTATCAGCCGTATCAAAGATACGGGGCCCCCCAGCTGTAGAGGCCCCGAACCCGTGTAGGCAAAAATTCGTAAAATGTTATCCACAATCTCACTCCAACACTTTGGCCGTATGCTAAGCTTTCCGGATAAAAATAAACATATCTTATCATATACCATCATATATGGATTCACACATATGATCAATAGCAATGGGGTTCCTTGAAACGATATTGCAGAAGCAATTTGTAATGTTTTGATAGGTAGAAATCGTCTTCAGCTATGGATGATTTAATAAACCGAGGCGAGAAAAGCTTGTATTTATATTGATTTGAATTGTTTGGCTAACTTAGCTCTTAGGAGCATTTATTGTAAGTATTAACTTATAATCAGTATATGTTTATTTCATTCAATGCGTCATTTTTCTTTTGTAAATTTTTTTTACCTTCTATTTGGGTTTCGCCACAGTTAGGTAGCAGGGCCTCTCAACAAATATTGATACGGGGCCCGTCTAGGGTAAGCTACGTCCCTGCTTTTGTTCTCAAAGTTGTAATAAAGTTCCAGACTGCATTACTGGGTTTTGAACTTTCATGTGATTATTTTTCCACTTCAATTTATCAAAATGACTTAAATCTATTGGCAGATTTGTGGACGGTTATTTCCTATAAGCTTTATCATTTCTGTAGAAATATTTACTTGTTATATGAATAAATGCAGCAAACAATTACAATTTTGAATGTTGTTGAAGTTAGACATACATTTTAAAAAATTAAAACTGCTGTCCCAATTGTATCCTAAAGCGTTACTTATCAGGTAGCATCGTTATTTGTGTGATAATTAAGTCATCATCATTACGCATATGTAGCCAATATTTAATGCGTTACTTGAGACGTGTTACTTTTAGCTCCTTATATAAAAAGTATTTTGACTTGACACAGTGGTTAACACTAACGTTAATATTGGTAAGGCAGGAGCATACAAACTACAATATTATATTGTTATTGTAGCTTCAGATTTCTATAAAGCAAAATTGATTCTTGTTTCTTACACATAAGCGACATGTAAAGACAATAAAATAGAACAAAGTATCCTGTAATGGCTTAAGTTGCTGTTGCAACTGTCAACAAATACAATAAAGCCGAATTGGCGCTCTCCTAAACGCTATTGCAGCTAGGATTTCACTGTACGAGTGGGCGTGATCGCTGTTTTCATTTCATTTCAAATTGAACTTTGAATGCAATACTTTAATACCGTTAAGTGTAATATCTTCATATAAATAGTATAATTGATTAGGTTTTCAGGATGGCAGTTTCAATGCTGGTAACGGTGAAAGGCGGATTTATTTTCGTCTTTATAGCCATCTGCATGGTGGCCGTAAATGATGGAAGACAAAGCGAAACAACACTATGGTCTTGTCCAGTACATTGATTATGCGCAAAATAGTTGAAGCTTAATATTGTCACATGAAATGCAGTAAGGTTAGGTTGCTCCGTGATGGGCGGGCGAAAGGCTATCCCACCACACGCGTCCTTTGAGGCGCAGTGGCATAGCTTTTCGCCTATTTTGTTCGTCTGTCCCGGCAAGCAATTTGGCGTGGTCTTGGGAGTAGCGCACGGTCGCGACGATCCCCAAGGCAAGTGTGACTGTATCCTGCTCGCGGTTGCTGCCTGCTATTGGTCTGGTCCTTCTGAACAGACATAACAGAAACAGTCATGCGCTTACCCTTCCCCACTCGGTCCCGTCCCTCCCTTTCCTTTTTCCTTCCCGGTCCCCTTTTCCCCCGGCTTTAGCCGGAAGGTTGTGGCGCCTGGTTGCCCCCTCCGTGGGGTGCAGCAGGTGGCGCCTGTCGTTTGGGTGGTCGGTGGAGGTCAGCGCGGCGCTGTTGTGCGCCGTGCATTTTTTGCAGAGGGAAGGACCTCCCGACCGCCCGCTGGGCCGTGGGGCCCCTTTGGGTCCCTAGCCCGGCCGTGCTGGGCCGACCGGCTGCTGCTGCTTGCTGCCAGAGGGGCGGCGCAGTGGTGGCTGGAAGGTTCACGCGCCTTTTAGGCGCAAGGGTGTGGGTGTGGCGCCTGGTTGCCCCCTCGCTCTCCCTTGGGACAGAGAGTTGGGAGCAGCAGGTGGCGCCGCCCCTGGTAGGGTGCCGTTCGGGCGCCTGCCCTTAGGGGTGTGGCGCAGATCGGCTTGGTGGTACAGTGGTCGGTGTAGGTTTGCGTAATCTACCGACCACCTGCTGGGCGGTGGGGCCCCTTCGGGTCCCTAGCCCGGCCGAACCGGGCCGACCGGAGGCCGCCAGAGGGGCGGCTGGGCGGTTCGCGCGCGTGTGGCGCGAGGGGGTGTGGAGATACCCATGGCCTCGGATGTCAAAGTCCGGGTACATGGGTGTCTCTACCGAATCACCTGGGTGGCAGACTCGGGGGAGTCTGCCTCCCAGCTCGAGAGGGAGACGCCGCGTTGGGTGACATCAACGCGGTGTCGACGTAGAGGGAGGGCGTACTTACGCCAGGGAGTTTACTCCCAAGGTGGGCCCTCAACAGGTCGCGTCGGGGTCGCGGAGCGTGCCTAACGGCGATCCCGTGGTCCCCGACACTCGCAACAAAGACGATGTCACCGCAGGGTTTTTAGTCGGTACACTTGGTCCACTGACGGCCGGGTCAGCCTGACCGTCAGTGGATCAAGGACTCCGACATAACCCCTCCGCGTCCCCCGAACGCGGACGGGTACCCATTAAGGGTTTTCCCTGCCATAAAAAAAAAAAAGGAAGGTTGCTCCGTGATACGTTCCACCGTGCGCCCCGTTGCCAATCGAATCACAACGCAGCGCCGTCATCGGTAAATCGTCATCTGACAGCTGTCACCTGTTATCGCTTCACGAAAGTTATTAAAGGCATAGAGTCAAAGGCCATAGACAAGAATTGAATTGAAAAAAGGCATAGAGTATGTATATAAAAAAGATTAAAACGTTACTAATATAAAAAACTTTAAAAAAAAGGAAAACCGACTTCAAAAAGCAAAAAATAAATATTTGAAGTCGGTGCTGGTAGGTGCAGTCGGTTACTTAGCACCGACTTCAAATATTTATTTTTTGCTTTTTGAAGTCGGTTTTCCTTTTTTTTTAATGTTTTTTATTTTACAATTTTTAGTGATGAGTGAATTAATTATTATTATTTATATGCCTCCTTTATATTATCCTGCTTATTTATACAGTGAGGTACCTACACAATTGATATAAAACTCATAATAACAGAATTTTCACATTCATGCTGTTTGCCGTATAGGAAACCCCTGGTGTATCTTCAAAGCCCATTGTCCAATACCAATAAAATTTAAATTCGACCATCACGTAGCTATGTTGAACCTAATGCAAAAAGAATCATCAAAATCAGTTTATAAGAAATTACAAAAAAATACAGACGAATTATGAACCTCCTCCTTTTGTGAAGTCGGTTAACATTCTTCTTAGTTCTATGGTAGGGTACCTATAGGATTGACGTAATATCTCAATCTATGCATTCGTATTGTTTATCGTTAAGGAGTTCCCTGGTGTATCTTCAAAGTCCAAGGTCCAATACCAATGAAATTACAATGGGACCACCTTGGAGCTATACGGAACCCATTGCAAAAAAAACATCAAAATCGGTCCACAACTGACGGAAATATCGGTGAACATACATAAAAAAAACCATACATACAACCGAACATAGAACCTCCTCCTTTTTGAAGTCGGTTAATGAAAATTACTGCTTGACATTCCATTAATTGTATTCTTTAAATAATAGGATACGGCATGTAATTACCGACTGTTATGTATATAATGCCATAGTCAAGCTAAACCTTGGATAAATATTTCAAATTTCATTATAATATTATTATCGCTTTTATTAAAACATCGGTGTCCGCGCACTTTGCAAAACCCCGCAAGGAACCTCAAGCTCTTAATTGCAATAATGCTTCTTAGGGAGGAACTCATATGGGTTTTTAGAAAACTTTTTAATAGTGTTTTCGATGAATAAGGATTTAAGATAAACATATTTTACCATATTATAATATTTATATCGGAGAAGAAAGAACCTGCTGGAACTCTGAAGTTCCACTTGCAGAGTAGACAGAGAGCTGCCTACCCTGCAAGGTATTTGACTGATGATACGGGTTTTATCCTCGTAAGGTACCTGTTCATTCTTCACCAGTTTCTATTCGAATATGATGACCACATCCTCAAAATATAACGTTAACTATGTAACTAATTAGCAATTTGATTATACATTGCAAGTTCCCGTTACTTATTATATAGAAGTAAATCCCGGACATTACACGCATAATCTTGAGTAAAATTTGAATAGGTAATTCTTTAATTAGTTATGAATAAGCTTTTTTTACTTTTAGAGATAAACTTCAATCAACGAGACTTGCAAGGGTAATTTCAATGTATTATGGCTAATGTGCGGTGGATTATAATGGCCTGCTTTCATCAACGGTACTATTTAATTTATTTCATGATTTCAATATCTTTAGTACTCATATTTCAATAATATTGTAATAAGGAAACTTACGTGTCTGGCACATTTTATGTATGCGATAATAGGAATACTAAGCATATTGAAATGAAATTGGAATTAATTTAACCTTAAATAATCATTTTCCGTCCTTGCCGTTTGTAAGCGCTGGGCATAGGAAGAGTTTTTTGACTGCTGTGTCTGCCATTCTTGAACAGTGTATATGTACTCATAAAATATTTTTATTAAAGCCATACAATTTTACGAGTCATAATTGTAAGCCTCTGAAAATATGAATTGGCAAATCATTATAAGGGTTTTGTGATACTACGCCGATGATTGATGTTATTTTCAAAATTTTTATGTCTTTATATTTAAATTCTTTTGTGATAATAATATTTTGAAATGTATTATTTAAATTAACTTTAATGATAAAAAAAAAAAATTAACACCGTCACACCTACATTCCCCAAGCGGGGGTGGCAGAGGTGTACTGAGTACACCCACTTTTCGCCATGGATGTTAGGTACCATGTAATAGGGGGCAAGCCTATTGCCATATGCCGGGCATAATTCCAGACTCCGGTCTCATACTGAGTTCTTCGTTTTTTCCTTAGAAAAACTACATTTGTCCGACCTAGGATTTGAACCCGGCACCTTGTGTTCTCAAAGCGATGCGCTTTGCAGAGACAGGCAGGAAACTTTAAAGATATAATAATAATATCAGCCTATACTGCCCACTGCTGGGCAAAGGCCTTCTCTCACAAATCGAGGTGAGAGAGATTAGGTGATACTCCACCACTGGGACCCAGTGCGGATTGGTGGAGGCAGGTTTCTGGCCACCAGCCGGAACCAACGGCTTAGCGTGCCTTCCGAAGCACGGAGACGCTCGAATATGAAAATGCCACAAACGGTCACCCAGCTCGGGCGAGTCGAACGCCAACCCAAGCGAGTCGAACGCTGCTTACTTGGTATTCGATAAGAACACCGCGTTCGCACAGCGCTACGAGCGTCTCACTTTAAAGATAATATCATTAAAAAATGTAAATGTTGATTTTATGTTGTATCAACGACATGTTTTTATAAAAAGTATGTGTAAGTATCATGGACCTAATATCATTTATAATATTTACACATTTGTATTAGCTTCATGGTACGAGGCATGTCTTTTAAGTTTTGTCGTTTGAAGAAAAAAACACAACTAGAACCTTATAGTACTTTTTATTGTTTTTCAAAGTATTCACCACGTAGCTTAATAAACTTTTCCATTCGCTCAAACCAGTTATTATAAAATTTATTCTACTCTTTTTTTTGTTTTTGTTTTTTTTTTAAACTTAGCCCCACACTAGGATTTATTCCTGTGTCGTGGGTGCGTTTACAAACATGAAAATTCACAAACAAATACCCAGATCGGAACAAATAATTGTGGATCACACAAAGATTTGTCCCGTGCGGGAATCGAACCCGCGACTGTTCGACACAGTGGGTGGGGCAGCTCAAGCTCTTAACCACTGCGCTAAATCGTCCGTCACTTTTTCCTGCTTCAAATAATCAATCGTTTGACGAGCGCTGTGTGAGCTTGCGTTGTCGTGGTGCAGGATGATGCGTCGTTTTGAGTTAGATTTGTGGTGAATGATTACTTGTGGTAAACAAACTGTGGTATACCACTCTGCGTTAACCGTTCTACGATCTTCAAGTGCAATAGTCGCAACATAGCCGGTTTTTCCAACGAACGTGGCCACCATCTTCTTTGAAGTGCTTCGAGAACGAACAACTTTAGTCGGCTTTGGCTCGTCTTGAAAGACCCAGATTGTAGATTGTTGTTTGGAATCAGGATCGTAGGCATAGATCCAAGATTCGTCACCACTGATGATGTCGTAGACGTGATTTGACTCTCCTCGGTTGAACCTTTGCAGAGTTTTCTTACACCATCTGACGCGGGCCGCCTTATGATCGTCGGAAAGCAGATGCGGTATCCAACGGCAAACTAGCTTTCTCACACCAAGCGCTTCATGCAAGATCTTCTAAATAGTTGTCCCTGAGATGCCTAATAGAGCCTCTATCTCTCGATACGTCACATGACGATCTTAGAGAATTAGTTGTCTCACAGCAATGATGTTATCTTCAGTGAAGGCGGATTTTGGGCGTCCTTCGCGAGATTTGTCACACTAGTATGTCCACGCTGGAATTCTAAATACCAGCGTTCGACAGTCCGCAGACATGGGGCTTCATCACTGAACACAGATGTTAGCTCTTCAAAACACTAAAGCCGTGTCAGGCCTCTTCTAAAGTTGTAGAAAATTATTGCACGAACATTTTCCTTAGAAAGATTCATTTTCGTACGTAACTGACAGATGTCAATCGACGCTGTGACTAAACAATAGCATTAATCCTAATACTTTCAACTGTTTTGAGATTCAAAATTTAAACACATTCGAATATAGAACAGTTCCAAATTCAAAATTGCCTGAAATATGGAAACGACAGAACTTAAAAGGCATGCCTCGTAAACATAATTAAAAGACAACTCTATTTTCTGTTATCTTAGGACCTTTCGGCTTCGGCCATAAATCGACCTTCGGATGGGTTGATGTGTCTATCATCTATCTATCTTTATCATCAAGCCAGATCCCTTACGAGGTAGGCAGAGAGTACACAGTTCCAACAGGCTCTTTCCTTACATACCTCTCTGGCTTCCTCTACTCTCATAGTTCGTCTCATACACGGTCGCCGGTTACGGAGACTTGTCCTTCAGATAAGACCCGGTCTATTTGGTCTATCTATCTATCTATCTATAACCTCACGCCAGATCCCTTGCGGGGTAGGCAGAGAGTACAGAGTTCTAACAGGTTCTTTCCTTACATACCTCTCTGGCTTCCTCGACTCTCATAGTTCGTCTCATACACGCTCGCCGGTTACGGAGACTCTTGACTTTTCCATCAGATAAGACTCGGTTTATTTGGTCATGGTAAGATAGTCTAGGCCTTCCCCGGTACCTACATCCTTTCACTTTCGCATTGTATATCAGTTTTGTCATTCCTTCTTCCGACATTCTTTCTATATGCCCGAACGAACAGAGCATACCCTATCTCGTCTTTACACCGATACTCTCTTTCATACCTATTTGCTTTCTTACTACGCTGTTGCGAATACGGTCGGTCAGCTTCACTCCGCACATCTTTCGCAGAGCTCGCATTGCCACCGCATTTATCCTAATTTCTTTCTCCTTCTTACATACCCAGCTCTCGCTGCCATATAACAGCGTTGGGACAAGCTCTCCATTATGTATGGCCAGCTGCGCCTTTCGGCTTAAGTGCCGGCTCCCAAGTAGCTTTCCCATCGCGCCATTCACTCTGTTCCCTGCACTTACTCTTCTCTCTATGTCAGCGGTGTATTTCCCATCCTTATTGAATGCGCATCCAAGATATACAAACTCATTCACTTGCTCCAGCACATCGTTCCCAACCACAATCCTTGCATTCGTTCTGGTTTCTTCCCGTTCAAAAACCATAATTTTGATTTCTTCACATACAAATGTAAGCCATTTTTCAGTCTTCTTTCATAACCGGTACTTAGTGATTGCAGATCAGTGGCTGTTGGTGCTATCAAAACCGCGTCATCTGCATATAGTAGATGATTTACCACTAGATCACTCATTTGTACACCTTCATTCATCGCTTTCAGTCTTTGAAGACTTTTATCCAAATACATTATAAACAGTCTAGAGGACAAAAACACACAGATCACAGACTTCTCCAGATCCACAAAACCGCAGAAAACCTTCCGGCCCACTGCCAGATGCTTCTCTACGATGTTGCGAAGGGAGAAAACTTGATCCGAACATCCTCTTCCGAACCTGTAACCCCCTTGTGCCTCGCACAACATTCCAACGGACTTCTCGCGCATTCTCCTTTCAATAATTTTACCGTACACCTTGGTACGCCAAGCTGATCAAACTAATGGCTCTGTAATTGGCGCAGTCATATTGTGAACCCTTGCCTTTGTAGAAGGGTACAATGACTGCGCGGCGCCAGTCTGTAGGGACCCTACCGGTCCTCCAGCAAAAGGTTTGCAAGGACCCCAAAGGCGTCCCGGACGCAAGTTCCACCATATTTGATCATCTCGGCAGATATCTATCATGTTTTTTTGTTCATTCCTTCTCCACGTGTACATATGTATATCCTTACGTTGGAATATTGTGTTAGACACAAGGAGGTCCCTTTCCAAATATACATCCACAATGAGCTTACCTGCACCATTCACTCTCTTATCACCATAAGGACCCAGAGCAGCGTCGCAAGTTTGCCGCCTGGTTCCCACCCATCCGTTCAGATCGCCACACAAAATCACCTTTTCATTAGCCTCAGCCAGATCCAGAACTTCTCTGACATTATCCCAAAACTTCTCAAGGTCCTGGGGTATCGACGACCTTACGGGAGCATATGCTGCGACCAAAAATACTTCAGTGACACCCAGTTTTAAACGGACCCAGAGAAGTCTTGCATCGTACAGGCCATAATCTCTCACTCCAGAGGCCAGTCGCTGATACGGCAAGATATCCACTCCCATGCTGGCACGACTGCCCTGCGGTACTCCAGACCACAGAGTCATCGTGCCATCAGGAAGATCACAGGTTTCACTGCCCCTTCGCTTAGTCTCTGTTACACACAGAGCATCCAGGCGTCTCTCTTTCATCACATCAATCACTTCATGCATCTTATCTTTCATACCACCCCTTACATTCCCAGTGCCTATTCGGCACTCTGCACCCCACGACTCGCCAGTTCGGGCCCGGTGTGATGGATGGCGGCCCCCATCGCCGCTTCCACCTATATTCGTACCGACGGGGGCGGGCCGGTACGTGTCGCCTCGGGGGGATGCTCTAGCCCGCACTGCGGTACGTCTTCGGTCCAAGATTGCAGCCATAATGACTGGCAAGGGTCGCGACGAGCACGCTCTTGGACAGACCCAGAGACTGGATGTGTCACCAGCCGAAAGAGGTCCACTGCAGGACAAGGGCACTCTCAACGGTCGCTATGATGACCGACTTCGTGCTTAACGCAACCAACTTTTGCCTACGACCTCCATTAGTTTATTGATATACTGTATCGTTATTTTGTCCTTATTCTACTAAGTTTTCCTCCCATATGTGGAAGCGTGTAAATGGCACCTAGCTAATTAAGTAGCAAGATTGCTTTGTAAAAATTCTTTAAAAAAAGCCGACTTCTAAAAGCAAGAAATAAATATTGGAAGTCGGTACCGGTTAATGCAATCGGTTACTTGGCACCGACTTCAAATATTTATTTCTTGCTTTTTGAAGTCGGTTTTTTTTTAAATAGTTTTTAATATACAGTTTTAAGTGACAAGTAAAGTATTTACTAATATTTTTAAATACCTATATTATGAAATAAAACTAATTTTTCGGATTTTATCGCGGTTTAATTTTTATTTTTAAGTTCCCGACGTTTCGAGTGCTTTGCAGCACCCATGGTCACGTTTTATTTCATGTGTAATATTCGCGTAAATCTAAGAACTCAGTATACCTATATTATACTATTTTGTTGAGTTGTACTGCAAGGTACCTACAGGATGGATATAATAACCATAATAACGGAATCTATACATTCGTGCTGTTCGCCGTTAAGGAGTCCCCTGGTGTATCTTCAAAATCCAAAGTTCAATACCGATTTCATTAAAATGGAACCACCTCGAAAATATACTTAATCCAACGCAAAAAGAATCATCAAAATCAGTTCATAAATAAAGACGTTATAAAAAAAAACAGACGAATTGTTGAGCTCCTTTTTGAAGTCGGTTAATATTCTGATTAGTTCTATGGCAGGGTACCTATGGGATTGACGTAATACCCATAATATCACAATCTTCGTATTGTTTGTCGTTAAGGAGTTCCCTGGAGTATCTTCCAAATCCAAGGTCTAATACCGATAAAATTGGCCTATAGCCATTTCGAAGCTATACTGAACCAAATGCAAAAAGAATTTTGAAAATCGATTCATAATTGGCGGAATTATCGTGTAACATACATACAAAAAAAAAACATACAGTCGAATTGAGAACCTCCTTTTTAAAAGTCGGTTAAAAATAGACGTAAGTTGCTCTCATAAAATAAAATAAACCTATATATATTCCCTTATCAGAGGTGGCAGAGATGTACCGTATAATCTTACATTTCGCCGACGACGTAAGGCTCCAGTGTAATAGGGGACCAATACTATTGCTACAAACAACTTGTATCCATGTGTCTAGCAAATAAATAATTTAAATTTGATATCCACACTTTTTACTGCTATTAAGATTTTTTCATAGAAATTCATAGAAATATCAGATTTAAGTAATCTTTTTAGATTAGAACTACGAACTAAGTATTTTAATGTGAACAAGTTAACACGGAAACAAAAAGACATCACAGTAACTGAACATCCCACTTGATGGATTGAAGGGGCACTACCATTTTATGAGCCTATCACAACCAAATGCGCTGTTTGAATAAGCTGGTTGTAATGGCGGTATTCAGTTTTGGGGCGTCATTGACCCAGTTGGAAGAATAGTTATTTGTTTTAATCACGACTACGAACCCATTTGATTAGGGTTAATAGGTATCCCAATTATGTAAAATTATATGGAGTGATATTGGACCTTGACTTGTATAATAATAATAATAGCCCTGTTAAGAAACTGTCCTACCGTTGAATACCACGCTGGCCCAGTGCGGGTTGGCGAACTTCACATCTACCTTTGAGAAACTCTTAGGCATGCAGGTTTTCTCACAATATTTTCCTTCACCGTTAAAGCAGTCAGTCCAACGGTCTAACCACTAGGCTATAACTGCTTTTATATACAATAATAATAATATAACAAGCAGTGCTAGTCTAGTAGTTTGACCTTTGGACTGCAAAGTCAGCAGTCTCGGGTTCAAGCCCTGGCACGCACCGCTGCCTTTTCTAGCTTTAACGATAATGGAACGAATGAGTTTGTATATCTTGGATGCGCCTTCAGTAAGGATGGGAAATACACCGCTGACATAGAGAGAAGAGTGAGTGCAGGGAACAGAGTGAATGGTGCGATGGGAAAGCTACTCGGGAGCCGGCACTTAAGCCATAAGGCGCAGCTGGCCATACATAACGGAGTTCTTGTCCCAACGCTGTTATATGGTAGCGAGAGCTGGGTATGTAAGAAGGAGAATGAAAGTAGGATAAATGCGGTAGAAATGCGAGCTCTGCGGAAGATGTGCTTAGTGAAGCTGACCGACCGCATAAGCAACAGCATAGTAAGACAGCGAGTAGGTATGAAAGATAGTATCGGTGTAAAGATGAGAAAGGGCATGCTCCGTTGATTCGGGCATATAATAATAATAAATTTGTTTATTTGCGCATAAGTAATTACAGATTGATAGATGATAACAAGGATAATACTCAGTATCTAGGTTGTACAAGTTAAATCTGTATACAAAACATGTGAACCCTGCCTCTTAAACTAGGTTGCCCTGTATCTTAAGGGGCAGTTTTCGGCTATATAATGGCAACAAATGTTGTGATTTAAACTAGAGTAATTTACAATGTGAGATATCTATCGTACAATAGTGCGCGGTTGTTAGTAACTATGGATACATTTACCAAAAGGTTTGACATGCATTTGTGTGTGTGTGTGTGTGTGTGTGTTTGTGAGTGTGTGTGTGCAAGTTAATTTATTAGTAATAAGTGTATATAGTGCGGTGATAAATTATGTATAATTCGATGTCTTATTTTAAGTAACGTATGTGAGAAGATACTCTATGCTGGAATAGTCTTGCTGCAACAACCATTTTGTAAGTTTGGTCTTAACATTAAATTTATTCAAATTTTCAAATTAGAAATAATGCCAGAGGAAAGAATGACAAAACAGATATACAATGTGAAAGTGGAAGGATGCAGGTACCGGGGAAGACCTAGACTATCTTACCACGACCAAATAAACCGAGTCTTATCTGATGGAAAAGTCAAGAGTCTCCGTAACCGGCGAGCTTGTATGAGACGAACTATGAGAGTCGAGGAAGCCAGAGAGGTATGTAAGGAAAGAACCTGTTGGAACTCTGTACTCTCTGCCTACCCCGCAAGGGATCTGGCGTGAGGTTATAGATAGATAGATAGATAGAACGGTAATGGAAAACAGCGTGCATGCCTAAGAGTTTCTTAAAGTTGTGTTAAGTTTGCCAACCCACACTGGGCCAGCGTGGTCGACTATGACTATCAGTTTGAGAGGAGGTCCGTGTCCAATCAGTTTTCTTAATAGGGCTAATATTATTAATATTATTTAATAATAATACCAGGCTTTACTGTCCCACAGCTGGACAAACAAGACCTTCTCACACAAATCGAGGTAAGAATAATTAGGTCCATACTCCATCCACCACGCGGACCCTGCGCGGATTGGCGGAGACAGGCTTGTGGTCACCTGCTGTTAGAACTTATAAGGCTTCCAAATTGTCTTAACGACTAAGCACATTACATGGTAATCGGGACTAAGGGCTTAACTTGCCTTCCGACGCACGTAGTCGCTCGAATATGAAAATACCACAAACGGTAACCCATCTCCGGCCAACCGAGTCGAACGCTGCTGAACCATAGTGACCGCTAAGAACATCGCGGTCGCACAGCGCTACGAGCGCCTTATAAATTACACAAATATGTTTTATAGTTTCCAGTTAAGATGGTTTATTGTATTGAACTTTGTAAGGGGCACTTCAAGAAGTATATGGATTAGACACTTAATATTTAGAAATATAATATTTGTATCTATATTTTATATTTTAGAATAATGTAAAAGGAATAGACCATTAAACGAAATTTTCTTGATAGAAAAACAAATAAAATAAAATTTTTGCTTTACATTTTTTGATTCCAACACGAAACACTTAAGAACTAGACAATAGAATTTATTTAAAAACATAGCAAATAATGGTAGTAATGTTCTTGCAAAGTAGTTTCTAGTTTCATAAAGTAGTTTTTTTTAGAAAATGAATAACGATTGTTTGTGCAATTACGTCGTATGTTTCCGTTAATTTACCTTGTAACAATTTGTGTATGTGTACAAAGAATCAAATAAATAAATAAATATATATTCCCTTATTATTTATTTGTAAGGTTTGCGTCACTGTCGCTCTCCCGGACGATAAGCGTTCGATCGCGGTAGGTCCTTAATGCTACTTAAGAACATAGAAAATAATATGGTAAAACTGACGGTATGTCGATAGGTATATCACATACGGTATGTAGATATATTACATATTTTATAGTAACTTTTTAAACTACTTTTTATCATTTACCTTTACAAAGTCTCTATTTTTTAATGAGAGGACTATGTAGATACTGATTGATACCATGACTCTTAAGTATATTAATGTTGAATTTATACTTAAGTACGTCTATTTAGTTCATTCTGCACTTCGCTCATCTAACCCATGAATGCAATGTATACAAAATGAATTGTAAATCTCATTTAACAAGAGTTACCGTGGAGTTTCTTTCCCTTCTCATCTCGCATCCGTTCGACCCGTATATTTCGCTCCTGATGGCATAAATAAACCCGTCCGTCGCTTAAAGGTTTATGTGGTCAATTTCGCCCCTTCTCTAAAGGCTATGTTAAAATATCTTTGGAAAATTTTTAACGTAAATTCAAAGTAAATTGTAGGCACAATGAAATAAAATTCACATACTGAGTTCTTAGATTTACGCGAATATTACACATGAAATAAAACTATTTTTTCGGATTTTATCGCGGTTTATTTTTTGTTTTTTAAGTTCCTGACGTTTCGAGTGCTTTACAGCACCCATGGTCACGGGAAGGACTGAGGTGGTAGACGTCCAAAAGGTATAGTTGTTCCGGGGTACCCTCAAACTTCTTAATTATTTTTGTTGGTCCGATCTACGCAGAATGAGCTCACGGTGTCTTGAGGTTTACACCATCACGCTTATATTCCCCAAGCGGGGGTGGCAGAAATGTATTAAGTTCACCCACTTTTCGCCGACGATGTGAAGTCCTATGTAATAGGGGGCGAGCCTATTGCCATATAATAATGTCAGCCTATACTGCCCACTGCTGGACAAAGGCCTTCCCTCACAAATCGAGGTGAGAGAGATTAGGTCATACTCCACCACGCGGACCCAGTGCGGATTGGTGGAGGCAAGTTTGTGGCCACCTGCTGTTGGAACTTATCAAGCCGCCTATTAAGGCTTCCAACTCGGCTTAACGACTACCCCATTAAGAGGTAGCCGGGACCAACGGCTTAACGTGCCTTCCGAAGCACGGAATGTCATTGCCATATACCGGGCACAATATCAGACTCCGGACTCATACTGAGAATTTTTCGTTAGAAAAACTAAATTTGTTCGACCTAGGATTTAAACCAAGGGCCTTGTGATCACAAGGTGATGCCCTTTGTTACTAGGCTAACGAGGCAGCCATTTGGAAAAAAATATACTTATATTGAACGAGGGGCAATTTTTGAATATACATAAATATTCAAAATAAGTTCGCACTGTGTTGTGGGGTGAACGGGTACCGTGTAAAGGGGCGAAAACAGGGGGCGAACGGGCGCGAGATCTTATTGGGGAAGGCCTGTGTCCCAGAGAGGACGTCTTTCAGTGAATGATGATCTATATCATCATGCCAGATCCCTTCATACTTCGCAAACAGTATTAAGTTCCAACAAGTTCTCTCTTTGTAAACCTCTCGGGATTCCTCCACTGGCGTAGTTCGTTTTACACGCGCTCGCCAGTTACGAAGACTGACGATGATATTTCAAAAAACTCAATTTACAATACATTGTTTTTTTCGCCCAATATTAATATAAGTTATTCACCTATATTTAATAATACACAGTGTAGTTTGAGACAACAATGAAAGGACATTACTAAATGTAGACACATTAAAAAGTTTGTAATGGATAAGAAAAGTAACCAGCTCTACTAAGTGCGCGGCTCCGACTAATTAACCGCCAGGGACTCATAGCGTGGTTTATGACTCCCACATTATTGCGCAAACTAGTTTTAATATTTCTCCTTAATAGTTTTTATTAATATAAATACAAATATTAAAGCACTTAAGTTTAGGTTTCGTATTTTTATAGGTATAACTTAAAATTTACCATGACTAAAGAGACTGTGGCTTAAAAGGCACGTTAAGAGTCTCTGTAACTGCGTGTATGAGACGAACTATGAGAGTGAAGCAAGCCAGAAAAGTCTGTAATTAAAGAACCTGTTGTAACATTATACTCTCTACCTACCCCGCAAGCGATTTGGCGTGCCGTAAATCGGCATGCCGTAAATAGAAAATTTAAAAATCGTTACATATTTCTATAATGTGACGTAAAACAAGAAGATATTTGTATCGATGTAGACCGCAATGTTCTTAAAGATTATAATTAAATTTATATTAATAACATTAATCCCAAATAATCCCTACGCCAGCTTCGGTGACATTGCAATAATATGGTACCATGAAAGTCGTCTGATGTTGGAGTCGGAAGGTGGCCATGGAAACATGTGAACTATACAACATAATCCCATTGTGTTGAGGCTTGTTTGATTGGTATTGACAATTACTGTACAGTCAGATGGTGTTCATGATGTGACCAATGGAAGTACCCAACTACCTAATATAACTTCGTCGTGTTTGGGATCGTAGGATTTGTCTTGACGAGTACTGTATACCCGGATGGTGTCCAGGGTCTGTTGAAGGAGCGGGATGGAGGTCAAAGAAACACGTCAACTAAGCGAGATATCTTTATTGAATTTTTGTTATAACAGCTTATTTTTAAAAAGATTTTTTTTTTATTTTAAAATTATTATATTTTTTTTTAGAAAATACGTAGCCCTTCCCTAGGATTTATTACTGTGTCATGGGTGCATTTACAAACATGAAAATACACAATTACCCAGTCCGAAACAAATAATTGTGGATTACACAAACATTTGTCCGGTGCGGAAATCGAACTCGCTAACGGGCGGAGCGGCTTAACCTCTTAACCACTGCGCTTAATCGTCCATCAAGTTCAAGTAATATTTCGTCAATTAATTAATTTCATAAATTTATTTTGTATTAGAGATGGCAGATATTTTGCAATAGCATATAGCCTGTATCTTTATATATAAAATGCCGGTGTTAGTGTTCGTAATTCTTCTCCGCTCAAACTGCTTGATCGAGTATGCTGTTTTTTTTTTGTATTTATGGCGTCAAGTGGATTAGCCATAGTTAGACTTGGCCGGTGGCGCAGTTGTTGTTATAAAATGGAAGCGTGCGTAGCCGCGGCAAACTGCTAATCAATATAAATATATATATATATATATATATATATATATATATATATATATACAGCGATACATGTATACAAAAATACATGCGAAATATAGGGTAATTCAGGGAGAGGTGCGGGAGAGTTGCTTGTAGATGGTTTTCACATCAACATTGTTACTAAGTCTTAAGAAAAAGCGAAAAAAAATAATTCTAGGTGAGTTTGGCTATTTGCGAGTACGCAAACAAGTAAGTTGTAATAATTACGTGTTGCTTATTTTTTTAATTCAATGGTGAAGTTACAAAAAACATATTCTTAAATATAAAGTTTAAGGTTATGTTGACATCGTGTTTACATACGTTTAATTGACAGCAATCTGTGTTCATAATCTACAGTCGTATTAGGCAGATGCTTTACCGCCCTTGAGTAAAGTACAGATGCCTAATACAACTGTAGTCTAGGTAGTCAGGGATAGATGCCTATTATTTTTAAGGTTGAGATGCCTACTAAAAATATTTTTACTTATGGATTTTCTTTTATTATTTCAGATGCCAACAGAATACAAAAGAAAGAGTACGGGTCTGGCTGTGTGGTGAATTTTCGCTAGTTCAACATTGCAAGGCATCTCACCCGAATACTGGAGATATGCTCAACCTTTAGTTTAATAAATGATATTTTTTCAATAAATACGAGTATAAGATTTAAATTTCTAAAAAATCTATTATTATCTAAAAAAAATATTATTTGATGGTTGAATTTATTTAACTTTAAATAAATATCCCTACTGCTAAACTTGACCAAAACATTCAGAAATATCAAAATGTTAGGCATCTCTCTCTCACTCTGATTTACCTTATACACCGGTTTTAAATAGAATCTAAAGACAAATGATTCATCAACACACAATTAAGGTAAATTAACATCAAAATCTACACAAAACAATTTCCCCAGTCGTTCTAAACCAAATTGCGGCGAAGTTGTTATAACACATTGCGAGTAATCCAACAGTGTGTTTGTACCTCGCAGGTAATTTTACATCGGTGTGTGTTGTACCTGCTTCATTGAGGTGATTTAGTAAGATTGTTTTGCGGTTTCACTAGGTATGTGATTGTGTCATGTTGAACTTTATCTCAGTAACATTGGTCGGTTGATTTTTACAGACTCGGTAAATATAATTATTATAAATAGACATTTCGGCAATGGACTGTTTTATAAATAACAAGCTGTACCCGCAAATTCCTTCGCGTTATTTTCAGTTATTTTTTTTATATCACACCCTTAAGTTTTTTCGAGATAAAGGAAACCAATGTCCTTCTCCTGGATAAAATCTATCACGCTGAATTTGACCAACATTTGTTCAGCAGTTTTGGTGTGAAAATGTAACAGATAAACAGACAGAAAGTTACTTTCGAAAGCTTAATATAAGTGAGGATACATTTTATATAGGTTTTAGATCTATCTATCTATCTATATCATCACCCCAGATCCCTAGCGGGGTAGGCAGAGGTAGGTTTTAGATGTTATATCATATTGATAACTGCCTCATTGGTCTAGTGATATATTAAGCACGTAATGATCACGAGGACGATTTGACGATGGCCGATTTCGAAAGTCTTCTTTTCCTAAGTCAGACAAAGTGTAATTTTTCGAAAGAAAAAAATTTCAGAGTCAGTTCGAAGTATGTAATTGTGCCCGGTATAATGTCAATAGGCTTCTATTACATTTGGCCCTAACACCGACGACAAAAATAGGTGTATACAGTACACCTCTACCACCCCGCTTAGGGAATATAGGCGTGACGGCTTAGTAATCCATTAAATAGTATACAGAGTATACTCATACTCAACAAATGTATACCGTTTCGATTGTCCAAAATAATATTTATTCATTAATTCACTCAATTCGTACACAATATCCGAATGATTTGTTTGGCCCATGTTCAGGTTTCATTATTAACAACGTTATAACGAAACGTTGTAGGTACCGGGGAAGACCTAGACTATCTTACCATGACCAAATAGACCGGGTCTTATCTGAAGGACAAGTCAGGAGTCTCCGTAACCGGCGAGCGTGTATGAGACGAATTATGAGAGTAGAGGAAGCCAGAGAGGTATGTAAGGAAAGAGCCTGTTGGAACTCTGTACTCTCTGCCTACCCCGTAAGGGATCTGGCGTGATGATATAGATAGATAGATAGATAAGATTTACGTTCGCCAAGCCGAACTTATACACTTTTTTTTTCTTTTTAATAAGCACTGATGTTTAAAATCTTTATCCAAGTACAGAACCACCTGTGTGGCCTCATTTGCGTAAGGTTCAAAAATGTCTACATGATTTAATAGCTGTGAAAGTTAGCAAATCACACTGCTTACTTAGTTTGAACAAGAATTAGATTAAGCATCTTTACATTATTAAGATTTATTAGATTTTGGATCTCCTCTGTACTTTTATTTTTCTTAATCCAGTCTTGAAAGTTTTTGAAGGTTGAATATCTTTTAGTTTGAAACTGATCAAGTAATATATTCGTCCCTTTGAAATAGTCCAGTTTTTGTCTATCAAACCTCATTTACATAGCCCTTGTTTTCTTTCCATAATTTACAATAGTGCTTGTACCTGCCGGGGTCAGTTAGCTGGTTATGTTTCTTCATTTTCAGCAAGTGATCTCAGCAGGTGACTTACATAACATTAACTTCTCGCAAAACCTAGATGGCACCACCATCTTGTAAACATTACAGTGAATGGCCTCCGTACTAAATTAATTAACAAAAATAGAATTAGTTGTTAGTTTGAGTCAGTTGAAGTATTATATTAAAGCTACCGAAGCAATGTGCAAGTGATATTGTTATCTTCAGCATTCTAGCACCTGAAAACTTAAAATATAGAACAGTGCCCTGGACAATAGTAACTTTTTAAATTTTAAATAGTGGATAAACTGTTGAAAAAACTAATACAAGTGTGAGTTTTATGTAATAAACTAACAAAAACTATAAGCTTTTTGTGAATTACAATCCGTTTTTTATTCGAACTTTTACTTAGACTCTAACCACAGTTTATTGCAATTGGTGACATCTTGTTCACTTAAAAACCATTTAAGTCAACGTCGATAAAACAGTTAGAAAAGCAAACACAAAGAGACAAGGTTTTCGATCTTGTTAATATAAATCAATTAGCGCATTCATCCTAGAGTTGGTTGAGAACGAAACGTCAGTGGATCGAACCCCGTCGCCAATCGGTCTTTTTGTACAACTATAAAGTTGTTAATTGTCTACTGCAGTATAGCGCATTCATCCAAGAGTTGGTTGGGAACGAAACGACAGTGGATCGAACCCCGTCATCAATCGGTCTTGTTGTACAACTGTAAAATTGTAAACTTTGAACATTGTGCGAAATAAATATTACGATGTCTTCTACTACTACTTAGGGATGCTGCAACCAACATATAGACGGCGAAAATCGCACTAAATGCAAGAAGTGTCTCAAATTTTATCACTATGTGTGCTTATCGCTTTCCGAAAATGTCAAACTGCCAGGGACTTGGTTATGTCCAGAATGCCAGAATATCGTTCCAAAGTCAACCAAGAACGATAACACTCCTCTATGTAATACCGCTGCTACTTCTAGAGGCAAAAAGAGACCGGCCCTAAACTCGCCGCCTAAGGCTCTGGATAGTCCTCCGCTCAACCTCGAAGACATTCGGGGCATTGTAAAAAATGTGTTAGAGACTGAAATCTCTCTATTTAGTAAGAAAATGAGGGCTTCCTTTAGCTCTGAGTTAAAACCTATAAGAGAACAAATGTAAAAAATGCGTGACTCAATGAATTTCATGAACAGTGAATATGAAGACTTTATTAACGAGTATTCTTCAACTAAACAGATTGTACGGGAATTGCAGAAAGAGAATGTTGAATTGAAAAATACTATAAATGAATTTAGTTCAAGAATTGACAACATCGAACAACATGCTCGCTCAAATAACCTTGAAATTCAGTGTGTTCCCGAAAACAAACAAGAACAGCGTTTCGAAATGATTTCTAATCTATCAAAAGTGGTCGGATGTAGGCTTGGTGAAGGTGGCGTTCAGCACTGCTCCAGGGTTGCCAAGCTTGATCGCAATAACTCGAGACCGAGATCAATAGTAATTCAACTAGTATCTCCAAGGGTCCGCGACGAGTTTTTAGCTTGCACTATAGCTTATAATAAAGCACATCCTCAAAATAAGCTAAACAGCTCACACCTAGGATGCTCCGGCTCACCGACACCTATTTACGTGTCGGAACACTTGTCTCCTGCAAATAAGGCTTTGCATGCTGCCGCTAGAATAAAAGCAAGGCAAATAGGTTATAAGTACGTCTGGGTACGTGGTGGACGTATTTTCGTACGAAAAAGTGAAGGTTCTGATTATAAACTAATTAAAAGTATGGACAGTGTTAACAAATTAGCTTAGTATGTTATTTTAATTTACTACACGTTTTTCTCCTACTTCTTGTTTTCTACAAAGTGTCACTGTACTACAAAATAATAAAATTCAAAAAAATTAATTTATATTATCAAAATACGAGAGGGTTACGTACAAAAACCCATACATTTTATAGGCAATTGTGCTGCGAAAATTATGATATTATAATATTAACAGAGACATGGCTAAATGATTCCGTTGCAAGCTCTGAGCTGTTTGACAATAGGTATACTGTCTATAGGAGAGATAGAGATGGCAGAAAGAAAGACGGTGGAGGTGTATTAATAGCTGTGTCGAACAAAATAAACTCCAGGCGCATTGACAAGTGGGAGAGCCAGTGCGAAGATCTGTGGGTGACTGTAGATATACAAATATCGAAAACTATACGTAAAATAGCCCTATGCGCAGTGTATCTACCTCTTCCTGTACATCGACAAGCCTTGGAGACTTTTTTGGACTTCTGTAATAATGTGTTTGAGCAGTCTGGTCTGCCATCGTGTACTGTTGGTGATTTTAATCTAGGGACTATTGATTGGGTGTCTTTTGACGACTCATCAAACAAATATATGGTAACCGGTATATGCCAAATTCTCTCTGATTTCATTCATGTTAATTCACTCAAACAACGCAACCATAAAACCAATGAGGCTGGACGCGTACTTGACTTAGTGCTGACCAATCTCCCTTATTGTTATGTATGTTGCTCACAGAATGCACTGGTCCGTATTGATAATCTACATCCGCCGCTCGAAATTGACATTAAACCAAGCCTGGAGCGGAAGCTTCCATATAATTCTGATAACATCAAACTAAATTTTTACAAAGCAGATTACGAAAGCATTTGTAAAGAACTTGAAAATATCAATTCGCCTCTTCTTTTTAGTCAACAAATAGATGTGAACAATATGCTGGATTGCTTCTACAAAATTTTACGTGATATGATTAATAAATATGTACCCATAAGTGTACCTAAGAAAAGGAAATATCCTCCATGGTTTAACAATAGTTTAATCAGATCCCTACGAGAAAAAGAAAAGATTCGAAAGCGGTTAAAAAAATACAGAAACCCACTGGACAAAATTGAATTCCAACTGCTGAGTAAGCGATGTTCTGCATTAGCCATTAAAGCCAACAATGACTACATAAATAAAATGGAATCTGATATATCTAATAATCCCAAATGTTTCTGGTCCTACGTTAAGTCGAGGCGCGGCGGGTCCAGCACATTTCCACAAAATATGACGGACGGAGAAAAGACGGTTTCGGACGGGCATCTTATATGCAATATGTTTGCAGCACACTTTTCCTCCCCTAACGTCACTGAACCTGACTTTAATACCTCGAGAACATCAGCAAACAAACAAGAAGTAAGCGTCCTTAAAAAAATTTACGAGAACAGTCTGCTGTTGACTGCTCCCGTCATTGACTCGGTTACTCTACTAAGTAAACTAAAATCATTGGATAGGATGAAGGGTGCGGGACCTGACGGAATTCCTCCTATTTTTTATATTCATGTGCCTCATCTCTGGTAACTCCTTTGGTGTACATTTTCAACAAATCACTTGCTACGGGAATCTTTCCGAACATTTGGAAGAGGACTAAAGTTGTTCCGATTTTTAAGAATAACGAAAAGGAAAATGATAAAATTTCCAACTATAGACCTATTTTTATCCTGTCAACAATTGCAAAAATATTTGAATCTTTAATTTGCCCCGACCTTCAGTTACACATGAAGCATTATTTTAGCGATAGTCAGCATGGTTTTATAGGCTCCAGATCTACTAGCAGCAATTTAGTCACTTTTACGGAATACTTGGTGGAGGCTATTGACTCCAACAAACAGGTTGACGTACTGTATACTGATTTCAGCAAAGCTTTTGATCGTGTGCCACATGACATCCTACTACATAAACTATCACTGGTTCTCTTTTAGATTGGTTGAAATCGTACCTTGCAAATCGCAGCTTTTTTGTTGTAGCCAATGGTCATCATTCCGAATATTATAAAATCACCTCAGGTGTTCCTTAGGGTTCCCACATTGGTCCCGTTCTATTTAACATCTTCATCAATGATATCACGAATGCTTTTAACTTTTCCAAATGTTTTATGTATGCAGATGATTTAAAATTTTGCAGGGTAATAGAATCTGCTAATGACTCCTATCTTCTTCAACAAGATATTGAGAAGCTCGAGGAGTGGTGTGAAGCTAATCTCATGAGTCTAAATGTAAATAAATGCTACCACGTAAAATTTTCGCGCAAACAGAGTTTACTTCCTACAACTTACCACATAGCCTCCGATGTAGTACTAGAAAAGGACCAAATCAAAGATCTAGGTGTCATATTCGATAGAAGGCTGACCTTCTTACCCCACCAAGATAATTTTATAAAAAGGGCATCTCGTATGTTGGGATTTGTCATAAGGACTATCAAACCTTTCCGCGGCAACAGGGCCAAAATATCGATTTATGGCAGTCTTGTGCGTAGTATTCTAGAATATGCAAGTGTTGTATGGAGGCCTCATTACGCAGTACACACCCTGAGGATAGAACCCTTTTCTTCGGGTATTGCGAATGCGATACGATCATATGAGTCACGTTTATGTCACTTCAATTTACCCTCAATGGAGAAACGTAGATGTGTAGCTAATTGCCTCTTTTTATTTAAAATATTACGTCAGAAAATAGATTGCCCTCAGTTACTATATAAAATTTCATTCCGGGTACCATCTAGAATGCCTCGCGCTGCCATAACTCCTCTACATCCTCCGTTCCGAAGGACCGTCTTGGGCACAAACTCTCCTATACCTCGTATGTGTAAGCTTCTGAACAGTTGCAGCGATATCATAGATGTGCATACCCACTCTTACGTCCATTTCAAGCGGTTGGTGTCTAATGTAATTTAAACATCGCTGTGACGATGGCAGTACTGTTACTTGATTACATTAATTGACTCAGTCTTTTTATTTGACATTTTTTATCCGTGCCTTCAATTTTTGTTATTTTTAATTATGTAACGCAATTGCACGCGGTGCTTACTTTTAAGTGATTGTTACATTTAGCAAATAATTACGCTGGTTCTATTATACTTGAACTGATGTAAACAGTCGTTAGTAAGCCAATAAAAAAAAAAAAAAAAAAAAAAAAGGGTCTCTACGTGTTGGACCCATGTCCCCATGCAAGCCTTTCAAAGGTCCGGGTAAAGCCCGTAAATCTCAGCATTATAATAACAAAATTTTAGCCCTCTTCATAACCTGTCCCACTGTTGGGCACGGGCGTTCTCCAAAACTGAGAGGGTTTAGGCCATAGTCCTTTGTGTGTGTATGATCTACCCTGTTGGCTGCGGGGCCTTTACACGGGGCCTTTACACGAGCGTAGTGGTTGCGTGCAACCACTACGCTCGAGCCAGAAGAGCAAGGGAGCAACTAGCTGAAGGGCGCCCTTAAGGCGGAACTGCCTTGGCTTAGACAGTCGCTATGGGGGAGAGCGTATACTAGGTGTCTCGCCGTGTTAATCTGCACGGGCCGGCGGGCAAGGGATTTTTCGACCTCGCCGGCGAGGTCGGTGTCTGATCCTGTGTGATCCATGATTATTCTTCGTAGGTGGACTTTTAGAATCTGAGTAAAGTGCTGTTTTTACCTCTTGTAAGAGCTTATTTTTAATCAAATCTGCACTAATTTCTACACCGGATCTCTCAATCCCCATAATCATAGGCATGTATTCATCGGGCAAGTCTGCCAACATCAACGTCCCGAGTCATGCATCATCTATTTGAAATGATATATTTCTCAACCGATGAGCTGCTGATAAAATCTTATTCACATTATCCTCTACACTTGCACTTGAATCTAACGTAGTATTAATTAGGTCTTTCAGTAAACCAACTTTGCGTAATGAGCCGGAGACTTGGAATGCTTTAGACAAATTTTGCAAAACCTCTTTTGCTGATTGAGCATCTTGTATGTGCACATAATTGATTGGATGCACCAATAATATTAACTTTGTTATGGCTTTAAGATCCTTCTTCGAATCTACTTTGTCTTGTTCAGCTTCGGCATATTCGATATATTCCCACAACTCTTCATGCTGTAAGTATGCTTTTACAGAAAAACTCCAACTTGCCCAATTTTCACGGCCAGTACGCTTCTCAATTGCTACCATCGCATTATTTGTAGCCATATTGTAACTGAAATTGATGAAATAAATATGCTGAAAAGCGAAACCGGCAAACGCGTGTACTACTTTTAGGTTACAACTGTTCGACAAAAATTTTACTACAAGTACGTTGCATTTATTATTTATACTACAGTCAGGCGGAACTGGGGCCATAACTTGATACAAATAAAAGCAATTGTGCTAGCTTGTTATTTAATTGTATGAAAGATTTTTACATAGTCAAAATTAAGCTTAGCTCTGTCAACTTTCAAAATCAAGGAAGTATCATCTGCGAATAGTACAATGTCACAGATATTACGGACAAAGTTCGGCAGGTCATTGATATATACTAAGAAAAGATGGAGCCCTATAACCAGTAGAAATATTAACTACCTGAGACTTGACCCCGTTAATCACAACACATTGAGATCTTTCACCTAAGTATGAAGCTAATAAATTAAGGGTAGTGTTTTTAATACTGTAATGACTTGGCTTCTTAATAAGGGTTGCGTGCTCAACAAAGTCGAATGCCTTAGAGAGATCACAGAAAACACCAATGGTATTCTGCGATGCCTCCCAGGCACCGTAAATTTTCTTTTCTTCCTTTTTGTAAAAGACGTAGTCCACACTGGCATTTATTCCTGTATCGTGGGTGCATTTACAAACATGAAAATTCACATACACACCCAGACCAGAACGAATAATTGTGCATCACACAAATAGTTGGTCAGTGGGCGGAGCGGCTTAAGCTCTTAACCACTAACTAACTAAATCGTCCGTCGAATTTGATGAAGCAGACCTACTCCCGCGTCTGCGGTTGAACGCCCCTTAGTAAAACCATATTAATCACTGTGTAACAGCTTATTCTTATATAGTAAAATTTATGTAAAGATCCTATTTAATCAATTGCTTAGCTAATTTAAGCTAATCAATTGATTAAATAGGATCTTTTCATAAATTTTACTCAAGGCCGGTAAGATGGAAATCGGTCTAAAATTAGAAGGGTCGCTTTAAACCCCTGATTTAAAAATCGTTACTACTTTACTAAGTTTCATTAAGTCGGGGAACCTACCCTTCTCTACAGATCTATTAAATATCGTCGCCTGCGCAGGTGCTATAGCCAGTACTATGCTATCTAGTATTTTTAATGATATACCCCTGAAGTCGACAGTGTCTTTAATGTTTAATGACTTAAAGGTTAAAACTATGGATGTTGGGGTCACATAGTTAAATTCAAACAAGACATTGCATTCTTTTATATGCTTTTTAGTATTAGTTCAAAAAAGATATTAAAAGTCTGCGCAATATCGAAATCATCTGTTAAGATGTTATCATTAATAACAAGTTCAATATGATCTGAAGTCTTCGAGTAGTTTTTGACATATTCCAAGAAAGCTGGGGTTTGGTTATATGTTTTCGTATTATACAGTATATACATCTTAGCTCTACTTTTCTGAATTCCTACAATAGCCCAGTCACTGAACTTTGCTTTCTTGGCCATTGAAAATGTTTTTACTTTAAATATAGTATCGTATTCTGATTTAATGGTACCACAAAGGTTTTTATATATGTAATTGGGATCATTATGTAACCAGTCCATAATAGATATGTGATTGTAAACTTTATCCCTAAAACAGTTTATACGTCGATCTGATATCGGCCTTCAAGTAACTTTACATAACTTAGGTATAAGGTGGCTGGGTACTGACACCAACAGACGACTATGATCTGATGGCAAAGCATTTATAATTAATTTATCAGACATTTCACAGTCGCAGAATACATTATCTAAACAGGTAGCTGAAGTAGTAGTGATTCTAGTCGGTTCATTAAACATCAAATAATTGTTTTGGTCTAAGTGTTCGTGCATATGAATTTAGAAAATAAAATATGAATTACGATCATTCAGGCTTATATTTAAAATTTCAAAATTTCCTATAATAATTCTAGTCACGTCTTAAGACCTACGGAACGTTCGCGAAAACAGTACTTGTTCCTTAAGTCTCGTCTTTAAGGTGTAAGTTTATTTTTGTCTACTGAAATATTTGTAAAGGTAAGTATTCGTTAAACACGCAGTCTCACTTAAACTAAGGTAATAATATATAAACCTCCTCAAGCCTATATTCCCCCAGCAAGGGTAGCAGAGGTGTACTGTGTACACCCACTTTTTGTCAATGATGTTAGGTCCCAAGTAAGGCGACCCTATTGTCATTGTACCAACCACAATGCCGGGTTTCGGACTGACATTGGATTTTTTTCTATTAAAAAATGGCTTTGTCTGACTTGGGATTGAAATACGGGATCTTGTGATCGCTAAGCAAATTATTTGCCATTAAACCAATGAGACGCAGTGGTTTATTTATTTGTTTGCATAAAAATTGGTAGTTACATTTTCGGTCTTATTTTAATATAAAAAGGTTCATACAACTTTAGTCACATCATGTTGACATGCAAAATATTTATCTTGCTAAGATATGGCTGAAATTATAATAAAATTCAATTCAGTCATAATAAGATTCTCAATTCAATAATATACACTTATATTATTGAATTGAGAATCAAAGGCAAAGCTTAAGACGAAAGATAAAATTTATATTAGGAAGTCAGATATAGAGTAGAAGCATTTGTTTAATAACCACGATTTAAGTTTTTTGGTAAACAATATAGCCAACGTCTTTAAAATCACCAGGAATTTTATTGTAAATTCGACGGCACATTGCATGACAATTTGTCGTTCTAGGTAGTAGTAGTAGTAGTACTAGGTATTTTAGACAAAACAATATTTTCACAATTCCTTGTGCTTGTAGGAAACCTATGATGTGTCTGAATAAACCGATATTTATGTTCTTTAACAAACAAATATATACATGCTGGGTAGTGTTAAAATGTTTAGATTTAGAAATATGGGCTTACATGACTCTCAGGGCCTTATACCTGCTATCGCTCTGGCACCTTTCTTCTGAGCAACAAACGCACTTTATACTTCAGTAGAGTTGCCTCATAGTATCAGACCGTAACTTAATATTGCCCATACGTAACCATGGTATGCGGTTAGGACAGATAGGAGCTTAAGCCGCTTCGCCTTCTGAATCAAGTGGTCGCGGATACTAACACTTGGCCGGTGAAGCTGTAAAGGCCCCGCGGCCAACAGCGTCGATCATTCACACCAACAAAAAGGGCATGAACCCTGCACGGGACTAATCTTAGAGTGACCCACAAATATTTCTTTCGGTATTTGTGTATGTAATTTCTAAATTTATCTTTACTTGACTTTATGTATTACAATGCCTTAATTAATCAATTTCTGACTTTATTCATGACATCGCTGTACACATTTGTAAAAACGGTACATGCTGCCCAGAACATCAAGACCTACCATTGTATTAACGATTTGTGTAATTGTTGTTGATGTGGCTTGTGAAATAAATAAAAAATATTACAAAATAAAATGAAAAATGTAAAGAATAGCCTAGTGGTTAGACCGTTGGACTGCAAAGTCAGTGGTGTCAGGTTCAAACCCAGGCACGCACCTGTCTTTTCGAAAGCATGTGCGTATTAAAAGTTAACTATCACTTACCTTAACGGTGAAGGAAAACATCGTGAGGAAACCTGCATGCCTAAGAGTATCTCGAAGGTGTATGAAGTTCGCCAACCCGCATTGGGCCAGCGTGGTGGACTATCGCCTTCCATTCCGATCTCGGAATCGAATATATTTGCGCCTTTATTCTTCTCTTAGATACAGATACTGCACACAGGATCAGACACCGACCTCGCCGGCGAGGTCGAAGTATCCCTTGCCCGCCAGCCGGTGCAGAGCAACACGGCGAGACACCTAGTATATGCTCTCCTCCATAGCGACTGCCCAAGCCGAGGTAGTTCCTCTTTAAGGGCGCCCTTGAGCTAATTGCCTCGTTGCTCTTCTGGCTCGAGCGTAGTGGTTGCACGCTTGCCCTCTTGTCCGGTAAAGCTGTAAAGGCCCCGTGGCCAACAGTGTTGATCATTTACACACATATACACACACAAAGGACTATGGCCTAAACCCTCTCAGTTTTGCCTACTGTAGGATAAAAGCCTTCCCAAAGATGGCCACGGCGACAAGCTTTGTGCTGGACGCATCCAGCTTTCACCTGCGACCTTCACCAGGTCATCGGTCCAATCGCTTTCCAGGGTAAGCGGTCCGATGCCACCTGCATCCAATTACTTCCTGCGAGTTTCACAAGATCGTCGGCCCATCTGGCACTCGACTCTACTCTAGAATCTTTCTGCCCTAACGCCTGTCGGATCTACGCGCTATGTGGCCCGCCCATTGCCACTTCAGCTAGCTAATCTTAAGGGCTATGTCGGTGACCTTGGTTCTTCTACGAATCTCCTCATTCCTGATTCGATCGCGTAGAGAAACGCCGAGCATAGCTCTCTCCATAGCTCGCTGAGCAACTTTTAGCTTTTTTATGAGACATATTGTATGAGACCATATCTCTGATCTATAAATCATCACTGGTAACACACATTGACTAAAAACTTTAGTCTTAAGGCACTGAGGTATTTTGGATGAGAAGATGTTGCGCAGTTTTCCGAACGCTGCCCAGCTGAGTTGGATTCGTTGGGAACTGTTGGGAACCTTGAGAGAGAGGTCAATACCTCTCTCTCAAAGTTCCCAACAGTTTCCCAACAATGAGTGCGGTGGGTACGACATGGACGTTAAACATTATTTTCGTTTTGTCCATGTTCATTTTAAGACCCACTTGTTAAGATACTCTGTTGAGGTCACCGAGCAATCGTCCTAAATCTTCCAGCGACTCCGCCATGACCACAATGTCGTCGACAAATCGAAGGTATGTATTCGCCATTGACGGTGATGTCTAGTCCTTGCCATTCCAAGAGCTTGAAGGCGTCCTCTAAGGTAGCCGTAAACAGTGTCAGAGAAATGACGTCTCCCTGTCTTACTCCTCTTTTTATGGGGATCGCCTTCGTGCACTGCCCCTGTACTCGAACTGACATGGTGGCGTTATTATACAAGCACTTCAACACTTCAATGTACCGATATCATCGCTGGAGAGATCTAAGAACCGCCAAAGTCTCGATCGAATCAAAGGCTTTCTCATAGTCCACAAACGTCAAGCAAAGTGGCCGATTATACTCCTCAGTCTACTGTATAATCTGCCGCAGCGTATGTGGTCTATGGTACTAAAGCCTTTCCGGAAACCGGCTTGTTCGGGAGGCTGGAAGTCATCAAACCTGTATTCGAACCGATTCGTAATGACTCTCGAAAACAACTTATAAACATGGCTCAGCAGTGTGATGGGCCTTTAATTATGTAGTAAAGTTTTATCACCTTTCTTGAAAAACAGTACCACCACACCCCTGTTTCATGCTTCCGGCGTTTTCTCTTTGAGCAAGATGGAATTAAACAGCCTCTGAAGTACTTTAAGTACCGGCGTTCCGTCCACTTTCAGAAGCTCTGCGGTAATTCCATCTTCACCCGGCGCTTTGTTGTTTTTGAGTTGTTTGAGAGCCATCCTAATGTCGTACAGGCTGATGTCTGGGATATATTTAGTGTAGTGTCGGATTAGCTTGGCTCTTGGGTCTTTTACCAAGTCAACAACAGGTTCAGCTACTGAGGTATACACTGCCTATAGAACCTCTCTATCTCCCTGAGCACATCTGACCTATTCGACGTTACGTTTCCGTCCGCCGTCTTCAGCTTCGTCAACTGGCTTTGCCCAATAGACGCGTCTCTTGCGAACACTTAAGAGCCCTTGTTCTGTACTATGGTCTCCTTAATACGCCTTGTATTGAAGGACCGTAACTCGTGTCGCAAGGACTTCAATATCCGTCCGTTGAGCTTCCTATAGGACTTAGCATCATCGGAGGTTTGGAGCGTTATGCAATGTCGCTCAGCCATGAGGTTTCGGGTGTATTCAAATAGTTTTTGAGGCCCATTTTTACGGTGGGGCTTAAAATACTTGGACCCGACCGTATGGACAGTCTCTACCAGCCTGTTGTTGATTTCGTCCACTGATGCGCTGTTGTTTAGCAATTCGAAGCGGCTTGCCAATTCGAGTTGAAAGTTCTCGGGGTTTTGGATATGTGCATTAGAAAGTCGGAGCGTAGACTTCACCAGACGTGATCTTTCGATTTTGAGATTAATATTTAATGTGCCTCTGACCATTCGGCGATCACTGCCTGTTTTTACCCTGTGAATCACGGAGACATCATTAAATATTTGTCGCTTGGTGCTCATGATGAAGTCTATCTCATTTTTTGTGGAACCATTAGGGCTCATCCAGGTTCATTTCCTATGAGGCGGCTTCTGGAAGAAAAAGTTTATCATAAAGAGTTCGGCCTGCCTCTGACCCCTGGGGTTGCGCTAGCCATATCCAAATTGCCCCACTCTCAACTCATCATCGCCCCGTTTGCCCAGCCGCGCATTGAAGTCACCCATAAGTACTGTAAAGTGTGCTTTGGAAGTATGTATGGCTCTACTAATGTCCTCATACATAACTTCGACGTCATCATCTGAGTATGCCGAGATTGGTGCGTAGACCTTTATGACCTTCAGCGAATATCTTTTGGATATTCTGAGTATCAGGTACGCTACCCTACTCGACACACTAGTGATGGACACAACGTAACAACGGAAACATATGAGTGACTTGTGAACGATAAATCCGACACCACCTTAGGACTGCTGTTCGCCCTCCCGGTATTAAAACAAGTTGCCGGATTTTAAGGTCATCGTATCCTCGCCCTCTCTTCGGACCTCCGATAAACCAAATATATTCCACCGCAACTTGTTTATCTCTTCTTCCAGCTCAACAACCAGAGATTCTTAGCACTCCTTGTCCTGTGGTTGCCATGGCTGCTACCGCGGCCAGGACGAAGAGGACCGCGTAGTTTTTGGTCGTAGAAGTGTTAAGGGAACGCTGCTGCCCATTCCCTAGTTTTCCCTTAGTCGCCTTGTACCACACCCGATGTGATAATATGGGTTGGTTCTATTCTAAGCCGGGAACCACGCGGACAATGCACTATCACATTTAACGTTCTAGGAGGTGTCACTGAACTCCTGTTTGTCATGTAGGGAGTTCCGAGAAGTTTTTAGAGATGCGACAAATATATTTCGAGTTATAATTAAGTTAAGCTTTGTTCTGAAACTTATAATAAAGTTCCAGACTGCATTACTCGGTTTTATATTTTGTTAAATGTGATTATTTTTCCACTTTAAGCTATCAAAATGACCAATATATTGGCAGATTGGTGGACAATGATTTCCTGTAACCGTTATCGTCTCTGTAGGAATGCTTACTTTTTATATGAACAATTTCAGCAAACACTGACAATTTTAAATGTTGTTGAAGTTATGGTATTCTATTCAAAAAATTAAAATAATGAAGGCAGATTTAAATTCACAACAGTTGTTATTGCCAGTAGCATTAAAAACTGTTATGAATTTAGAACTTCTGCGCCTTATAACTGCTGCTGAACTTGCATCCTAATGCGTTAATTATCAGCTAAAATCGTTGTTAACGCGATAATTAATTCATCATAATTACGGAAATGTAGCCAATGTTTAATGCGTTACTTAAGACGTGTTACTTTAACTCTCTTTATATGAAACGTTTTTCGACTTGACACAGTGTTTAATACAAGCGTTAATGTTGGTGAGGCAGGAGTATAAGAACTACAATACAATATTATTATTGTAGCTTCAGATTTCTATAAAGCAAAACTAAATCTCGTTTACTATACATAAGCGACATCTAGAGACAATAAAATAAAGCAAAGTCGAATTGGCGGCCACCTAAACCCTATTGCAGCTAGGATTTCACTGTACGACTGGGCATGATCGTTGTTTTCATTCCTTTTCAAATTGAACCTTGAATACAATAGTTCAATACCATTAGATGCAATATCTTTATAAAAATATCGGGTAAAAAGAATATATTTGGCCGTTTCAATGCTGGTAATGGTGAACAGCGGATTTATCTTCGTCTTTATAGTCATCTGCATTGTAGCCGACCATGAAAGAAGTCTTGAAACAACACTAGGGGCTTGACCAGTACATTAATCTTCCTAGATATTCGAGGATGCGCACAATAGTTGAAGATTTATATTGTCACATGGAATGCAGTGAGCTTAGCAGCTTCGCGATACGTCTGACCGCTTGCGCCGTTGCAAATCAGATCACAACGCAACACCGTCTGCAATCTTACATCGAATATATGTCATCGGTAAATCGTCATCTGACAGCTGTTATCTATTATCGCTTCATAACTAAACACACTCAAGCAATTATTAAAGGCATAGAGTATGTCTGCTTGACATTCTATTTGTGATCTTCAAATAATAGGATACGACATATCTAATTAACGACTGTGCCCTATATAATTTCAAAGTCAACCTTGAATAAAATATTTCAAATTCCATTATTATAATATTTCATTATAATATTTATATCGCTTTTATTAAAACATCGGTCAACACTAGAATTTCATTTACGCACGCGGACAACTATAGTGACTTTAAAGATTTGTCTCGTTTATCATACTCAGCTTTTCTTAACTTAAAATTTATCTATACTTTACATACTATAACGTAAGGATGTACATTAACCGCGGAAGGCAAAATGCATAATATTGAAAGTAAAAAACAAATAGATCTAGGAAAGACGATCGACAAACTCGATCTTATAATACTCATTCAATCATCATCCTTCGTAGACCTTCATCGCTGATCTTAGAACAGAAATAAAGAATGAGACATTTTGTATTATTTATTTATTATTATGGTTGCTTATCTGAAATCGATCTACTGAATTACAAAGTTACAATGTAATTATATGTGGCCACATATCGGTACTGTAGTATCTATGTGAGCGTGTAGTTTAAACCGCATGCATCCTATTGGTTATCATGGGTTAAATTTGGACCGGATATTGGATGAAGCCCACAAAACCCGCAGTATTAGAGCTAAAACTGAATACATTGCGTCATAGAAAATGACGTTCTATTTAGTGAGCCTGATAAAAAAATCTTTATCTATTAAAACTTTAGTACTACACTACTAAGGTTTTGCATTAATTTACATGTTTGTTATAAAAAAATAAACACTGTCACGCCTATATTCCCGAGCGAAGGTGACAGAAACGCACTGTATTCATCTACTTTTATGTTAGGTTCTAATGTAATAGGGGACGAACCTATTTCCATTATTCTGAGCACAGTTTCCGAATTCCGGATTTCAGCCTGATACAAAGAAATTTTCGATAGTAATGACCTAGGATTCGTTCACAGGACCTCGTGATTGCTACGAACATTAAACGCCACCAAATCAATGATATCTATAAGGAAACATAACTCATTAAGAAACATAACGAAAAATCTATTCATCTCAAAATTATTACCTAGAAATCAGGAATATAGGATTAGTTTAAAATTGAGTGAAGCGGAGCGGTGGTAGTTTGCAACTATTTTATTATTCAATGAAATATTTAAAACTCGGATCAATTAACGATCTGTAATAGAATTAGCTGCATTAAAAGATGTTTAGTTATTTAATTGTTTAACAGGATGTAGCCTACTCATGCACGCAACTAAAACTATTGACTATATATTAACAACAGTAAAATATTTATTACTACGTCATCATGTTGTGCATTGGAAACGCGCAGCACTAGTAGGATCACGCGCAATGCGCGTGATCCTCGGCCACATATCTCATGCACTCCCCGCAGACTTGCCCCCGACAAACTCAAAATCGCTAAACAGGAATTTAGCCTCATGCTTAGCAGTGGCACAGCGCGTCCTTCTGAAAGCCCCTGGGCTTCCCCTTTACACCTAGCGCATAAGAAGGATAACGGCTGGCGCCCCTGTGGCGATTATCGCATGCTTAACGCACGGACTATTCCAGACCGTTATCCGATTAAGCATATACACGACTTTGCCCACTCTATTTCCGGTTGTACAGTCTTCTCTACAATCGACTTGATGAAGGCCTATAATCAGATCCCCGTTTTTGAGGCGGATATACAAAAAACAGCGATTACTACACCCTTTGGCCTGTACGAGTTCCCTTTTATGACCTTTGGTTTAAGGAATGCAGGTCAAACTTTCCAAAGGTTTGTTGACGAGATGACGCGAGGCCTCGAGTTCTGTTATTCTTACTTGGACGACTTCTTAGTATTCTCCAGGGACGAGGCCGAGCACGAAACCCACCTTCAGCAGCTCTTCAGCCGCATGAAGGACTATGGTGTTCTGATCAACACCTCGAAATGCGTCTTCGGAGCATCTGAAGTAACTTTTTTGGGTTACAGAATATCCGCATCTGGTACTAAACCTTTGGAAACAAAGGTCAAGGCCATAAGCGACTTTCCTGTCCCCACGACGATCAAGCAGCTTCGTAGATTTTTAGGGATGATTAATTTTTACAGACGGTTTCTACCCGATTCCGCTTCAATTCAAGCCCCTTTAAATGCATTGTTAACTGGTAGTGTCAAATCTTCTCACCCTGTTGACTTATCTGGTGACACACTGCTAGCCTTCAATAAGTGCAAACAAAGCCTCGCTAACGCTGCACTGCTGGCACACCCTGATTGCCAGGCCGATCTCGCTCTAGTGACAGATGCGTCCGACCTGGCCATGGGCGCAGTCTTGCAGCAATTAAAAGGCGATGTATGGGAGCCCCTAGCATTCTTCTCGCGGAAATTGAGCCCCTCTCAACGAAATTATTCACCATACGACCGCGAACTGTTAGCAATTTATGAAAGCATTAAATACTTTCGCCATATGCTAGAGGCACGACACTTCGTCGTTTTCACCGACCATAAACCGCTCAGTTATGCTTTTAGTGAGAGGAAAGCTACCTGTTCGCCTCGACAGTTTCGTCATCTCGATTACATCTCGCAGTTCACCACCGACATTAGACACATTTCGGGCAAGGACAATGTTGTAGCCGACCCATTGTCACGTGTCGAGGAACTGCAGATGCCAATGGACTTACACGTGCTGGCTTCATCCCAAGCATCTGACGAAGAGTTGGCTCAACTTCTGAGAGAAGAATCTTCACTCCGTCTCAAAAAGTTAAGGATTCCTAACTCACAAACAGAGCTTTATTGTGACGTCAGCACCACCTCTCCAAGACCCTTTATCACCAAACCATTGAGGAAACAACTCTTTGACAGCCTACATAGTTTCAGCCACCCAGGTGCCAACGCCACCGCCAAGCTAATTGCGACGCGATTCGTTTGGCCTGGGGTGCGCAAGGACTGTCGAGGGTGGTCTCGTCAATGTTTGGCTTGCCAACGCGCCAAGGTATATCGTCATGTGTCGTCACCGTTAGGCACATTCGATCTACCTCGCGCCCGTTTCCACTTTATCCACGTGGATATCATAGGCCCACTGATGTAGCCTACTCATGCACGCAACTAAAACTATTGACTATATATTAACAACAGTAAAATATTTATTACTACGTCATCATGTTGTGCATTGGAAACGCGCAGCACTAGTAGGATCACGCGCAATGCGCGTGCGCAGACCAGGCGGCGCAGCGGTCTTCCGCGCCCCCCAGTCGGCCCACATACCTCGCGCGCGAAGCCTGTGTCGCTTGCTACCGAACGCTCGATAATACGAGATCGCATTATTGCTAATTGTTATTTATTCTGTATTGTCTGAACTGTTTTTCTATCTATCGCTCTTCATTATACTCCTTCGCTTCTGTGGATTCTTTGTACTCTTGTGTGTTGTGATATCTGTGTTGTAAAAATAAACTGTCTACCCTCTACATATTCGTGGACTATATTTTTTCTACCACCTCATCACACCGCCGGACTACATACGCGCCCATAAGTGTATTTTTAGGTCAAGCACGCTAAAGTATTGATCACCCCTGAGGGTGCATGACCTGAAAATAGGCATCAGCAAAATCATTCCTAATTGCATAAATTACTACCCGGTGAATCGCCTTATTACTTACTTTATACAATTTAAAATGCAATAACAAATATTTCCATCCACAAATGTGTCCTGACACATGGAAAATAATGTGTTTTTGTTCACTATCGCTAACTGTGACATTGTGCAGTAAAGGTGTTCAATATCGAGTCTGTTCAGGGCATAGCACAGATAGATTAACGTTAGCGTGACGCTTACGAGTTGATATGCCGTCCCTTTTACTACACTTCAAATTCACCAAATAACGATGAATGTGTCAGCGTCTTCTCGACAACTTGACGATAGCGTCAATTCGTTTGTGTTTAGCCTTCAGAGGTCCAGAGAGCCCTGAGACGGTGGCCGAGCGGACTGTGGGACAGAACCCACACTCGGCCGGGGACTCCATCTGGCCCGGGTGCCACCTTCTTCACTCTAAGCCTGCGAACGGCGGCGTTCAGCTCCTCTTCCGTGACTTCAGGAACGGTTTCGCTCGACGGCATATTGGGTCCGGGTGTTCGGGACATTGCCGGAGCACTGTTCCCCGTTCCTTCCGGGAAAAGGGCCAACAGTACGCCATCCACAACCGACGGCGGCATGGTCTGCGTAAGGGGGGGCGCCCAGGGGCGAAGCTTATTCCGCACCAGGCGGTAAGGGCGTCCCCATGGATTGGCATCAATTGACGCTAACAGCTCTTCGCGGGCCCGCGCCTTGGCGTCCGCAATGGCCACCTGCAGGGCAACCTTGGCTGTGCGGAAGGCGGCATACAGCACCTCCTCCCTAGGCGTCGGTCACGGCAAAAGCGGTGGGTTTCGACGCCTTCTCCTCCGCTGTCGAGTGTACTGGCGGCGCGCAGCGACGTAGGCGCGTCGCAGTTGCGCAATTTCGCGCCACCACCAGTACACTTGTCGCCTGCGAGGTGCTGCATGCCGTATGCGGCGGCATGGCGGCATCGCAAATTGCCCTGGTTGCGGCCTGAAACCACTCGGCCTCCCTCTGGATGTCGAATGGGGAGACCGGTGCCGCCGTCCAGGCCTGGAGCTCGGCCGCCTCTGTTGCGGCCTCTGCGTCCAGGCGCGCCAACGCCCATCTCGGCCCACCCCGAGCCACGTCGACGGCACGGCGGCCCGAGACTCGGTGGAGACCAAAAATCTGATGTAGACGTGATCAGATAGGGTTTCCACCGAGTCAACGACTCTCCATCCTCGCACCCGGCCTGCCAACGCCTCGCACCCGGCCTGCCAACGCCGAGGTGGTGAAGGACACATCGACCACTGAACCGCTGCCCTGCCTGACACAGGTGAAGGCTGTGCCCCTATTAAGGACCGACAATCCGTGGGCATGTGCCCACTCCTCGAGGGCCTCGCCCCTTACATCGTCGATGGAGGAACCCCAGGCCGAGGACTTGGCGTTAAAGTCCCCCACGACGAGAGTGGGACGGGGCCGACACCGAATAACAAAGTCGCCGAGTCGCGACAAGAGGGCCTCGAACTCGGGTAGCGGTCGGTTTGGCGAAAAATATACCCCGACCACCACCATGGCCCCCACACGAGCAGCGACAAAGCCCCTCTACCTCGTCTTCGAGAGACAAGGAGCCCCCATTCCTCGGCAGCAGTATTGCCACCGTGCCGTCCGCGTCGCCAGCCCAGTTACTGGCGGGCAGCACGAAATATGGCTCCACCGCCACTGCCACGTCGATCAACCACTCTGCCATGCTCTGGAGCAGGAGGTCCTTAGCCCTGGCAGAGTGGTTGAGGTTCGTCTGCAGGAGACTAACAATGGGGGGACGACTACCCATTGCCAGTCTCCATTCTTTCTGTCGCCTGAGACTCCGGCGCGTCGGCGCGGGCGACGCTGGCCGCTCGGAAGTGCGCGCTGGGGCCTTCTTGCCTGTGGGCCGTGACCCACAGGTCTTTGATCCTGCCCGGTGCTCGGCGGGCTTGCCAGCCTTGCTGCAAACCATGCAGCGTGCAGCCTTGGCGCAATCCCGCGCCTGGTGCCCCGGCTGCCCGCAGTTATAGCAGCGCTCTCTGTGGTCCGTGATATCCGCCGAACAGAGAGCGCCGACGTGCCCCTCTACCTGGCAGCGGAAGCAACGCAGCGACCTTGCCTTCAGGAGGGCCACGTTCGCGGATACCCAGCCCACCAACAGCCGCCTGGCATCGGCCAGCTTTTTGGCGGCTTCTACGGGGCAGGTCACTACGGCCGTGAATAGGCCTCTGTAACCCGCCCGTATGTAGCCGCACTTGACCCGCTGCAGGTCGCAGCCTCCCACCTTGGCCACCGCGGCAATGAGCTCTTTCGACTGAACCGAGTCGTCGAGGTCACTGATGCGGAGGCTCGCCGACTTCAAGGGCCGCGAGATTAGGACATCTTCTGAGGGCAGCCCTTGGCGGAGCCTCTCCGCCAGTGCGTCCGCCTTCGGGGAGCTGGCCGCACCCGGGACTTCGAGGAGGCGCGCACCTGTTATAGTGCGCTTGGCTCTGAGCCCCTCGATCCCGAGCTTCCCGATGTCGATGGTTGACCTGGCGAGATGGAGTAACGCCGAGTAGGTTACCTCGCGCTTCTCCACTCCGGGTGCCAGTGTCAACACGACCGCCGACGTGTTCGGAGCGCGGAGCCTCCGGCGTTCACGCGCTCTCGCCTTCTTGTCTTTTTTGTCCGCCTTCTTCCGGGCCTTTTTGGCCCCCGCAACCTCCCACTGGCCCCCCTCTCTGGCTTTGGATGTTGTTGCGGTGCCTTCTTCTTATGCCCCTCGGCCGTTTCCTTATTGCCTCTGGCTTTTTGGACCGCGGGAGGTTTGGGGGCGTTGGGTGCAGCTGGGGTCGGCACGGGTTCGGACATCCGCGCTGATGTCGGCGGCAAGGGCGCGGGCGTCCGCGCCGACGTCGGTGGCATGGCGTCCCGCCCCGAGAGGCGACTCGGGGTTTTCCGCGGTGCCGTCTGCGCGGCTTTCTGCGCGTACGTCGTCACAGGAACGGGCACCGTCGGCGTCTTCGAGGCCAAGGGAGGGCACAAAACTTTGCCCTCCAGGAACGAGAGTCTATTGGGGACTTTGCCCATTTCCTCTCTGATCACCGTTGCCAGGTCGGTGTCTGGGGCTTTGGGAGCCGCCTTGGGAGACTGGACTTGTGGCCTGTCCTCGTCGCCAAGGACCATCGCCTTGACCATGTCCAGCTCCTTTTTCATTGCCGCCATTTGTTTCTGGAGGCGGGCATTCTCCACCTGCAGGCGGAGGACCTCGTCCGAGGCGGTGCGGGAAAACGTTTCCTCTACGACTTCAGCGATAGAATTAGCCGCCAACTTTAGGGCCTTCTGGCACGTTCCCTTGAGCCCCTTCGATATGCGGGCCACGTCCCGTATGTTCTCGAGGGACTGGGCCACTTTGCCTTTCAGTCCCTCAAGGAGTAGCTCGTCCGGGTCTGGGTTTGACGAGGCTCGCGACGCCGCACGGGAACTACTCCCGGCGCCCAGTGCGGCCTCGGCGCTAGTCTGGTCGGCCTTCTGCTTGCGGTCCAGCTTCTTTTTCGCCTCCCAGTATCCCACGTACTGTCTAGTGGTGGGAGGTCGTCCCCTTCCGCGTTTGGGTAGGGTTCTCGGCGGGTCGTTAGCATCCGAGCCCTCGCCTGAGCCCGAACGGCTACCTTCCAGCCTTCTGGGTCGCTTTTTGCGCCACACTGTGGTGCTTCGGAAGCTGGGGGGGGCCCAGGGTGGCCGACATCAGCACTTTGGAAGGGCTCCGGGATCTCCGTATGGAACGCACCGGTGCCCCTCTTGTGCCTCGCTCCGAAGAGCCCGCCATCGGAGGGAGACTTGATGACATGCTCCCTCCCGCACCGACACGGTGCTCACGGTGACGTGGGCCACACCACGCCACCGTCTTCCTCGGGGTTGCTCGTGAAGGACGCTCAGGGCCCCCGCCCCTTGCGTCCGCAACCCCGAAGGCCCCCCTGCTGATGTTGATGCAGGGGGGTCTCCCGCCAGATATTACGGCGGGGGACGCGAGTTAGCCCGTATTCTAAAGCCCCGGGCTATTGGGCTGGGGGGCCTGGGCGAGCTGTGCCTCCGCCCCGGCGCCGTCGCCTTCGTCGAGCAGGATCGGCCCTCTCCCGATCCCGCTCGGCCTCCTCCTTCTGGGACATCACAGTCTCGCAAAAGGAGGATACGGCCCCCCACGCCGATTCCCCTGCCAGCATAGCCGCTACAACTGCCGGCAGGGAGAGGTCCGGTCCGATCCAGTCGACCAGGATCCGCCGCTCGGAGGCCCACGCCGGGCACTCTTCAAGCGTGTGCTGGGCGGAATCCTGGTCCCCACCACAGTGGTGACAGGTTGTCGTCGCCTTGCGTCCGATCTTCCTCAGATAATCACCGAAGCAACCATGACCGGTGATTATCTGAGTAAGTCTATAGGTGACTCGCCCTCTCCTCCGCTGGTGCCAGGCTTCGAAGGACGGCAGGATAGCTTGGACGACGCGCTTGCGCGCGATATGCTCTTGACTGAGCCTCGCGCGCCACTCCTCTAGAGCGCGCCGTCGTTCCCGCCGTCTCACTTCTTCGAGCGCAGGCACGCTCTCGCCGCTTTGACGAACGCCGCGAGTCTGGTCGTAGACCCTCGCGTCCATGTCCGCCAGGATGTCGAGCGGCGGAAAGCGCGCCAAAAGTGTTACCGCCTCAAAGGATATGGTACGGTATCCTCGTGCGATACGGATGGCCATCTTGCGCTGCAGGCTCTGGATCTTCATCCTGCTGCGCCGGACGCCCGACAGTCGGTGTGACCACACGGGCGCCCCATAGAGGGCCACTGATATCGCACGACCCCCCCGTAGAGGCGGTACACCTCCCCCAAGGTTGGGCAGCAGTCTGTGCATAGCACCCACTACCCTTTCGACTCGGGGGACTAGGCGCTCGAAGTGCTCCTCGAAGCCCCAGCGACTGTTTAGGGTGAGGCCTAGGTACTTTAGGTACCTCCCCACCCGGACTGGCGAGTCTCCAACGCAAACCCACGAGTCGGGCGGTTCCCTGCTCCTTGGCAGTTTGTGGAACCATAGCGCCTCGGTCTTATGAGGCGCTATCTCCAGGCCCAACTCGCGGATCTTGGCGACGACGACCTCTGCCCCAAGCTCGGCGAGCCCTATGGTCCTCTCGGAGGTGTCCGTCCCCCTCGGCCAACATCAGTGTGTCGTCAGCGTAACATACGACGCTGACACCGGGGGGGGGGGGGGGAGATCGACACGCAGGACTGCATCGTAGGCGAGGTTCCATAAGAGGGGGCCCAACAGGGTCTCGGCGGGTCGTTAGCATCCGAGCCCTCGCCTGAGCCTGTACGGCTGCCTTTCGGCCTTCTGGGTCGCTTTTTGCGCCACACTGTGGTGCTTCGGAAGCTGGAGTCCGAGGTGGACATATCGCTAACTTCCAGCTCTCCCTTTTCCACCCTTTCCTTCTCTGTCGCAGAAGCGACCTGCTCTAACCGTTGCATGACCACAACCGGTTCGTTGAGCCTCATCACTTGCAACTCGGTGTCCGTTGCTCCTTTGAGAACCTTCTCCTTCTTCTTCCTTTCATCTTTTTTATTTTTAAAAAAGTTTTCCATATTTGGTCCCACGAGTATAGGGGAAATAAAATGTCGACCCGGGCGGAGCCCCTGCACCCGGGCAAGCCTATATACACCGAGGGGTCGGCCGGTTCCTCGGGTTGCCGCACCTGCAGCTGGTATTTTTTTTAAGTGGTTTTCTTCCACGCTGCCCAGCGTAGAGCCGAAGCTCATTGTTGCCGGTTACGGGTTCGCCATCGGTTGTCCAAGACCGTGTCTGGAGGCGGGGTAAGCGCACACCAGACCCGACGACTAGGAGGGGAAGGGAAAGGATTGGGAAGGAAGTTAGGGATGGGGATAGAAAGGGGTTATGTTAGGTATTCGCACCCTCTCCCGACTGTCGTTAACGCGGGGTCTCACTGGTCCTCTCTGACGCCCAGACAGATACCTAGAACCCCCAGGCAACGCTTCTCCAATTTGCCCGCTGCACCCCACCCTCTCTAAAAGCCAGGGATTGTAAGGGGTAGTATGGCGACTCCCGCCACACGCGCCGGACTATTCGCCGCCGCCGGCGGTTCCTCCGGGAAACGAAGGGGACCGCCGACGGCGCTCAGGGTGCACCACGAGGAGGTTTTCCGACCCAGCACCCCACAGGTTTGAGGCCTGATCAACCAAAAAATCGTGGGCACACATATTAAACCGTCAGATTCAGTTGAATTACGAGCTATTGATGCTAAATCCTTGAATTAATTAAGGAAGTTTGATGGTATAACCAAAGAAAGTAAAATATTGTGTTATACATCTGATAAAAAGATTATTTTTATTAAAGTTCTAAGCTGAGTCACAATTGGCGCAATGTGAATTTGTGGGGGAACTAGAACATTTTTGTAAATCAATTAATGTAGAAGAAGTGTGCATAGTAAAAAAAAGATGAAAATAAGGTTTTCATAAGAAAACTAATTAAAGAAGTAAAGATAAATAAATATTGGTCCGCACCACGAATATGCATATTAAATAATGTGGTGGTAATAAATGATAAAGATGAAAAAAGAGTACTAAATGATTTTCATCTCCTGCCTAGCAGTGGCCATGCAGGCATAAGACGAATGACTAATAATATTAAATAGTACTTTTACTGGCCAGGACTTGATAATGATGTTAAAGATTATGTGCTGTATTAAAGAACAAATGCATATTACAAGTACTGCTAATAATGCTTTCGTTAGTAGCATATGTAATATTATAATCATGTGTAATCAATAATTATAATCGAAAAGTAATCATGTTGAAAAAAAAAATGTATGAGCTTATGTAATATTGTAATCAATAATTATAAAGGAAATGTAATAATGTTGAAAAAAAATGTATTAGGTTATGAAATATTATAATTATGTGTAATCAATAATTATAATGGAAAAGTAATCGTGTTAAAAAAAAAAACAAATGTAATATATTTTTTTTGGTGGGAGGTGTAGTAGTAGTAATCAACAGTATCTGTGTATGTAGATACCATTATATATAGACCAACTACTATTCAATAAAGGACAGTCTAGCATTACCTTTGATTCGTTTCACTTGCCTTTGACCAACACCGTACATACACAAATACCCAGATCGAATCAAAAGTTCGCAAGTCCAACAAAGATTTTCCCGTCCGGGAAGCAAACCCATAACCTCTCAATCCTGTGAGCGTAACAGCCTACACTCTGACCAATACACCAAGCTCTCGTTAAGTAAATCCTAAATAAAGATGATTTCTATATAATTCTATACACATTCAATGCCATTAGCTTATTCCTATATCTTGATATTCTTAATATAATGATACATACCCCTTTGTCCACATAAGTTTATTATAGACTGTTTTCATTCAAGTTGATTATAGGAAACCAGCTAATAATGTTATAACAATAATTGTTAATATTGCGTCCGACCTAGAATCCTTTTAGAAATAGATCAGACATATCAGTAATACGAGTACAATCGAAGTGGGTTTATTAAATAATACGCAGTACTGATAAGATATACAAAGTAGGATTTGTATGATATAGATTAACTTACTATTATGTATAGGTAAATTAACGAACCTCTTTATATAAATAGAATATAAAATAAATGCTGTTTGTTGGTGTTAGGTAAGGGCATCACTTGAGAACGGTCATTTAGCTAATTTGTTTTCATATTTTTGATGGTTTTTAGGGAAAGAATTACTGAAAGAGTTGCCGGTAAAATAAGGAAATTCGGGAAAAGCTCTAAGTGTTTTTTTCTATAAGATTTTTGTTTTAGTATGCACTTAAGATATTTTTGTCCGCTAGTGTTTAGTTAATATATTTAAGTCTAGGTTATCAAGTCATGAATACCATGTCTTATTTAAAGGCCAAGTCAAAAGTCTTGGTAATTGGCGAGCGTGTATTAGACGCAGGATTAGTAGTCGATTCGCACGAAGATACGAGTATTTTTATTGTGAAAATCGTCACCTTCCGAAATGTGTAATAAGGCTATTCGCACATATTCAATTTTAAAGACAAAAAAATATAAAAGTACAGTCAAGCACACACGACCCAAGAAATATTTATTAACAAGTAATCGAATGTATGTACAACATTAAACTGAGATTACTTCTAGCGACACAAACAAGAAAGGTGAGCATTGCTAGCAGCGTTTAAAACTATATGAACAAGAAAAAAAAAAATTTAGCATTTGGTTAAGTTTGCCAATGATCATTGGTATTTTAAAAACTTTTATTTAACTTCATTTGTTCATTGCAATTTGAACTTTAATGAACTTTTAAAGCACTTGCTAGCATCCGTTTAAGCTTAAATTTGGCACATTTCATTGACAATGCTATATTATTTATCTAACAGTATCCAGAGTAACTTAATATCCTGGTACTTTAAAAAATGGTTTCTTTATAATTTACTCATCCATAATTTTCGAGTACATCGTTCACAACCAAGATCTCCTAGTCTGTTATGATGTCCTGGTACATTAATTTAAAGGTACAGAAATATGTTACCATTTTTACCGACCTAAAATTACCATTTTTTCTAAATCTAAAAATTGGAGAGATGGAATGGGAGTCACTAAAAAAATTAATTCTGGTGACTAATAATAGTACTAACTTGTAGTTTGGGTGGAAAAAAGCTGCGTAACCATCTTGTTGGACCAGCCAGGATGAAAACTTAGAATATTATTGTTGAAGCAGTTTGATCATCAAACGACTAGAGATGCTATATTGTTTAAAAATCGTTTTTATATATATGTCGTATCCCATTATTTGAAAATCAGTTAATGGAATGGCAAGCAGCTATTTTTATTTTAGTAACTTTGTAATGTTGTCATGGACATAGTTTATGATTGCTCGGGTGTGTTTAGTTGTGAAGCGATGACAGATGACTTCTGTTAGATGACGAATTACCGATGACAGATAGTCGATGTAAGATGGCGGACGACGATGCGTTGTAAGTCTATTAGCAACGGGGCAAGAGGTCGAACATATTGCGGAGCAGCGAACCTCACAACATTCCATGTGACTAAATCTCCAACTATTGTGGGCATACTCGCATATCAAAGAAGATTAGTGTACATGATGAGACCCCAGTGTTATTTCAAGATTTTCTTTATATTCGGCCACCATGCGGACGACTATGAAAACGAAGATAAATCAACCTTTCACCGTTACCAACATTGAAACGGCCATCAAGAAAACCTAAGCGCCGATATATAATTACAAAATTATTATATTTAGTAGATAAAATATATATTTACTTCCCTAATTAATTAATGGGACAAAATATTAGTGAAATGTACAAAATCTGGCAACTATATATATCGTGTCAATAGTAATTTTAAGAAGTTTTCGATATTTTATGTACCATTCGTCATCTATTACTTCTATCACTTTTGTACACTACTGTACTTTTTTATTATTTTAGCCAAAATATATAGCGTGCAAACTATACATATTTTTCAAGGTGACGATTCGCATGAAAAAAATGTATTCATGCGAATCGACTGCTAAAAATATAAATTTTAAAGATGGTAATTCGCACAATTCGTCCGTTTAAATTCGTGTGAATCGAACACTTACCCTAGATGTACTATGCTAATAGAATAAGCCAGAGAGGAAGGAACTCTGTACTCGCTACCTACCCCACAAGGGCTTTGACGTGATGATAAAGATAGATAGGGGCATTTAATACTGGATAGAAGACTGGTAGATATAGTTTACAAATAAACACACTTCAATTAACTTAAATAGCGAACGTAAGCTGAAATGGCAGGGTCCGGGAGTTCACTTAACTAATAAATGTTGCCGAGACTCTTTTAATCCAATACGTGATATTTGTTTTGCAGCTAACTTCTTCATGAATTGAAAACTACTCAGAAAACATCGTGCAAACGATTTAAGAAACCATGCGATCACCGCTGCGGCGCATCAAACTGTCCCACGTACAAATTTAAACTGGAACAGCTGGTACTTAAAACCAATTTTTAAAAAATGGATAATCTGTCTATAGGACAGCTAAATCTCCACAACGATAGGGTGGCGACGTCCGAATTGGACCGCTTAGTTATAGAATATAAGCTGGACATAGTACTTATTCGGGAACAATACCAAAATGCTAGCTTACGCAGTAGGGTAGTGCAGTTAGACAATAAAGCACGAGCCGGAATCTACGTGTCCAGTTCTAAATATACGGTTACTTCACTGCAACATCTTGTGACGTCACACTGTGCTGTCGCAGAGGTTTCATCCCCATCCTGTAGGGCTTACGTTGTGAGCTATTTTTTTCAATATTCAGACCCTGTCACACCACACTTACACCAACTCCGCCACGTTTTAAGGGCGCTGGCGGACCGTAAAACTATCATCGGCGTTGACGTCAATGCGTCGTCTACTCTTTGGTATGGCAAGTTTAGGTACACCGACACTGATCGCCGGTTCGCGATAGAAGATTTCATCGCTGAGATGAACCTTTCCATCCACAGCACACCCGAAACACCACCGACCTTTTGCAGCCCTATGGGCGAATCTTCTCTTGACGTCACACTTTCAAGTGTAGATGTCCGATTGGATAGGTGGCGCATCTTACCCGATGCGTCTTGTAGTGATCATCGCCTGATCGTGTGTGAATTTGTCCCGGGAATAATACAGGATCCTACTAGTCAGAGTCACAATTATAGATACAAATGTAAAGGAGTAAACTGGGAGATTTTTAGTACACTTTTTTCGTCGTGTATCGGAGACTTTACTCGCCAGGAATTATCCGCGGAAGAAAGTGCAGAGATAATGTCGGAGTCTTTAATATATTGTGCCGCCATAGCTTTAGGTCGCGTATCTTTACCAAATACCAAAAAATGCGATTGGTGGAATAATCACTTAGTTGAACTCCGCAAATGTTTCCGAAGGGCACGTAGGAAACACAATAAGCTCAAAAAATCTAAAATCACGGGAGATACGTTTGAGGAAGCTTTAGTTGCACTTAGAGTTGCCAGGTTTCACTACAGAGCTGCGGTTGTTCGGATGGAATATCCTTCTCCATCTATCTATATCATCACGCCAGTTCCCTTGCGTGGTAGGTTTGACGGACGATTTAGCGCAGTGGTTAAGGGCTTAGTCCGCCCCGCCCACTGTGACTAATAGTCGCGGGTTCGATTCCCGCACGGGACAAATCTTTGTGTGATCCACAATTATTTGTTCCGGTCTGGGTATTTGTGTATGTGAATTTTCATGTTTGTAAACGCACCCACGACACAGGAATTAATCCTAGTGTGGGGCAACGTTTTATAAAAAAAAAAAAAAAAAAGAAAAAAAAGTACAGAGTTTCAAGAGGTTCTGTCCTTACAGACCTCTCTGGCTTCCTCCACTATCATAGTTTGTCTCATACACGCTAGCCGGTTACAGAGGCTCTTGACTTGCCCTTCAGATAGACAGGGTCTGATATTTTCTCTCATTCTGCTATAAATATAATTAGTATTTTAAAGTTATATTCGATATAATAGATCGGTGAATTTGATAATAAGATTATAAATTATCAACTTCTTTTATAATCTCAAATAAGTCACCTGATTTTGTACAAGAAGAAAACATTCCTTTGTATATTTCATTCAGTAAAGAAAAAAAAAAAAATACCGTCATGGCTATTGGTTGTTCCCTGACTTCCAAAATTGTATTCCCTCTACTTCCAAGAAATATTTAGTACAGTCAACATGAACAGGTAGAGAAGGTGCATTGTTGATAACTGGATGGCATTAATGGGTATATTTAGATTAAGTAGCCATTCATGATAATGGCCAATAACACCCGTGGATTTTAAAGATAATTATCGATAGAATTGTTTTTTTTTTTTGCTTCCTGAAGGTCTTTTTTTATCATTTTCTAACAAATACTCATACTGGGTGATCAATCTGATTAATCTTGGTTGACTATACTTGAAAACTATTGAAGTCGCGGGAACTTATATATGAAAAATTATTTTTTCGAAAACAATGCGTTTTGGAAGCCTGGGAACAACTAACGGCTATATTCCCCAAGTAAGGATGGGATAGCTACTGTGGATAACCATATCGCTGAAAAATTCGGATGCGAATAGATTAGGGAGCGAGCACTATTGTAAAGTTCGGACTATGGTTAAAGTTTTTTTGACGAAAAAACCCTTTGTCCCACATTACCAACGAGGCAGTCGGTACCAACATCAGATTTACTTATTTTAACACAAATTCTCTTCTCAAATTCTATTGTGACTCAAATCACGGTTTATTATGTCTTTATTTTGCTTGCAAAGTCGCTGTTTTTACTTTACACGTTTAATCGGTGGAGTCGACGATATGTACACAGGTCCATACAAACAACTGTTGTGCAAACGGAAGGCGAGTTGGAAACAAAATCAATGGGCAGTCTGCATCCGGTCTTCGCAGAGAGGTTAGGTTTAATTAATATGGCATCATTGGGTTTTGGGCATCGTTGAGCACAGTGTGATTTATGTCGAACTTGTAGCGAGATAGGGATACAATTTGAAGTATGATTATTATATAAATTTGTTGTGGTAACTAAGTAGGTACTGAAAAATAAATACTTGTTTAAGTTATCCTTTAAATTTTCATCACCAATCCGCAGCCGTGAGACAGCACAGAACAAAGTAGTAGGCATTTATTCTTTGTGGTAGAGTATCATCAAAACTTTCTTACCTCGATGTGTGAGACTTGTCTCTTCTGTCTCCTGGGCGAAGACCAAATTTAGGCTATTGATTGTTTAAATTTCAAAAAATAGTGATTATCAAGAGTTTGCGTGTTTTCTGAGGAAATATGTGTCATTCGATTAGGTATTATCGTTTTATTTTCATATCCAAAAATCTTTAAAGACAATAAAATATCCTAACACTTGGCATTTAAATTGATTTAGGAAATCCATGAATCTTGGATTGCGTCTAAGATTGTGCACCTATAGGTACGCATTCTAATACACTATCGTGAATAAATGGAAGCGAATTAATTCCTTTTGCCTGTTATAGTATCTAAATAAATTTATCGTATCTAATCAAATAATATCTAAATAAATAAACATTACATTAAGTAAGTATTAAAACTTACATAATCGCAGTATTTTTACCACAAGTAATAATAGATATTGTAACCGGTAATACGTTCAAAGTTCAATTTAGAGTCTGATCTGATTACAAGAATGAAAACGACGAGGATTTTCACTATGGTTGAAATTTCTACCGCAATATCTAGCTCCAGCTAATTAAGCTTTATTGTGTTGTTCATTATTTTCGTCATGGAACCTAGTTAATTGTCTTTATAGTACTAGAATTTTGCAGGCAGGCTTTCGAAAAACGGACCGACGACCTGGTGAAGCAACCAGTAAGATAAATTGTAATCGGTCACATACATTCAAAATTCTTATTTGAAATTTCTACTTCAATAATATGACTCCAGCCAGTTTAGTTTCATTGTGTGGTTCATAATTTCAACATAGTACCTAGTTAATTTTCTATTTAGTATTAATTTTTTAGACAGGCTTTCAAAAGGTGGACCGATGACCTGTGAAGGCAACAGGTAAAAGCTGAATGCGTATAACACAAAGCATGTCGTGGCGATGTTTGGGGAAGTGGTTTGTCTTGCATAGGACGAGATCGTAGCGCCGTGCGACGCGGTGTTCTTACCGATTACCAAGGTTAAGCAGCGTTCGACTTGGTGATGGGCGACTTGACCGTTTGTGGTCTTTTCATATTTGAGCCCTTTGAGCTTCGCCGTGCTTTATAACGACGGCTTTATAACTGCCAACAGCAGGTGGCCACAAACCTGCCTCCACCGCATCACACTGGATCCGCGTGGTGGAGTATGACCTAATCTCTCTCACCTTGATTTGTGAGAGTAGGCCTTTGCCCAGCAGTGGCCAGTATAGGCTGATATTATTGTATAAAATTAATTTTTGAAGAAAACTGCCCTATAATGAAGGTCGCTTTTCGAAGGTCGAAGATCGCATGTTGTGTATGCCCCGATGCATAATGGGATGTCACGCTTGCTGTCCACAGCGTAGTAGTAGTGTGAAAATGGACCGACGTAGTTAATAAAATCTTTGGAGGCCCGTTACAAAGTATTATTAGGAATAGAGACCCATTTGTAACTATTTATATTATTTTTAAGATACTTGTCAATCGACACGGCCGTTGAGCACGCTTGCAGCACTTTTAAGATGCCCGGCCGCTTCGGCCGTGGGTGGTGACATTTATGATGGTACATTTGAAACGTATGTCAGTAATTTAGCACAGCAAAAAATATGACTATAACACTCGTACTTGTAGAAGTATTATATTAATTTCCTCCTTGGAAGTAGTCCGCTTATCATTTTCAGTGGAGATCATTTTAATCTGAACTTTTTGCAAAAAAACTGTCCTGAATAGTACAGATAGATTGTATGAGACTAATTGAAAAACGCGTTAATTAAGATTTAATTATATTAAACACATGTAAACTCGGTACCTAACAAACGTAGGTACTCGTATCGTTACGGGCTTATCAACGAACCGATGGGCGGACGATTCTCGTAATGAGAATGTTAATGTAAAACGTCACTTTTGCTATTACATACGCTATTTAACTGAAAATACTATACATAACGATCTGCACTTATCTTGATTAGTAGTGTAAGATAACACTGGTGACATTTTTTGTAATGTGATTGAAATATTGAAAAAAGGATCAACTTTACATTTTAGTAAATACATACCGTTTTTAGATTTGTGATTCTCGTTGAAACAAACATTTTATGCATCCCTAGCGCAGCTTACTTACTATAAAACTAAACTTTGAAAAACTATACCAACACTGCAAACATAAGATCAAAAATAGATAGCTTGACCCCTGTCTAGTACCTACTAATGTACTACCGAATGGCCCTGATGCATCTGTTTTGTTAACCATCTGGCATACACCCAACGCATAGCGATATCACACACGATCCTTTTAAATCAGAGCACAAGTTATCCAAATATGAACGTACCTACATCAACATCGGTTCGGTTATTCGTTCAAAGACTTCTAAATATAGCTTATAGATTGATATAACATGAGTGAAGATTAAATTACTTACATATGAATTAACAAATAAGGTGCGTTATTCTACTCCGTTTTTTTGTTCCAACCTTTTTATCATGTTCGCTTAAACCATAAACGGATTGGGATGCAATCACATTAATAACGCAACAACACATTTACATAAAATTGCAGTACAGTGCATTTAGGTAATAATATTAGCCCTGTTAAGAAACTGTCCCACCGTAGGGCACGGGCCTCCTCTCAAACTGAGAGGGCTTAGGCCATAGTCCACCACGCTGGCCCAGTGCGGGTTGGCGAACTTCACACACCTTCGAAAAACTCTTAGGCATGCAGGTTTCCTCACGATGTTTTCCTTCACCGTTAAAGCAAGTGATAATTAATATTTAATACGCACATGCTTTTTGAAAAGACAGAGGTGCGTGCCTGGGTTTGAACCCGAGACCTCTGACATTGCAGTCCAACGGTCTAACCACTAGGCTATCACTGCTGTCATCATTTAGGTACTAAATACTTAAAAAAGAGAAGTATTTTAGCCAGTAAGTCAACCACCATCCAAAAGTAATACTTTCGTGTAGCGGAATCACTTCTTAATGAATCCGAAGATAACACTTACAAAGGGTTATCCCTCGCAACTCTGAAGCATTTTTAACTAGATTACAATTCGAGTTGCGAAGAGCTGTGATATTACCATCCATTTGGTGCACTTAGCTCGTTGCTTTTTCACTGTTAAATAACAAAGCACGGCACGAACTCTCACGGCTTGGGCGGTGGCGCACAGTCCTATTTATGAGTCCCACGCGACGTGATTAACCGTCGTCCTCGAGGTCCTCTCATGTATAATAAATGCCCCTAATTCCTGTACTCCGGTGCTTTTTTAGTGGTGTTTGTGAGACTTTCATTAAAATATGCTTGCGTTTATTAAAACTTAAGTCACGGTTAAGTTGAAAATAAGGACACTCAGTCTTGTCTAGACGTTAACTTTAAAGTATTTTATGATTCTTTGTTATTTACTACGATGACTGTTGTGGCAACAGTAAATATTTCAGGAACCACCCAGGACAATATGATTTTTTATTGTTTTAAATTGTTCAACCAACAACTAGACATACTTTTTACAAACTCAGTTCGATGCATTGTGTTTTATAGCGTCAGAAATGTCTATTACGTTGACGTTAGAAAATCATACGTCAACAAAAAAAAAAAAATTATATCCGCATAGTAAAAAAAAAATATATTTAATTTTGCTTTTACTTTTCTTAGTTTCTATTAAAAACATTTACTTCGAGAATTTAGTTTGATGTTACTTTTCTGACGATTCATAATTTATATAATGTTTACATGAAAATTCTTATTCTGATTTTGACAACTAAAGCATAAGTCTCACGGGGGGGGGGGGGGTTCACTGAATCTCCCTAAATCTCACCAAGGGGAAGGGAGGGGTCCAAAGGGGGGGTAATCTTCAACGATTACGATTACACTTTTAAACTTGAATTATAATTGAATATCACAAAATGCAATTGTAATAACTAATCTGAATATATTTTTCCCATCTCTGAATAGGTCATTCAAAAGTGCTTGTATTTCTCCACGAGTTTCGCATTACGTACCGATTGTGTATAGGAGTGTCCCGGCAACTGATCTGAAAGCTTTGAAAGTTTTGCTTTGATGCCAACCAGATCGTTCAAACTTGTAACGTTAAGCTTTCACGTTAAAAAGTTCTGCTGTCGAGGTGTTGATCGATTACCTTTAGTCGAAATTAGTTAACTTACCAATATTATAATTTAGCAAACAGCTTATAAAGGAAACCGGTCGCTGACCGTTGTCGTTGTGGTATATTTTTTTTTTATACGCATGCTCGGTATTATTCCTGTTTCTTGAGTGCGCTTACAAATATTATATTTGAAGGTGACAAACATTTGTCTCGTGCAAAGACCGAACCGAAATTGGATTCAGTTGCAAATGCAGACACCTACTCATTTTATGCAACAATAAAAATTGCTTTTGAAGTAGATGTTAACACAAGTGTTATCTTTTAATAATATAGTTGGTATTTGAGAATTGGATTTCAACAATGGTAACCAAGATTTTAAAATACAATACAATTTTAAAATATGATTTTGAACGATTATTCCATATTCAAGGTGTAACATAATAAACGCAAGACCTCAGACACCCCGATTAGAAAATTGCTTCATAAATTCAAAACAAAACAAAATTTTTAAATTAAAAAGTTAATACCCCTTTTTAAAGCACTTTTATACCTCAATTAACAATGAAACTTGTACGTGTATGTGTGCGTTTTGAGAAATACGTTTTAGGAATGCATTTAGAATCTTCTTCTTGCTATGAATCAAGAATAAATTTGTTTTTTATAGCGTACTGAATAAGTAAAAGCAATTTTTGCAAATATAAAAAATTTGTAAGATGCTTTAAAAATTGTTGGAACCAATTCAGTTACCGATTTTGAACAAACTACTTTCAGGTCTTGCGTTTATTATATTACACCTTGTATATGCAAATATACCGGTGTTTCGCACGAAATTTTAACCAATGCTAAGTTCTCATGCGTCATTTAAGCCGATATCAATTTGAAGCGTCTAAAAGAGTAACCGTGGAGCTTCTTACCCTTCTACTTCACAGGAATGACATTTCGAACGGGTGGTAGAGTCTTAAGATTTCTCTAACTTTTTCTTTCTTGACTACATAACACACCCACACCGCCACGCCTATAATACCCAAGCCCGCTTGAGTAATATAGCAGAGGTGTACTGTGTACACCCACTTTTAGCCGACAATATATTAGGTCTCATGTAATAGGAGGCGAGCCTATTGCCATATACCGGGCACAATTCCAGACTCCGGACGAGGAGAAATCTTTTTATTATAAAAACTACATATGTCCGACCCAGGATTTGAACCCAGAACCTCGTGATCGTAAAGCATATTATTCGCTACTAGACCAACGAAGCAGTCAGTCTTTCTTGACTATTCATAAGTATACTTCTACATGAATCAAAAGGCCTCATGCGACCTATTTTCCGAGCTAGCGCCACGCAATGACGCAACCTCTTCACGTAACTCGTGGATGGTACTCAGAAGCCTCTAACCTGGATTGTACTTCGGCCAGGCGAAGTCAGCCTGGTGACGTCGACGTGGTCGAATGTAGGTGCAGCGCTTCGCCACAAAAGCGGTCACGTCGTCAGGATCTGTCTCCTTCATCAATCTGACGATGTCCTGGAGACTTCTCTCCCCCTTTTCATCCGACGGCATTCGATCACTCATGCCGAGCGATTGATGCAGCAGCACCTTCGCACTGAAAATCTCTTCCTTGTTGAAGTTAGTAGTGCATATCTGCTCGATGTTAACGTCATTCATGGTATCGATGGCGTGCTGTAAAAACGCCAACACTTCGTTGGCTATGAGTTTTTCAGAACTCATAGCGGCAATCACGTGCAGCGGCTATAGCCGCGCAGAACGCCAATTATAATAGTTCGAATATGCAGTATGGTACGTCCGAGTCTGAGCGCGCACTGCACTGATATGAATTATAGAATATCAGTTAAGCGAATATCTTTTTAATAGTCTTTAACTTATTTAAAGGTACAAATACAAACTTGGATAAAAAATAACGCCTTACACTTTGTTATTTATGCTGATGCAGCTGTTTAAAGTATTGCTTTTACTACATATATATGACGATTCTTACTAAATAATTTTTGTTTTAGCATCAATTTAACTAACTAAATTGGATAGAAATAAAATGAAGCAGAATTTCGTACTACCCGTTTAATTGGTACTGGAATAATTCACAAATGACTTCATGATACATCCCCACTTCTTTGGCAGTGGCATTTTGGCGGGGCGTCAAGTGATGTGTCAACATGGCGGCAGCGATTGACAGTTACGAGAATCAACTATCGTGACTTGGCTTCAGCGGGGCTTGGCTTCAGCGTGGCTTCGCTAAGGCGTGGTTTTGGCTTTGGCTTACCTTGGCAGGCTGACGGGTTGGCTTACATTACGTCCGTTACATTCGGCCATCCGGAATCGGATTCGGAATCCAATCGGAATGATTTACAACTACCGTATTTAATTATACTTGTCTATTGTTGTCACTTTCGGAGTTACAGCTTTAGGACATCTATGAAAAAATAATTTCGATTTCCCTAAAAGTTACAAATATAAAATATCTCTACAGACGGTGTTTTCTTCAACTTCAGTTTTTAACAGCTAACTACTTTTTTACTACCTTAAATGAAATTTTAGACGAGAAGAAAAAACAAAGCTTTCCTAAAAATACAATAGCAGCCCTGATAAGAAATTCAAAACTTAGCAAAGTAAAAATACGAAGTAACAAACAGGTGTTTAGCGTCGTCGGTCGGTTCTCCCTCGATTGAAGCCCTTTTTTATTAGCTGCTTCAGCCCGTTTAACTTCGTGTGGGTACCTAAGTGTATCGCTAACAAAAAAGGTAAGCAATGTTAAGAGGCGGAGAAAAAACGGCGAAATTGAAAGTTTTCTTTTATAAATCCAATGTATCGCTAACAAAAAAGGTAAGCAATGTTAAGTGGCGGAGAAAAAACGTCGAAGTTGAAAGTTTTCTTTTATAAATCCAACTTTTTTAAATCGTGGCCTCACACTAGAGTAATCCCTACCCATTGAACACATTTACGTCAAATTGATGTAAGAATGACGTCATGTAAGGTCAGATTTACGTAAAATATAAGACACAAATGTATCACATATAAGTAATGATTTGATTCTTCCTGACGTCAGACTTTTACGTAAGGTATGTGACGTACATATGATGTCAAATTCTAACAAAATAGTTATGTCAGTTATCTTGCTTACCCATGACTTATAGTGCGACAAGGATATTTTGGCCCGTGGATGACACTGACAGGCCTGGTGCAAAATTAGGCTTATCATTCAGTAAAATTTGCCATCTTCCAGGGAAATATTTCAACAAGTGGGTCTGCACACCCTACTTTCTAATATAAAAAAAACTTGGGTAAATTTTATAGCAAACAGCAACTGTACAATATCCTTGTATGACTGTAATTTTACTGACAGACAGAAGGGTGACGTCGGAGTCTTACTGAATGTCTTACAGCCAGCCATACAAGTATCTTGTAGCCCGCAGCCAAAATCGGAACTAACGCTGTCATCAAGTGAAGTCACTTCATGACAATCGCAGAGTTGCCTTTCCCTATGAAATTCACCAGTTCTTTTTTTAATTAATAATCGTGCAGACCCACCTGTTGAAATATCTGGAAATAGGAAAACTTTACGAAATGATAACCCTAAATTCACACCAACACCCCCCTGTCAATGTCATCATAGGCCAAAATATCCTTGTCGCACTATAAATATGATTTTGCCTTACGTAATTTAAAAAAAAAATATTAAAAATCATAATAATAAATCTAATTTATTTTCATTTCAAATTCTATGTGGTGCAAAACAATAATTATTATCACTTTTCAAATGGTAATTATGGTTGACTAGTAACAAAGTTTTGCACCAACAATATTGCTAGATTTTGTTTCTTGTTCCATACAATTTGACATTTTTGCCATCGATCTAACTGCATTCTTGATTTTTTTCCTTTCTTTTGTATTGGCCAGATTCTAGACCAGCTTGCTCATTCCCTAGACAAAACCAGTTGCTTGCTGTTTTCGAGAACTCAGCACTGTCCCAAGTCGGATACTTCTTAAGAATTATATCTAGAAATAAATATAAGATGATAAAAAAATTACCAAATTGGAATACTTGCTCATTCAGTTTTATTTTTGGCACATTTCTCACCTTTGCAGATCTTTATCAATTTTAAATTAGCTTTAGCTACTTCGTTTTTTTTCCTTCCCATGTATTTTAAAAGGTTCATAAAATATCAGGTTTAATACTCTTCCAGTAAATTCCTTCCTGTTAGCCTCACCAACTTCATTGATGATTTGTCTGCACAAAAAAGATTATGTATCAGCTTAAAAAAAAATAAACAACAGCATAAGGCTTTGCCATGGTATGTAGCTCACTAAATAAAATAATAAAAAATGAAAACGAGTCTGGATAGATTAAAAATTGTATTTATGGAACACACTAAAATATCTAACATCATAGAGAAGCATCTGGCAGTGGGGCGGATGGTTTTCTGCGGTTTTGTAGATCTGGAGAAGGCATTTGACAGAGTTGCGCGAAAGAGACTTTGGGACATTTTGCCAGAGTATGGTATAGATGGCACTCTGTTGCGAGCCATCCAGTCCACTTATGTGGACTGCAAGGCATGCGTACGGGTGGGTGGTAACAGGTCACCCTGGTTTGACGTTAAAATCGGCGTCAAGCAGGGTATATTATAAACAGTCTAGCGGACAACAGTCCGCTAGACTGTTTATAATATATCTGGACAAAAGTCTTCAAAGACTGAAAGCGATGAATGAACGTGTACAAATGGGTGACTTAGTGGTAAACCATCTACTTTGAATTGAAAGATTTGAAAGAATGACAAAACAGATATACAATGTGAAAGTGGAAGGATGCAGGTACCGGGGAAGACCTAGACTATCTTACCACGACCAAATAAACCGAGTCTTATCTGATGGAAAAGTCAAGAGTCTCCGTAACCGGCGAGCGTGTATGAGACGAACTATGAGAGTCGAGGAAGCCAGAGAGGTATGTAAGGAAAGAACCTGTTGGAACTCTGTACTCTCTGCCTACCCCGCAAGGGATCTGGCGTGAGGTTATAGATAGATAGATAGACTAAAATATATTTTACTGAGTTTGAATATTCATGTTTCAAATTTGAGCCATATTTATGATTCATTTATCTATCTATCTGTCTATATCATAATGCCAGTTCCATGCAGGGTAAGCAGAGAGTACAGAGTTCCAACAGGTTCTTTCCTAACCAATCTCTCTGGCTTCCTCTACTCTCATAGCTAGTCTCATACACATTCCAGTTATGGAGACTCATGTCTTGCCCATCAGATAATTCACGGTCACTTTGGTCGTGACATAATAGTCTAGGTCTTCCCCGGTACCTATATCCTTCCACTTTCGCTTATTATCATTCTTTTTTCCGACATTCTTTCTATATGCTCGAACCAACGGAGCATACCCTTTCTCATCTTTCTTACTACTTAATTATTTATCTAAAAATTTAATATGCAACAGGCGGGACATACTTAGTTGTATTAATGTTAGGTTATGATGTCAGTTTTAATTATTATTATAGCCAAGTATAAATTCAAATACTTACAATTACCGCTCAGCAAGACCAATCAAAACTCGTGGTTTATTAATAAGTTTAAATATATTAAGGAGATTTTAATGTATTTTTAATATTACTTTTAGTAATAGCTACTGCGCAATGCAGGGCCCGCGCATTTCTTTCTTCAAAAATTATATTTTTCTACAGTTTCATTAAAGATTCCTTTTCGATATCACTAAAGCATTAATTAATGAAAATACATACATTCATTAATATATTAATTTAAGATTTACAAAAACTTGTTGTAGAATACAAAATGGCTAGGTAGGTACCACAGACTAGGCATGCCAATTTAAAATCGGTTAATTGAAAAATCCTTGTTTTATTTAAACCACATTATCGATTTTTTGGATCGATCTGAACTACTGAATTGATTCAGTAGATCGATTACGAAAGCCTTCGAATCGAATCGATTCAAGAGTCATAAAAAAAATGGTAATCGGAAATATTACCTAAGTAAAATGTGTAAGTCAGGGATATAAATAATGGCAAAACACGTTTATTGTTAAAATACTACGTTCCAAATATGAGTTTAAGTCAATTGTCTTTTTAATTATCTTAAAATTGAACGTATCAAGAAATTATAAAAATAAAGGAATCCAAAAAATCTCATTCGATTAATAAGAATCGACTTCATATAGATTAATTAAGAATCGATCTTTTAATCTTCGATTAAATCGAGAATAGATTCTAGCGCGTTTAATTTGAATCGATCCAACGATTGATTTTTCTTTAAATGAATTGACATGCCTACTACAGACTCGCAAAAGGTAGGTACCTATAGTAGGCATGCCGATTTGGAATCGTTTAATCGAGATATTGATTTTTCGAATAGGCATGTCGATTCATTTAAAGAAAAATCTATCTTAGGATCGATTTGAATCGAACTCGTAAGAATCGATTCTCTATTAAATCGTAGATTAATAGATCGATTCTCAACTAATCGATTCCAAGGCGATTTTTTTTTTCAATTTTCCCTCTTAATAAAGTTGTTCGCGTCCGTAGGAGATACCTAACCACAACCCTACACGTATTCCCCGGGTGGTGCTAAAGAACAACAAACGCCGAGTCGTAGGCGGCGGTCAACTAACCTACTATGCTGACTTAACGGTCAGCTCACGTGGAGGTAGGAAATGACTTTCACAAACCGTAACCTCGCGGTCACGTCTCGTGAGAACGGTGGCCCTGGCTTTACCGCCCGGACCAAGAGAAAGACGAGAACGGTGGCCCTGGCTTTACCGCCCGGACCAAGAGAAAGACAATCTCTATAAAAAATAACCCTAATTCTAAGGTGGGAAACGCGCCGACAGAATGTATGGCTGAAGGAACTCAGTCTCGAGCGCCAACCTCGATGGACCTGGCCACATCGTTGTATAGTGCCTTCTCATGGGAATGGGCGTCACCCCGTGAGTGACCAACTATTCGTCCCTACTCGTGGGAACAAAATGAAGCCAAATACCCAAAAAGATCCCCAACCACAACAAAAATCTCTGGTGCAACAAGCACTCCTCCCAAGTCTTTTCAACAAACAACGATCGTCATCCCTTTCCGACTTGGGAAGGCCATCCGGAAGCAATCAAACAGTAGAAGCAGAGCAAGTACTTGGGACTTGTAAATCGCCAGAACCAAACCGATTGGAGGACACGCTCCAGCACCCTGCTCCTCCACCATGGCAAAGGGTGCCATTACCCAATAGCAGAAGCAGTAAGAAAAGGAAATACTGCAGCTCACCACCAGAGAGTACTACCACGAATAATCGCTTCAGTACCTTGCCTCTTGATCCAAAGGATGACACATCTACTGCCGTTTCTCCGAAGCCCAGCAAACCTCCGCCTATCGTTCTCAATGGCATCGAAGATGTCTCTGAGCTATCGAAGCTACTTGAAACCGTAATCAATAAAGAAGAGTTCAAATTCAAGCTCATTAACAAGTACCTACTTCACATTCTTGTCAACACTGCTGAGGAGTACAAGAAAATTATAGCAGTTATAAGGGCGAATGGTCTTATAGGGCATACATTTACCCCTAAAGACAGCAAATGTTATCGCATTGTCATAAAAAATCTCCACCACAGTACTCCCCATGAAGCGATATCGGAAGCCATTGAAGCAACTAACAATGTAATTAAAGGCGAAATCATCAACGCACGATATGGACCAGACAAGACGCCCACATCAACATTTTTTGTGAACATTGAGCCCAGTATAAATAATCCCGCTGTAAAAAGTATCACTCATATATTTAACCAAAAGGTTAAGATAGAGGATCCTAGAAAGTCAAAAAGTATTGTCCAATGCCAACGTTGTCAGCGCTACGGTCACTCGAAGAATAATTGCCTGAGACCATATAGGTGTGTCAAATGCGGCGAAGGCCACAAAACCTCGGAGTGCAAAAAGAAAGATAGATCCACACCTGCTAAATGCGCTCTCTGTTCATGCGACCATCCGGCTAATTACAAAGGATGTGAAATATACAAAGAAATGCTTGCTAGAAGAAACAAAAATGTAACCCCCAGAGATAATCATCTCACCCAATCCATCTCAGCCCTGCCAAACAACCCAATCCGCTCCACCTCCACTCTAATTGAAGGAACTGTTAGACCCTCACACCAACGTACATACGCTGAAGTTACAGATGGGAAGAAGGCCCAATCCAATCAACAATCTTCAAATAAACTTGAAGAAATTCTATTAAAACAAAGTGAGAAAATAGATCTCTTAATACAACAAATAGGCTCCCTAGTGAGTCTTATAGCTACTCTAGTCTCCAGGCTTCCAAAATGACTTCTTTACATATTGCCACTTGGAACATTAACGGTCTTGCCCCTAACAAGAACGAATTGGTAACGTTTATTAAAACCAACAAGCTCGATGTGTGCCTCATTTCTGAATCTCACACCACGTTAAGAAGTCGAATAATCATTCCAGGATTTTCCGTGTATCTAACCTGTCATCCCGATGGTAGTGCTCACGCTGGCACCGCTATAATCATCAAGAATAGTATTAAGCATTGCGTATTGGAACCCAATACTGCTCCCTACCTTCAAGCCACAACGGTCAGAGTGGAAGACCGATCGGGACCCCTCAATCTCTCTGCAATATACTGTCCTCCGCGTCACACTATAAAAGAGGAAATGTTTACAAACTTTTTTAAGTCGCTAGGCAACAACAGATTTATTGCCGGGGGCGACTGGAATGCAAAACATTCATATTGGGGTTCAAGACTAACTTCCACTAGAGGCAGAGAACTAAAAAAGAGTGTTCCAGCCAACCGTCTATTAGTTATGTCATCTGGTGAGCCTACTCATTGGCCTACTGATAGCAACAAAACACCCGATCTCATAGACTTCTTTGTGACTAAGGGTATCAGTGATCAGAACACCCTCATAAAGTCAAGTCTTGATGGTGTCTCAGATCACTCACCTATCCTACTGCTGGTCAGCTCAATGGCTCTACCCAACGACTCCCATAACGACTGCCTCTATAACTACAAAACTGACTGGCACTGCTTTCGGGAAATCCTGGATTCCCACACCAACCTTAATATTCCGCTCAAATCCAAGGAGGACGTAGACGACGCATGTCTCTATATCACTAACCTGATCCAGGTAGCGGCTTGGTCCAGCACCCCTGAGCTGAAGGGTTCGTCACACGGGCTACCGGTCCCTCTTGCAGTCAGGGAAAAAATCGCTGAAAAACGTCGCCTTCGTAGAATCTGGCAGACGACCCACAGGAGTGAGGACAAAACTAGACTAAATAGGGCAATAAAAGAACTGAAGGATCTCCTGGCTGAGGTAAAAAATGAATCGCTCAAAATGAGACTGAGGAATATGACCCCTAACGCAAACGGGATCCACAACCTCTGGAAGGCAACAAAATACCTCCCTCAACCACAACAATGTTCTCCGCCTATAAGATCCGGCACCACATGGGCGCGTACTGATCAAGAAAAATCAGAGGCTTTTGCTACATACCTGGCCAGTGTTTTCAAACCCAATAACTCAGACAGTCCTGAAGACCCAGGAATAGATGAAGTCCTAAAACAAGACCTGCAACTATGTTTGCCACTGAATCCTACTTCACCGAGAGAGATTGCTAGAGAAATAGCCAAAATGGACACTAACAAAGCACCTGGATTTGATCTAATCACCCCCAGAATACTGAAAGAGCTCCCCAAGAAGTGTGTTGTATTCCTGACCATCCTTATTAACGCTACGCTAAGATCTTCACATTTTCCTGCCCTCTGGAAAACATCCCAAATTATTATGATTCATAAGCCTGGTAAGCCGCCTAACGACGCATCATCATATCGTCCTATTAGCCTTACTCCGGTGCTGTCAAAGTTGTGGGAAAGGATCATCCTTGCACGATTATCACCCTGCCTTGATTTGGATCATGTTATACCTGACCATCAATTTGGTTTCCGAAAGTACCATTCAACTATTGAGCAAGTCCACAGAGTCTACAGTACAATAAGAGAATGCCTGGAGAAGAAAGAATACTGCTCGGCAGCTTTTCTGGATGTACAACAAGCTTTTGATCGTGTTTGGCATAAGGGCTTACTATATAAAATCAAAACGCACCTACCACACTCCTACTACTTGCTGTTTGACTCTTATCTCGGTGACAGAGGGTTTCAAGTGAAACTCCGCGATGCAAGATCTTCGCTCTTCAGTTGTCGAGCCGGAGTGCCTCAGGGTTCTGTGCTTGGTCCGGTTCTATACAATATTTTTACTTGTGACCTACCCCTGACACCTGAAACAACTGTAGCAACATTTGCTGATGATGCGGCCTTTCTCAGTTGTAACCGAAACCCTAATATAGCGAGCGAACTGTTGCAATCCCAACTTAATGCTACTAATGGCTGGCTGACCAAGTGGCGCATAAAAGCAAGCGCTCTGAAATCTCACCACATTACATTTACCCTGAGACGCGATACCTGTCCTTCAGTACAACTAGGTCCCGATACACTGCCTCAATCAACCTGTGTTAAATACCTCGGATTCCATCTGGACCGAAGGATGACATGGAAAGACCACATAAAAACTAAGCGAAATGAGATAAACCTCAGATTTAAAAGCCTACTTTGGCTCCTCGGTAGACAATCTGCTCTATCCCTGTCGAACAAGCTAAGGGTCTATTGCTCCATAATAAAACCGATCTGGACGTACGGTCTTCAACTGTGGTCTTCGGCCAGTAAATCTCACATCATGTACCTGCAGAGAACTCAAAACAATATTCTAAGGACTCTTTCATCGGCTCCTTGGTATGCTCGCAACTCGGAAATCCATGAGTACCTTGAGATTCCATTCATCCAGGATGAAGTTAAAAGATACTCGGCCAACTACAGGAATCGCTTGACAACTCACCCGAACCCACTATCAAGTTTGCTCTTACAGCCTAACCGAAATAGACGACTCAAGAGAGCTGATGTGCTGACTTACTGAGGAGAGAAGGAGCGATGGCTCTAACTCTCTAAATACCTACTTCTTGTAACACACCTGATTATAGTCTAGGCGACTGATCGCAGGTCTTACGCAAAAAAAAAAAAAAAAAAAAACCCTCTTCTGGGAAAGGCAAAGGGATCTAGCTTATATAGCCTAGTCATAAGTGGTATTCTTTATAGATTAGATGAATTGATAAGAACGATGATAATGAAATTGATGATAACCCCATCCTGGATGGTAAAGCGTGGATACTTTACATACCAGTTGGGACAGCCGTTTTGAGGGAAACCAAAAAGGCTCATTTTATCACTTTGTTACAATTACCTTTATTGATGCACATATAAGAATCATAATGGTTAATATTCCACCAACATTACACATTATTATTCGAAATAACACAAATATGGGAAATTAAAACAAATTGACGACATCACTCTTAGATTTTCTGCCAAAACCTCCCGCAATTTTTATTAATTTGCCGGTTGAATGAGTTTTTTTTGGAGTCCTTCCTTTTTGTGATTTCTTGATACATTCAATTTAGAGATTATTAAAAAGACAACTGACTTAAAATAAAATCATGTTTGTAACGTAGTATTTTTAACAATAAATGGGTTTTGCCAATATTTATATCCCCGATTTACAGTCATGTCACAGGATGATAAACATATTACGTACTATAGACGCAACAACAAGTCATAATGATGGCATCATATATGAATCAAAGTATTATATCATTATGATGTCATAATATGTCATGCAGCATGACATCATATTGAAGTCATCAATATGCGTCATTATTATGTCATAGTGACGTAATAATGGTATGATCTCCTTATGACCTATATATGACATCATATTTATGTCATGTGTTCACTGGGTAGTGTGTCCTATATCGTAGGTGCGTTTACAAACATGAAATTTACATAGACAAATACCCAGACCGGAACAAATACGTATTTGTGGGTCACATAAAGATTTGCCCCGTGCGGGGATCGACCCACGAATATTCAATCCAGCGGACGTAGCAGTTTAAGCTCTTAAACACTAAAGCAAGCCGTCCGTCGTGAAAACTTTGTAACATTTTCGATATTTTCAATTCCCCCTTCACCTATTTCAGGATTAGTAACCGAGCATTCTACGGTGATTTCAGAACGAGATGGAATTTGATAAGTTCTATCTATCTATCTATCTATAACCTCACGCCAGATCCCTTTCGGGGTAGGCAGAGAGTACAGAGTTCCAACAGGTTCTTTCCTTACATACCTCTCTGGCTTCCTCGACTCTCATAGTTCGTCTCATACACGCTCGCCGGTTACGGAGACTCTTGACTTTTCCATCAGATAAGACTCGGTTTATTTGGTCGTGGTAAGATAGTCTAGGTCTTCCCCGGTACCTGCATCCTTCCACTTTCACATTGCATATCTGTTTTGTCATTCTTTCCTCTGGCATTCTTTCTATATGCCCGAACCAACGGAGCATGCCCTTTCTCATCTTTACACCGATACTATCTTTCATACCTACTCGCTGTCTTACTATGCTGTTGCTAATGCGGTCGGTCAGCTTCACTCCGCACATCTTCCGCAGAGCTCGCATTTCTACCGCATTTATCCTACTTTCATTCTCCTTCTTACATACCCAGCTCTCGCTGCCATATAACAGCGTTGGGACAAGAACTCCGTTATGTATGGCCAGCTGCGCCTTATGGCTTAAGTGCCGGCTCCCGAGTAGCTTTCCCATCGCACCATTCACTCTGTTCCCTGCACTCACTCTTCTCTCTATGTCAGCGGTGTATTTCCCATCCTTACTGAAGGCGCATCCAAGATATACAAACTCATTCACTTGCTCCAGCACATCGTTACCAACCACAATCCTTACATTCGTTCTGGTTTTGATAAGTTGGGTCAGTAAAATTAAGTTTAATTTTAATTTTGTTTAGATTAAGGATTTGTCGGTTATAGTCAATAGAACATTGAAAGACAGTAAGTAAATCATTTCCTATAATACCATCATAGGGTAGGTATATGTGTTCTGTTATATGAAACATAAAAGGGATAGATTCCTTCCCGAATATTAGATTCATTTCAAAGTCACCTAGAGTGGGCACTTACTGGGGGCTAGTTACCCGTGTGGCCCATAGATATAGAACTACGGACACTTGTTTGGGGCTGGTTACCCGTGTGGCCCTTGGATATAGGAAGGGTGTCGTTATCATGTAAGGGTATGGCTGAGGTTTGAAGTTTGGGTACCACGAGACACCTCCGTGGTCCCACTATTCGTTTAAATTGTTTTCATAATAGTTTTGGATGTTGTCTATGCTGGTAGGTTGCGGCTCAGGGTCCTCAGAATCGTTTGCATTACTTACACAGTTAACGCGAGCGGGCTTCGGCATGGTAAAGTGTTGATTTGAATATGGTATTTGAGGAACTTTAAACCTGTTATTGTTATATTCCCGTTTCCGACACGTTTCTATGGTATGTCCTGGGTTTTTACAGTATCGGCAAAATGGACTTTGATTATTTCGATCAAATTGTTTAGGCGTTTGGGGCTTAGAATTAACATAAGGAGGCCTAGACGAGTAGTTAGGTTTTGGAGCTTGGCGTTTGGCGCTGATGTGTGGAAATTACGTTTAGTAAATAGGTTAAGGATTTTTTCCTCAGATACCGCTAAGTTAATGGCATCATTAAGGGTGGATGGATTTTTACCCCGAACTAAATTAGAAATATCAGGCTTAAGGCCAAGTAAAAACGTGTGAAGTGCTAAGTCTACCATAGCCGCTATACGGCCAGGTAATTCGGTTTTTTTCTTATTGGATAAAGTTATTTCCGTTAATAATTTTGATTAGCAGGTTTCTAGACGTAATGCAAATTGATTTACTGGTTCATTGCTAAGCTGTCGGCGTTCTTGTATATCAGTCAACAAATGGACATAGTGCTTTCTTTCACCGAACTGGGTTTTTAAGAAATTATTTAATTGATTCCGAGAATCAAATTCTTTGATGGAACAGGCTGTCTCAGCTTTTCCTTCGAGTTGTGATAAAATATACTAAAATAGAATCGGTTTTTGGGTACCGGAAGCTAATTGAAATGCGGTGTCACAATTAGTCAAAAATGAATTTAATTTTTCGCGTGTACCATCGAAGGGTTTTATAAATTTAAATAGGGTTCCAATTTCAACGAGGTCTGACTTTTCTTGTTTAACTTGTGGTTCCCCGGTAGGCATTTTATATTAATAAAAGAAAATATTCTGTTAACAAAATACGACTCGATACGATTCGGTGTAGTAGACGGCCACTTATTATTGTTCACTACTGTGAGGTGTTATGTATGAGGACATTAGTAGAGCCATACATACTTCCAAAACACACTTTACAGTGGCTATGGGTGACTTCAATGCGCGGCTGGGCAAACGGGGCGATGATGAGTTGAGAGTTTCTGGAGAAAGAGGGACTCTTTATGATGAACTCTTTCTTCCAGAAGCCGCCTCATAGGAAATGGACCTGGATGAGCCCTGATGGTTCCACAAAAAATGAGATAGACTTCATCATAAGCACCAAGCGACAAATATTTAATGATGTCTCCGTGATTCATAGGGTAAAAACCGGCAGTGATCACCGAATGGTCAGAGGCACATTAAATATTAATGTCAAAATGGAAAGATCGCGTCTGATGAAGTCTACGCTCCGACCTACTCATGCATATATCCAAAACCCCGAGAACTTTCAACTCGAATTGTCAAACCGCTTCGAATTGCTAGACAGCAGCGCATCAGTGGACGAAATCAACAACAGGCTGGTAGAGACTGTTCATGCGGTCGGGTCCAAGTATTTTAAGACCCACCGTAAAAATAGGCCTCAAAAACTATCTGACTACACCCGAAACCTCATGGCTGAGCGACGGTCCATGACGCTCCAAACCTCCGATGATGCTAAGTCCTATAGGCAGCTTAATGGACAGATATTGAAGTCCTTGCGACACGACTTACGGTCCTTCAATGCAAGGCGTATTGAGGAGACCATAGAGCAGAACAAGGGCTCTGAAGTGTTCGCAAGAGACGCGTCTATTGGGCAAAGCCAGTTGACGAAGCTGAAGACGGAGGACGGAAACGTAACGTCAAATAGGTCAGAGGTGCTCAGGGAGATAGAGAGGTTCTATGGACAGTTATATACCTCAGTAGCTAAACCTGTTGTTGACTTGGTAAAAGACCCAAGAGCCAAGCTAACCCGACACTGCACTGAAGATATCCCGGACATCAGCCTGTGCGAAATTAGGATGGCTCTCAAACAACTAAAAAACTACAAAGCGCCGGGTGAAGACGGAATTACTGCAGAACTTCTGAAGGCGGGCGGATCGCCGGTACTTAAAGTCCTTCAGAGGCTATTTAATTCCGTCTTGCTTGAAGGGAAAACGCCGGAAGCATGGAACAGGGGTGTGGTGGTGCTGTTTTTCAAGAATGGTGATAACACCTTATTGAAGAACTATAGGCCCATCACACTGCTGAGCCATGTTTATAAGTTGTTTTCGAGAGTCATTACGAATCGTCTCGAACGAAGGCTTGATGACTTCCAGCCTCCCGAACAAGCCGGTTTCCGGAAAGGTTTTAGTACCATAGACCACATACATACGCTGCGGCAGGTTATACAGAAGACTGAGGAGTATAATCGGCCACTATGCTTGGCGTTTGTGGACTATGAGAAAGCCTTTGATTCGATCAAGACTTGGGCGGTTCTTAGATCTCTCCAGCGATGCCGCATTGACTATAGGTACATCGAAGTGTTGAAGTGCTTGTATAATAACGCCACCATGTCAGTCCGAGTACAGGGGCAGTGCACGAAGGTGATCCCCATAAAAAGAGGAGTAAGACAGGTCATTTCTCCGAAACTGTTTACGGCCACCTTAGAGGACGCCTTCAAGCTCTTGGAATGGCAAGGACTTGGCATCAACCTCAATGGCGAATACATCACTCACCTTCGATTTGCCGACGACATTGTGGTCATGGCGGAGTCGCTGGAAGATCTAGGACGAATGCTCGGTGACCTAAATAGAGTATCCCAACAAGTGGGTCTTAAAATGAATATGGACAAAACAAAAATAATGTTTAATGTCCATGTCGTACCCACCGCACTCACCGTTGGGAACTCTACTCTTGAAGTTGTCGACGAATACATTTACCTGGGACAGGCAGTCCGGTTAGGTAGGTCCAACTTTGAGAGAGAGGTCAATCGACGAATCCAACTCGGCTGGGCAGCGTTCGGGAAACTGCGCAACATCTTCTCATCCAAAATACCTCAGTGCCTAAAGACTAAAGTTTTTTAGTCAATGTGTGTTACCAGTGATGACATATGGATCAGAGACGTGGTCTCTTACAATAGGTCTCATAAAAAAGCTCAAAGTTGCTCAGCGCGCTATGGAAAGAGCTATGCTCGGCGTTTCTCTACGTGATCGAATCAGGAATGAGGAGATTCGTAGAAGAACCAAGGTCACCGACATAGCCCTCAGGATTAGCATGCTGAAGTGGCAATGGGCTGGCCACATAGCGCGAAGATCGGACGGGCGTTGGGGCAGAAAGATTCTAGAGTGGAGACCACGTATTGGCAAGCGCAGCGTAGGACGACCGCCTGCCAGATGGACCGACGATCTTGTGAAAATCGCAGGAAATCGTTGGATGCAGGTGGCATCGGACCGGTTACGCTGGAAAGCGATTGGGGAGGCCTATGTTCAGCAGTGGACAAGTATAGGCTGAAATGATGACTGTGAGGTGTTGATTACCGCGAACGCGATAAGGCACCGAGATATTTCTTAGAACTATCTTATGGTAAAAAAATAATACATATGGGAAAGTTACAATGACAATTATTAGAATGGTAATAAAATTAATTTATTTAAATCTGTAAACTTTTTCACGGAAACCACACACTTATTTTATTAAAAGTTACGTTAGATTTGCACTTTCACTAACACAGAAAAAGTTATCATGGAAAAGACTTACAGGAACACGCAGAGTATGTACTGGAACATGATCACTTTTCAGGAACACGATGTAGCCAAACTTCGACGATTTTTCTTTCAGGATACACAGGAAATGGAGCAAGACCGCAGCTTTCAGACACAGTAAGTATTGTAATTTTCAAGATTTTGTTTTCAGGTTTACCACGAAGCTTATGGAATAAGGGTCTCTGTATAAGTGTGTTCTCCACAGAGACGAGACACGAAATTTTCAAGGTTACAACGACCTTGACTTCCAAAGCTGTTCACTACACACACAAGGGTAATGTAACGATTTATACACAGGATTTGTTTAAAATGTTCACTTGGTTTATGAGTCTGAACGGAGACGTACCAGGGATACCTTTACCATCGGTATCCCACCGCTGCCACCAAATATTATAAGAGAGTTCGTCAACGGGTTTTAAAAAAAAAGATATTTAACTGGTAAAGGGTATATTAAAAATAGAAACAGAATAAAATGGATTTGAACCGACCCGTTTGGAGTTTCGTAACAGACTGGCCCATTGTTGCCCTGCGCTCCTACGCTCAGTGTTCCGACCACCCCGAGATGCTGACATAGCAGATCGGGGTTGGTGGTCAACATTTCTACGAATTATTATAGGGTATAACAGTACGTCATATATTTAGCGCCAATGTGAACCGTGTAACAATAAATATACCTAGTATTTACTTATATATGCACAAGCCTATCATTTTCAAACTAGCTCGTTGGCTAGCTAGCCGCCCCTGGGAAATATGTTCCAATCCTGCGGTTCACAAACTTGTTTGACTTGTTGGCCCTCTTTTTTCAAAAATATATTTCTTAGCAAGGAAATCGCTGGGGAAAATATTTTTAAAATGAATGCAATACGTGTGATGAAAAGCTATTTAAAATTATTTTTATTTAAAAAAAATATGATGTCTTCAAATAAGCCGTGCATTATCTGAAGGGTAAATCAAGAGTCTCCGTAACCGTCGAGCGTGTATTAAGCGAACTATGAGAGTGGAAGAAGCCAGCGAGGTCTGTAAGGAAAGAACCTGTTGGAACTCTGTACTCTCTGCCTACCCCGCAAGGGATCTGACGTGATGATATAGATAGATGATGTCCTCAAATAATCAGGTGTAACTGGCCGATACACTATAATCGTCATTATTATCCTCTGCGAAAAGACGTACAATGCAGGACAAAGGCTTCCCACAAAGATAACCAGGACGACCTGTAAGCATCCAGCTTTTACCTGTGCCCTTTCATCAGTTATACTGTAATACAGTCACTCATTAATAAGAAGTCCAACCAATAGGGTAGAGACCGCGTATTGGCAAGCGTAGCGTGGGATGGCTGCCTACCAGATGGACCAATAATCTTGTAAAGATTGCAGGAAGTCGATGGATGCAGGTGGCATCGGACCGGTTACGCTCCAGCGATTGGGGAGGCCTATGTTCAGCAGTGGACAAGTAAGGCTGAAAGGATGACGATGATAAATAAGAAGGCAATCTCTCTTGGCAACCAATCTAACAGATCATTATTATTTATGTGCCAGGAAGAGCAAAGAACATGATTTACGCGCTAAAAGTACTTTAGGCATTTCACCAACGCGAGATTGAAACCGCTTTGCTAAGCGAGGTAATTTGAACAACAAATAAATACTAACAGGTATATTTATTAACAAATAAGCCTTGAGTGGTTTACAGGTATGCCCCAGGTTGGTTGCAATGAATATGTACATTTTTGCGTTAATGCGAAGTAACATTTTCTACGAAATAAGTTATACCAAGAAAACATTTGATGGTAACTAATAGTCAGTCACATAAAGAAGTATACAAGTATAAAAGTAAAAAACATCTTGAAACGTTTCTAAAATCTAATGGAAATAATGATTTAGAACATAATTTAACCTAGGCTTATTACCCTCCACTTCAATTATTCGCAAAACTTGAACGTCCATACGTTTTTCCACTTAGGTATTTAAAATTAACTTGTAAATATTCTCATACATCAACACCACTTGGCTCTAAAACAAGTTTAGTTTTATCTCAAAATTCCATACCTAAAATCGGTAACAAGAATGTAAAACGCAAGGATATGGACCAACAAGGTTGTGATGTCATCAGTCCTTATACGAAACGTGCTCAACACCTCATTCGGCCATACTCGATGTGGGAAAAAATAGCTTTTTACGCCGCATGCGAGGACGGAAGCACTTTTTGTGGCCTTTTAAAATTATAGCCTTTAGTCGATAATACTTTTCTCCTTAGTAATAAGTATAGGCACAAAATAACACCAACACAAAATAACTTTTAGGTCTTTTAAATTTAGCATGCAGTATAAATCATGTATAGACAATGTATAAAAAAATTAGTGTCATTAATGAAGTTATACTTTTGGTATTCTGTAATAATTAAATTTCATAATTTAATATTAAGGAACGTTTTTATTTTCCTATGTGTAAATTCGTTTTAAAGAATTATGATTTTGTCAACTTTTATTACGCTTAGTAATGACTTTAGTACTAGTAGAACTGAAACTTCTTATTGTATCTATATAAGTACAAACTCTGTCTGTCTGCTTGTCTTTTACCTTTTCACGCCCAAACCGCTAAATAGATTTTGATCAAATTGGGCAAGGAAATAAATTTTAACCAGGGAAAGGATCTTTTGACTCAAAAAAAGCTAAAGGGTGAAATAAGCGCTTGAAAATAACGCGAACGAAGTTACGGGTATAGTTGAGCACGAGGTGAAGACACCAAGTGTTTTACTTGATAGTAATATAAACATACTACAGATTTAAGTAGATTAAGACAGAAGAACCTGGTGGAAATCTGTACTCTCTACCTACCCCGCAAGAGATCTGGCGTAATGGTGTCTTATATCTATATATATCTATATATCTATATATATATATATATATATATATATATATATATATATATATATATATATATATATATATATAGATATAAGACACCCAGTAGTTGATAGTAATATAAACGTCCATTTTATTACCATCTAAAAGCTTATATCAGCTTCTCACGGAACTTTATTCACACGGGTTTCATCGCAGCTGTTACTTCACTCAATGACGTCATATGTTACTTAAGCTCATGAAGTCTACTCCGTGAATAAAGGTACATACTTCCGCTTCTAGTAAATTAGTGAGAACATGCACGGTACAAGCGTAATCGTGATGATGTTACTTAAGACGAAGATGTTGTCATTACAAGTTTATTTGGGTTCTAATTTTGAGTAAGTTCTACGCCGACCCAAAATAGTAATCGTACAAGATGAATTGCAGTGGTAATGAAATATCCTAGCCTTAATTTACTTAAGTATTGGTGACTACATGTATCCCTTGCGGTCTTGGCGTCGATCCGGAAAATTCTTCCTTAGGATATTACTTAATATAGTATTGTGAACGAAACTATTATTAACGGCGACCTTCATTGAACGTTGCCAATTATGATCAAACATGAATTCAACTATAAGAGTAAAATATGAGATCGACTATAATAAATCAGCCTATGAAGGTCTTCACTCAAAAATCGTATTGAAAAAGAATAGTGGTGGTTGAGCCAGGTTTGTGGCGATCTGGTGTTGGAACTTCATAAGCCGTCCATAGTCTTCTAACTAGGCTTAATGATTTCTACATTAAGTAGTAACCGAGACCTATGATGGCTTATTATGCCTCCCAAAGCAAGGAGACGTTCGATTATGAAAATGCGAAAAGCGGTCACGCATGCCAGACTGACCGAGAAGATCACTGCTTAACCTTTTGTGATCGCTAAGAACACCGCAACACAACACCAGCAGCGGTTTTGTAGCGCTATGAGCGTCTTAGTTAGACTCAAATAATCTTAACTGCAACTGTTTTTTCCTCTGTACCTAGAAAAGGTATTCTTACAATGTTTATTACTTATTCTTTTCTTCTTTCACAAGTGTACAAAGCAACTAGCAGATTAGGCATTTTTAGGGTTCCTTAATCGGTAAAAACAGAACCCTTACAGGATCACTTTGTTGTCTGTTTATTTGTCTGCCGGTTAAGACCATTTTTCTTAGAAACTGGTAAAGGTATCGTGTTAAAATTGATGTCAAATACTATGGTCTTAGGTGCCAAGGCGGTGTTAAAAAAAATTACGTGTTCAAAAGATGTGATAATTTAAACTAACTCATCAAACGTATAGGGTACTTCCCGTTGTCCGAGAATCATGAAATTTGGCAAGAAGGCAGGTTTCACAACACAAGGAAAGCAAAAAGTCCGAAAATGGCAATTGCCTAATTATATCTCATAAAGCAATCCTTGAATTCAATGAACAATTAGACAAGCTACATCTAATGCCACTTGCTCGGAACCCTCCAAAAGAGAGGCCTACGCGTACCTGTCAGAATTTTTAAAATTATGGAGCTAATAGCAGATTAGGTATTTTTACAACAATGAGACAATAGCCAGCAAGGTATGCCAGTAAGAACCTGTTGGAATTCTGTACTCTCTGCTTATCCCGCAAGGGATCTGGCGTGATGATATAGAATAACACAGAGCATAGCACGAAAACTTTGACACTAGCGAGTAATCGTGCTGTCACGTTCATGTTTAATTGTGAGAAGGATAGCACATCAACTTGCTAAAGTCACGCTTACGTCAATGTCTTTTGTTTTCTACATGTATGTGACCTTTCAACTTCAATTTCAGCCGCGTGGTTCCCGGCTTAGAATAGGACCAAGCCATCTCATCCCATCGGGTGCCGTACAAGGCGACTAAGGGAAAACTAGGGAATGGGCAGCAGCGTTCCCTTAACACTTCTACGACCAAAAACTGCGCTCGCCAACCCGCCTGCCAAGCGTGGCGAGTATGGCAAACACCCCCAACCAATATTATGGAAGAAAGCAAGAAAACCAGGCCCCTAGTCCCCGGCGGTCCTGTTCGTCCTGGCCACGGTAGCAGCCATGGTAACGACAGGACAAGGGGAGCTAAGAATCTCCGGCAGAGATTCGGCTACCACCAAAACCGAAAATTGGCCCTGGTGACCTACAACGCACGCACATTGAGGACAGATGAGAAGCTAGTTGAGCCGGAAGAAGAGTTAAACAAGTTGCGGTGGAGTATTGTTGATTTATCGGAGGTCCGAAGAGAGGGCGAGGACACGATAACCTTAAAATCCGGCAACTTGTTTTACTACCGGGAGGGCGAACAGCAGTCCCAAGGTGGTGTCGGATTTATCGTCCACAAGTCACTCATAAACAACGTTGTGTCCATCACTAGTGTGTCGAGCAGGGTAGCGTACCTGATACTCAGAATATCCAAAAGATATTCGCTGAAGATCATACAGGTCTACGCACCGACCGATGATGAGGTCGAAGTTATGTATGAGGACATTAGTAGAGCCATACATACTTCCAAAGCACACTTTACAGTAGTTATGGGTGACTTCAATGCGCGGCTGGGCAAACGGGGCGATGATGAGTTGAGAGTGGGGCAATTTGGATATGGGCAGCGCAACCGCAGGGGTCAGAGGCTGGCCGAATTTCTGGAGAAGGAGGGACTCTTTATGATGAACTCTTTCTTCCAGAAGCCGCCTCATAGCAAAAGGACCTGGATGAGCCCTGATGGTTTCACAAAAAATGAGATAGACTTCATCATGAGCCCCAAGCGAAAAATATTTAATGATGTCTCCGTGATTCACATGGTAAAAACCGGCAGTGATCACCGAATGGTCAGAGGCACATTAAATATTAATGTCAAAATGGAAAGATCGCGTCTGATGAATTCTACGCTCCGACCTTCTAATGCACATATCCAAAACCCCGAGAACTTTCAACTCGAATTGTCAAACCGCTTCGAATTACTAGACAGTAGCGCATCAGTGGACGAAATCAACAATAGGTTGGTAGAGACTGTCCATACGGTCGGGTCCAAGCATTTTAAGTCCCACCGTAAAAATAGGCCTCAAAAGCTATCTGACTACACCTGAAACCTTATGGCTGAGCGACGTACCATGACACTCCAAACCTCCGATGATGCTAAGTCCTATAGGCAGCTCAATGGACAGATATTGAAGTCCTTGCGACACAATTTACGGTCCTTCAATACAAGACGTATTGAGGAGACCATAGAGCAGAACAAGGGCTCCAAAGTGTTTGCAAGAGACGCGTCTATTGGGCAAAGCCAGTTGACGAAGCTGAAGACGGAGGACGGAAACGTAACGTCGAATAGGTCAGAGGTGCTCAGGGAGATAGAGAGGTTCTATGGACAGTTATATACCTCAGTAGCTGAACCTGTTTTTTGACTTGATAAAAGACCCAAGAGCCAAGCTAACCCGACACTACACTGAAGATATCCCGGACATCAGCCTGTGCGAGATTAGGATGGCTCTCAAGCAACTTAAAAACAAAAAAGCGCCGGGTGAAGATGGAATTACCGCAGAGCTTCTGAAAGCGGGCGGATCGTCGGTACTTAAAGTCCTTCAGAGGCTGTTTAATTCCGTCTTACTCGAAGGAAAAACGCCGGAAGCATGGAACAGGGGTGTGGTGGTACTCTTTTTCAAGAAAGGTGATAACACTTTATTAAAGAACTATAGGCCCATCACACTGCTGAGCCATGTTTACAAGTTGTTTTCGAGAGTCATTACGAATCGTCTCGAACGCAGGCTTGATAATTTCCAGCCTCCCGAACAAACCGGTTTCCGGAAAGGCTTTAGTACCATAGACCACATACATACGCCGCGGCAGATTAAACAGAAGACCGAGGAGTATAATCGGCCACTATGCTTGGCGTTTGTGGACTATGAGAAAGCCTTCGATTCGATCAAGACTTGGGCGGTTCTTAAATCTCTCCAGCGATGCCGCATTGACTATCGGTACATCGAAGTATTGAAGTGCTTGTATAATAACGCCACCATGTCAGTCCGAGTACAAGGGCAATGCACGAAGGCGATCTCCATAAAAAGAGGAGTAAGACATGGAGACGTCATTTCTCCGAAACTGTTTACGACCACCATAGAGGACGCCTTCAAACTCTTAGAATGGCAAGGACTTGGCATCAACATCAATGGCGAATACATCACTCACCTTCGATTTGCCGACGACATTGTGGTCATGGCGGAGTCGCTGGAAGATCGAGGACGAATGCTCGGCGACCTCAACAGAGTATCTCAACAAGTGGGTCTTAAAATGAACATGGATAAAACGAAAATCACCTTTGGGAACTTTACTCTTGAATTTGTCGACCAATACATTTACCTGAGACAGGTAGTCCGGTTAGGTAGGTCCAACTTTGAGAGAGAGGTAAATCGACGATTCCAACTCGGCTGGGCAGCGTTCGGGAAACTGCGCAACATCTTTTCATCCAAAATACCTCAGTGCCTAAAGACTAAAGTTTTTAGTCAATGTGTGTTACCAGTGATGATATATGGATCAGAGACGTGGTCTCTTACTATAGGTCTCATAAAAAAGCTCAGAGTTGCTCAGCGAGCTATGGAGAGAGCTATGCTCGGCGTTTCTCTACGTGATCGAATCAGGAATGAGGAGATTCGTAGAAGAACCAAGGTCACCGACATAGCTCTTAAGATTAGCAAGCTGCAGTGGCAATGGGCGGGCCACATAGCGCGAAGATCGGACGGGCGTTGGGGCAGAAAGATTCTAGAGTGGAGACCACGTATTGGCAAGCGCAGCGTGGGACGACCACCTGCCAGATGGACCGACGATCTTGTGAAAATCGCAGGAAGTCGTTGGATACAGGTGGCATCAGACCGGTTACGCTGGAAAGCGATTGGGGACGCCTATGTTCAGCAGTGGACAAGTATAGGCTGAGATGATGATGATGATGACCTTTCAACTTATTTGTCGTTGCTAAATCGAGTAAATGTAGTTACAAACTACACGTTGGAGTTTCAAATTCCTTAACCTTATATTAGTCACGATTCGACTTAAATATCTAACTTTACGAATAAATGTGAAACGACTATGATTACTGTCAAATGTCAAAATTTCGAAGTTACATTTAAGCCTAGGTACATAAACATTAACTTTTACTGCTTTATATTGTGTGGTTAGAAAAAAGTTATATGAAATAAACGATATCTCCAAAAGGCTTAACACGATCAGATTGACGTTAGCGTGACATAAGATGCTATATATTTCACGACCTGACTCCCCTCCTATCAGCCGCTACCACCGCCCGCGGCATATTCTCGCCAACCCTCTCGATGCCCTTACTTCTCTTCTTTGGAAACAGATAACGCACACAGGATCAGAAACCGATCTAGCCGGTGAGGTCGAAGAATCCCTTGCCCGTCGGCCGATGCAAAGCACCACGGCGGGACACCTAGTATATTCCGTACTCCTTAGCGACTGCCCAAGCCGAGGCCGTTCCTCCTTGAGGCGCCCTTTAGCTAGTTGCCCCCAGGCTCTTCTGGTAGTGGCTTAGTAGTAGATAGCTTCTCGAGGTTAGTGGTAACGTCATCCCTCTTGTCCAGTGCAGTTCTAACGGCCCCGCGGCCAACAGCGTAGAACACTCAAAACAACAAGAACAACACTATTCACACTGCAAATTTACAGAATAAAGATTATAGTGACAGCATAGTTTCTTCTAGTTACAACCTTAAAATAAAAAAAAAGTTCTTTTTAAAGATCACGCGCGCGCGCGTTATTGGCTCTTTACTCTTTAAATAATATTATCATAACGTACGACAATGCCGCCTAAGACGAGCGGAAAGGTAGCCAAGAAGTCCGGAAAGGCCCAGAAGAACATCTCTATGACCGATAAGAAAAAGAAGAAGCACAAGAGGAAGGAGAGCTACGCCATCTACATCTACAAGGTGCTCAAGCAGGTCCACCCCGACACCGGTATCTCTAGTAAAGCCATGTCTATCATGAACTCGTTCGTGAACGACATATTCGAGCGTATCGCTGCGGAGGCGTCCCGTCTCGCCCACTACAACAAGCGTTCGACCATCACGTCGAGGGAGGTGCAGACATCCGTGAGGCTCCTGCTGCCCGGCGAGCTGGCCAAGCACGCCGTCAGCGAGGGCACCAAGGCGGTCACCAAGTACACCAGCTCTAAGTGAACCCCAAAATAGAAACTTACTTAAACGTACTTCAACTATTACAAGAAACTTATGGTTACAGCATTAAACAGCCTTTCACTTCTTGAATGTAAAATGAGTGCTAGTACCTAAAATTATTTGATGATCGTATCATAAAATTACTATTATTAATCACCTAGAATTTATCATAGTACTACTCGTATATTGCTCAACACACGCCTACAATCTTCAAAAACTAGGTTATTTTTTTCCATATCCACATAAATGTAACAAAAGTGAAGGTGATATATTTTAACAATAATAAATATTTTACGTAAGCCAAGTCCTATTAAGATATAATTTATTAAAAGTTTATGGCGAGGTTTGTTACTCCACAGACATCGACTCACGCAACTCACGTACAGAGTACTGCAGAAAAAGGTCCAGACCCTCCTTTCTATTGGAGCCGACTATCAACATGGGGATAAAATGGAACACTTTATTGTCCATTGGAGATTACTAGACATACGGTCCAACAGATCTTTACATACTGGGTTTCAATGGATACGCTGTTGTTCGGGTACTGGGAAAAAGCACACTTTAAGTTACAATATTGTTGCTCGGCTATGCACATCTTTAACAAAAGTTTGCACAATATTCAATGCTAGTTTTGTGTTCTTGCAATAAAAATATTGAAATAAAATAAATATTATAAGGGGTTCCTGACAGGTTGTGGAAAAAAAGATTTTAAATTTCCTGCCTATTGGTGTGTGCAAACTTGATTACCGATTGTAGATGATAAAGAAAATCCTGAAGTAAATAGACGTAATTCACTTAATCCCAGTTTAACTTAGCGTGACATCCATCATGACACATGAGTCTCCTAGAAGCTGTGTTTTATGCTGACCCTCTTGGAATTAACCGACTATAAAAGGGGTTTACTTCTAGTAGAGTCTAATTGTAGAGGACCATACTATTTAGTTTATACATAAATCAACAATAGACGGCGTTAGAAGTAAACTCATTTTAAACAGACATGATTGAAATACCTAAGAGAGCACGGACATGTGACGGTATTGGGTTGATATTTCATCCTTTACGCACTATTAATTTACTAAGGATAAACGTGACGCTAACGTCATTCTTTTCGTACTTTGGCCTCTTAGAGTTAAACACAAGCCAGTTGACATTAACGCAACATTGTCTAGAAAGCGTGTTGGCAGGTTCTTCTCTATTAAGTAGCTAGTAAAAAAGTACGTAGTGAGGAAAGGATAGCATATCAACTCGATAGCATTACGCTTACGTCAATATGTTACTGCTATGCCATCTGGTCATACAAGGCTAGTCAAGAGTAATTACACTAGACTGTTTTATATCGATCGACTGTTAACATCTTTTAACACATAACTCAGAAGAGTACCTAGTAATCTAATACAGGGTCTAGGGGACAAGTTATCGAAATCTTAAAAAGGTATAGGAAACACTTTTAGTATAGCAACACTTATGTGTACCTACGTTTGTAGGTATTTTATCCCCGACGTTCGATCATTTCCAGAATTAAATTTACTGCCGCTATTTCGCGAGGTCTTCCTAACGATACAACGGTCACAATTTTATTGCCTATAAATATTCTTTAATAGCAGAATTACACAGGACGGTATCGTTTTTAAAGCGAATCTTATAGGTACAGGTTTTTTGTAATTTCATAGCTCTTCTAAGGACGGTAATAAATATCAGTTACGTAATTTAATACCATATAGATTCATTATTTTCTAAAATAGATATTTTCTTGTTTGAAATTCATTGTGTAACCCTTACACACAAGCAACCCATGAAACTATGTTCAAATCTAAAAAACATATGGTTTTTTCGCGATAGTATAAAGTTTGAATATATTTTTTACTGACAAATTATTGATATATCAGTTTCCTTTATTTATACATAGGTAATCGTATAATATTTTGTGAAACTGAATACTGTTTTACATATACCCTAAATGAAGTTTGAAGGCCTTGCCTTAAGGGTATGTTTTTCACGTTTTGTTCCTTAATATTGGGAAGAGATTTACTATAAGTTTATAAAAACTACCTACCTAGTAATAACAAACTATTATTTTCCAGATAAGCAAAACGCGTATAACAAACATAGCATTTTCTGTGAACTTTCCGTCAATCAATGGTCAGCGGACTGTAAAATTAAACTCTTTTTTCATTTTCTTTGTTGTCTTGTTTATATTATCTGTTTATTCCATTACAAATCACGATAGTGTTGCTTTGTTAAAGTTGGTTGAAAGTAAATATTGTTTCACGGTGTTATCGTATTATCTTGTGTGTCAATTGAAATTTCTGGACCACGTTATATTCGTTCTTATTTAATTTTAGTAAGTCAGCATTATTATGACATAAAAATATCACGAGTGAGTTAGAGACACGACACAAATTCAACGAGCCCAAACACGGCGAGTATGTCTATTGGCCACTTTTCGGCTTCATCATCATTCCCTGAACACGAGCTGATTGTATGGTACTTATATCCACGAGGAGGTCACGTTGTATTTTACCTTCCGACTCCATAGTCAGACGAGCTTCATGCCATATTATTGCTTATATACTGAACTTACATACGTATGCCAAATTTCAGTTCAATAAGATATTCGCAAGTGCTTGAAAAATTGATCACAAGATTTGAACCGCAAAGACAGTCAGACTTTAATAAAAACTTGTAAAAACATAATTTAACTAATACTGAAAAAAAAAACATAATTTATTTCGCTTTGAACGTACTGTAAATTTTAAATAAACAACATCACGATTTAAACATTGTCTTAGTATTTATCAAAGCCAAAACGTTTTTACTTACCATTAGTAAAAAAAAAAACTAAATGCCGAGACCAATAAATAGTACGCGGCTGAAAAGGGCTAACTAGACCGTGGTATTGGTACTTTCCGATCCCCTCTAAAGATTTCCATTTTACCTTCACATCAATGGTCCTGACTAATCGAAAGGAAGACTTTGCTCCTTTTCCGGAGTTAACTGTGCGGAACTGGATGTCTGTGGAATCGCAAACCTTCCAAGTGCTAACGAATTCTTTCCTCACCCAATCCTCTCGGCCCGGTGACCCTTGTTTTATGTATTCAACCTTTTGCTAATGAGATGTAAATCCCAGGTTACATTAACTGTATAAAGTTCTATTATCACGGGTTTAATTCATGTAATTGGGTTCTGAAATGGTTACTTTATTAAGTTTCATTTGAAACGTTGATCAAGGTAGGCAGGTAATTATAAATGTCCATATTATCACATCGGATTTCTCGCTGGGTAGGGAAAGTAAAGACCCGCAGCAGGGTATTTCCTTACATACCACTCTTGCTTTCCTCTATCCCATAAACTAGTTAAATTAAAAATATAGTAATGAAAAATCTTTGTAAGTACTAACGAGCCCTTAACGATTCTAATTTAGTTAGCTTATAATATTAACTCCGTTATAGAAAATATAACAAAGAATAGTTTAAGAGACGAAACAGTATTATAAAGTTATTCTAATAACACTGTAATAAATTGTTTAAACTACCGAAGTTGACAATAGAGATGTGTCCGAGCATCTTTAGCATAATAGAAATGAAATCTAGTCGTAAGAAGGAAGAGAGGCCTGGCTCTTTGATTTTATTTCATCAGAACATACAAGGATACTCTTCAAAAATATTTGAAATTGAATTAATTTTAGATAGAACTAAATGTGATGTATTATGTATATCTGAACATTGGCTTAAAGAGCATGAGGTATTAATACATTACGATAATTATTCGGTCACTAGTTGTTACAGCCGGAAGCCCAGGCTCCATGGAGGAACTTTAATATTGATAAAAAAGAGCATTCAGTCAAGGGAACGTTGTGATATAGTTAAACTTTTAGTCGAACAGAGTATTGAGATTTCCTGTGTTGAGCTGGAAAAGCATATTAGAGTGTGTGACCTCCAAATAACCAGAATTTTAGTACATTCGAATCTGTAATGGAGGATATTTTGAATAGAATCTCTGTCACTAACAAGACTATTATAGTCTGTGGGGACTTGAATACCAATATCTTAGAAGATACATGTTGTAGTCATAGACTTCTTAGTATAATCAAGTCTTTTAATATGACTAACGTTTTTCTTGAACCTACGAGAGTAACATCAACTTCTGCAACGTGTATAGATAACGTGTTTTGTAGATAGATAGATAGATAACACTTTATTGTTCCACCAGAGATTATTCCACCACTTTATTGTTCCAAAAAGGAAATAAAAGAGGCAAGATTACAAATTGAAAGTTAGTTAAACAATGGGCAGCCTTATCACTAATAGTGATCTCTTCCAGGCAACCTTTGGAAGGAGAGGATCTGAAGAAAACATAAGATTTAGGGGTGTACTTAACAAACAAAGCAGCACAATACATAAATAAATCTATCATAAACTACTTAATAATATACCTATGTATAATATATACGAGTAAATATAATACATACTTACTTAGTAAACAAATAAATATGCAAATGATTTACAAAACAACTAGTAACAGCAAATATAAATTATCCAGCTAATATAATGCAGTTATTCAGTGTAGAACTTTCCACCTGATTTCTGAATATGTGAATTGATGAAGCAAGCCTTATAGAGAGTATTAGTGCGTTCTACAATCGGACGACTTTGACTGTAAAAGAATTATCGTAAAAGATGCTAGAGTGTAGAGGCATTACAAGAGCCAAGTTATTTGATGACCTTAAAGAATACGAGTTGGAAAATTGAAGGGAATCGAAACGTTCCTTGAGGTAACTTGTGGAAGACGGATTGAATAAGATATTGTTCAAAAGACAGAGGACATGAGTATTCCGGCGAAGACGTATAGGAAGCCACTTGAGCTTAGAACGAAACTGTGATACATGATCATATGTGCGTAAGCCAAATATAAATCTTATACAAAAATTTTAGAGACGCTCAGGTTTATTTAACTGGTCTTTTGTGAGACTCGCCCATTGCGAGGCTAACCACTTCCTACAACAACTGTTATCAACTCCTCTATTTGGACATATTTCACGACCACCCCACCTCATTGAGGAAAAAGGTACTAAATCAGGTGTAAACAAATTTTTCCGCTCTATATCTATGTATTTAATAATTAACATTTTTTTTTTTGCATTATTTTTTGCTTAAATTAAATTAAATTCTGAAATTCTCTGATTTTGACATAGCCAATTTGCTAATTTTTATTTGTTATATTGTAGACTTATAAATATTTTTTCTTGTTATTTTGTATTTCTCGTTATTTTGTATTCTGATATCCTAATATTTATCTTTGTCTTAGCATTTCAAAACCATTCGCTGTTTATAATATTTACTTTTTCTTTGTAATGTTGTGCATGTCTATAATGGATGTAAACACTAGTTATTTCCCCTTCCATGAAATGTAGTAAAGACATGTTTGTGTTTGGATTGTTGATATGCCTAATAAATAAATAGCAGATGTCAGCGTAATCGAGAATAGGAAGGAACAGAGATTGCGCTAGAGCAATTTTAGTGGTAATCGGTAGAAAGTTTTCCAGCCTTTTAGGGGAACCTGCTGCAGCGTAAAGCTTACGACTGGTGACTTGCAGCTGACTAGCCCAACTCATACAGCGATCCATGGTTAAACCCAAATTCTTAACATTTTTACTGTACGGAATAGCCACTCCATTAAAATTAGTCCGCGGAAGTAAAGTCCAGTCTACCTTTGAAATCAGGCGCGAACTGCCAATAATTATTGCTTGGGTCTTAGTGGGATTAACTTACACACCAAAGCTTTTGCTCCACTCAATTATACGGAGCAGATCGCTGTTGATAGTACTTATACACTCGTTTAATCTGTCCAGCGAAGAGTGAGAATAAATTTGAAGATCGTCTGCATATAAGTGGTATGAAGAAAATTATCGTGGGAAATTGAATTATTGAAAATTGCAAAAAGGATTGGAGATAGGACCCCGTCTTGTGGTATTCCGGCCGACGTGTCACACCAAGATGAGAAACTCTCTTCAAGGCGAACCCGCTGCCGGCGCCCATACAGATAACTGTAAAATCATTCGCCCACCGTTGGAGTTATGCTAAACGAGCGAAGTTTAGCTAATAGAATGTCAAAATCGGCCGTGTTAAAAGCATTGCTAAAGTCCAACAATGTAAGCACAGTTAAGTTACCGATTTCCATAGAAAAGCGGATGTCATCGGTAATTTTAACGATAGTACTTACTGTGCTATGGCCAGGACGAAAACTATCAATGAATGAGACTCTCAAAGACCTTAGAAAGAAAAAGAAGAATAGATAAAGGACGATAGTTGGAGAAGGATTTAGGATTGGGTTTCTTAGGTAGGGGAATTATTTCAGCGTCCTTCCAAATAGAAGAGAATTTTCCCCTTGTTATTGAGTTATTAAAAATGATACAGAGGATGGGAACGTTAACTTCGATTATTGGCACTATCATATTGCGATTTATACCATCGCCACCAACGGCATTAGAGGAGATTGACAGTACGCTCTTTTTAACATCATAATCAGTTAGACGATTGAAAATAAAAGGGGAGTAGACTGGAGATGGTATATTTGCATATAAAGTATTTGCTCTAGCTGAATCATCGATGTTAGGTGAGGAAGAGAAGTGTAAGTTAAGGGGATTAAAATTTAAATCATTCGGAATAGTATCGTGGCGTGATTTACCAACTACAATAGACTTAATACATTTCCAAATTTTAGCTGGATCATTATTATCGTCAGCTTCATGGACATGGCGGCGTAAAGCGTCCCTACGTACCACATTGCAGCGATTTCGGAATTTAATATACTTCGCTTTATTTTCATCGCTAGGACGGCACTTTTACTTATGCTTGGCCTTGTTGTTTTGTCCATCATGAGTTTAACATCTTCAGTGATCTATGGGGCTGGAAGGTGTTTGAGTTTAATGGCTCGCTAGGGTGCATGCTTGTCATATAGCTGGGTTATTAGCCTGTTGAAGATCAGCATTTGGTATGGCATCAGTAACCGGTGACCAATGAATTTTCGGAATCCAGCATCACTACGGAATTCTTCCTGGTTCATACCACTAAAATTGTGCTGAAGAATTATTTAAGGCTTAGCTTTAGGAAGACTGATTTTATATGACAGAAATATAAGATCGTGATACGAGAAAGCGTCGGCAGAGCACTGAACGTATTTTGCAACATGCAATGGAAAGATACTATTACCGAGTCAAGAAGTGAGGGAGTAGAGTTAAGGGAGTGGTGGGTAGCACTAAGAGGAAGAATATGTAAGTTGCTGGATTTGATGATAGTTTCCAATGAAGTGGTACGGTAATCATGCTTAAGGAATATAAATTTGTAATTGTAATTGTGAATATACGGATCAGGCAGTGGTAAATTGTTTGCCATTGGACCACATTGGACAAGCAGTCACATTTAATTATATAATACCACTTCGTAACATAAAAATTAAAACTAGACCCATTCCGTCTGGAAAAAGCCTTTCGGGAAACCGGCTTGTGGGAAATCGGGAGGCTGGAAATCATCAAGCTTGCGTTCGAGACGATTCGTGATGACTCTCGAAAACAACTTATAAACATAGCTCAGCAGTGTGATGGGCCTATAGTTCTTTAGTAAAGTTTTATCAATTTCTTGATAAACAGTACCACCACACCCTTGTTCCATGCATCCATCGTTTTTCCTTCGAGCGAGACGGAGTTATACAGCCTCGGAAGGACTTTAAGAACCGGCGTTCTGCCCGCCTTCAGAAGCTGTAATTTCGTCTTCGCCCGGCGCTTTGCTGTTTTTGAGTTGTTTGAGAGCCATCCTAATCTCGTACAGGCTGATGTCCGGGATATCTTCAGTGTAGTGTCGGGTTAGCTTGGCTCTTGGGTATTTTACCAAGTCAACAACAGGTTTAGCTACTGAGGTATATAAGTGCCCCTAGAACCTCTCTATCTCTCTGAGCACCTCTAACCTATTCGACGTTACGTTTCCGTCCTACGACCTCAGTTTCGTCAACTGGTTCTGCCCAATAAACGCGTCTCATGCGAACACTTTGGAGCCCTTGTTCTGCTCTATGGTCTCCTCAATACATCTTGTATGGAAGGACCGTAAATTGTGTCGCAAGGACTTCAATATCTGTCCATGCTGCTGCTGTTTTATGGAACGTCGCTCAGCCATGAAGTTTCGGGTGTAGTCGGATAGTTTTTGAGGACTATTTTTACGGTGGGGCTTAAAATACTTGGACTTACTGTCTAGCAAACCGAAGCGGCGATGACAATTCGAGTTGAAAATTATTGGGATTTTGGATATCTGCATAAGAAGGTCGGAGCGTAGAGTTCATCAGACACGATATTTCCATTTTTAACCGACTTAAAAAGGAGGAGGTTCTATGTTCGGTTGTATGTATGCTTTTTTTTTATGTATGTTCAGCGATATTTCCGTCAATTGTGGACCGATTATGATGTTTTTTTTTGCATTGGGTTCAGTATAGCTCCGCGGTGGTCCTATTTTAATTTCATTGGCTTGGACCTTGGACTTAGAAGATACACCAGGGAACTCCTTAACGACAAACAATAGGCATGTGTAAATTGAGATATTATGGGTATTACGTCAATCCTATAGGTACCCTACTATAGAACTAAGCAGTATATTAGCCAACTTCAAAAAAGGAGGTTCATAATTCGTCATTTTTTATAACTCCTTTGCTTATGAACCGATTTTGATGATTCTTTTTGCATTGGGTTCTGTATAGTTTTGATGTGGTCCTATTTAATGTTATTGGTATTGGACCTTGGACTTTGAAGATACAAGAGGGAACTCCTTAACGGCGAACAGCCCGAATGTATAGATTCCGTTATTATAGTCATTATATTAATCCTCTAGGTACCTTACTGTACAACTCAGCAAAATAATATAATATCGGTATATAAATAGTCACTCATCACTTAAAATTGTAAAATAAAAATCTTTTTAAAAAAAAGGTAAAACGTCTTCAAAAAGCAAAAAATAAATTTATGAAGTCGGTGCCAAGTAACCGACTGCACCAACCAGCACCGACTTCAAATATTTATTTTTTGCTTTTTGAAGTCGGTTTACCTTTTTTTTAAAAGATTTTTATGACATTAATATTTAATGTGCTTCTGACCATTCGGTGATCACTGCCAGTTTTTACCCTCTTAATCAAGGAGACATAATTAAATATTTATCGCTTGGTGCTCATGATGAAGTCTATCTCATTTTTTGTGGAACCATCAGGGCTCAATCAGGTCCATTTCCTATCAGGCGGTTTCTGGAAGAAAGAGTTGATTATAAAAAGTCCCTCTTTCTCCTGAAATTTGGCCAGCCTCTGACCCCTGGGGTTGCGCTGCCCATATCCAAACTGCCCCACTCTCATCTCATCATCGCCCTGTTTGCCCAGTCACGCATTGAAGTCACCCATAACCACTGTAAAGTGTGCTTTGGAAGTATGTATGTCTCTACTAATGTCCTCATACATAACTTTGACCTCATGATCTGAGTATGCCGAAGTCGGTGCGTAGACCTGTATGACCTTCAGCGAATATCTATTGGATATTCTGAGTATCAGGTACGCTACCCTGCTCGATACACTAGTGATGGACACAACGTTGTTTATGAGTGACTTGTGGACGATAAATCCGACACCACCTTGGGACTGCTGTTCGCCCTCCCGGTAGTAAAACAAGCTGCCGGATTTTAAGGTTATCCTGTTCTCGCCCTCTCTTCGGACCTTCGATAAACCAACAATAATCCACTGTAACTTGATTATTTCTTCTTCCAACTCAACTAGTTTCTCATTGGTCCTCAACGTGCTAGCGTTGTATGTCACCAGGGCCATTTTCGGTTGTTGGTGGTAGCCCAATCTCTGCAGTAGATTCTACCTGCCCCTTGTCCTGTCGTTACCATGGCTGCTACCGTGGCCAGGACGAACACGACCGCCGGGGACTAGGGTCCTGGTTTTATACATTGATTCCATAAAAATTGGGGGAATTTGCCTTACTCGCCACGCTTGGCAGGCGGGTTGGCGAGCGCAGTTTATTGGTCGTGTAAGTATCTAGGAGAACGCTGCTGCCCATTCCCTCGTTGTCCCTTAGTCGCCTTCTACGACACCCAATAGGATGAAATGGGTTGATCCAATTCTAAGCCGGGAACCACACGGCACAGCCGGGAACCACACGGCATAGCCGGAAACTACACGACACGGCCGGGAACCACACGGCACAGCCGGGAACCACACGGCACCACACATTCATATAGTTGGAAATAAATGAAAGTATGGTAAATAATATTTTTAGGTTACGCGCCAAAGAATGTGAAGAATACGTTCCATTTCTCGCCGAACCTCCGGCAAAAAGAATTTATTTTAAAATGAAAAAATAAAGTTTAGTTAAACACTTAGAATAAATATAATTGCGCGCACCAAATTGAAGCAACATTTACTACCTGCAAAGCAAGTAGCCACACGGTCACATTAAATTGAATTATCCCACCATGTATCGTTCCTGCCCGTAAATTGAGCACAAAAAGAAACATTATAGGATCACATTTCATACCTAACTAGCGCATTCAGGTATCGTATTATTTCTATCTATCTATATCATCACGCCAGCTCCCTCGCGGGGTAGGCAGAGAGTACAGAGTTTCAACAGGTTCTTTTCTTACATACCTCTCTGGCTTTCTACTGGCATACTACCCTCATATACTTCCCTCAGGCATACTTCCCTCTGGCATACTATGAAAGTATTATTTAAATATCCAATTAATTCTTCCATCTGTAATTCTCATAATAAGAGACGCGTCCATTTTGTTAGGGTTGCTGGTAAAACAATTTTGACAGAGTTGTGCGAAAGAGACTTTGGGACATTTTGCCAGAGTATGGTATAGATGGCACTCTGTTGCGAGCCGTCCAGTCCACTTATGTGGACTGCAAGGCATGCGTACGGGTAGGTGGTAACAGGTCACCCTGGTTTGACGTTAAAATCGGCGTCAAGCAGGGTTGCGTGTTGTCCGCTAGACTGTTTATAATATATCTGGACAAAAGTCTTCAAAGACTGAAAGCGATGAAGGAAGGTGTACAAATGGGTGACTTAGTGGTAAACCATCTACTTTATGCAGATGACTTGGTTTTAATAGCGCCAACAGCCACTGATCTGCAAACACTAGTCACAGTTATGAAAGACGACTGCATGATCAATGGCTTACACTTGAATGTGAAGAAAACCAAGATTATGGTTTTTGAAAGGGAAGAAACCAGAACGAATGTAAGGATTGTGGTTGGTAACGATGTGCTGGAGCAAGTGAATGAGTTTGTATATCTTGGATGCGCCTTCAGTAAGGATGGGAAATACACCGCTGACATAGAGAGAAGAGTGAGTGCAGGGAACAGAGTGAATGGTGCGATGGGAAAGCTACTCGGGAGCCGGCACTTAAGCCATAAGGCGCAGCTGGCCATACATAACGGAGTTCTTGTCCCAACGCTGTTATATGGTAGCGAGAGCTGGGTATGTAAGAAGGAGAATGAAAGTAGGATAAATGCGGTAGAAATGCGAGCTCTGCGGAAGATGTGCGGAGTGAAGCTGACCGACCGCATTAGCAACAGCATAGTAAGACAGCGAGTAGGTATGAAAGATAGTATCGGTGTAAAGATGAGAAAGGGCATGCTCCGTTGGTTCGGGCATATAGAAAGAATGCCAGAGGAAAGAATGACAAAACAGATATACAATGTGAAAGTGGAAGGATGCAGGTACCGGGGAAGACCTAGACTATCTTACCACGACCAAATAAACCGAGTCTTATCTGATGGAAAAGTCAAGAGTCTCCGTAACCGGCGAGCGTGTATGAGACGAACTATGAGAGTGGAGGAAGCCAGAGAGGTATGTAAGGAAAGAACCTGTTGGAACTCTGTACTCTCTGCCTACCCCGCAAGGGATCTGGCGTGAGGTTATAGATAGATAGATAGATAGATAGGTAAAACAATTTTATTTTGCCCTACTTTTATTTGCTGAGGACTTTTTAAGATCTAGTATTAAATGGTACTAATATTATATATTAGTTTTAATATTCAGTAAAGATGATGAAAATATATATTCCCTACATTAAATTACTACAAACCTTAATAGTTCGAGTATATCTATTTCTTGAATTTAATATGTTTTAAATGTGACATGTAACATGTTACCGCAACAATTATTTTATTGTCATATACTCTAATCTCATCAACACATACTTCAAAAAGTGGTAATCTGTCTAGGCTGCCAAAATTACGCGGGTGGGAAGTGCGGTGAGTGCGGAAGTTTTCAACCTTAGAATATCTGGATATCTTTTAAGGTTAAAAATCAAGTCATATGGATCGAAAATATAATTTTTAATATTTTTCATCTCGCTAATACATTTAGTTTTTCAGTATTCTGACATTAAATGTCAGAATATTGAAAAACTATACATTGTTAAAAATAAACGAAACAGTGCGAACGAATGGCGTCGTATTGAAAGAACAATTTCAAACAATTTATATATAATCTGCGAAGTTCTAGCACTGTGAAAGTCATCGTTTTGTAATGAGGAAAAGTTTTAGCCCTTGTTACCTAAACTTGATGTTACCGTAACAATCCCGACTTTATACCATTATTCAGACCTTGTTTTGGAATAAGACGGTATATGTTCTAATTACTAATACCCTTCTGATTGAAGCTTGGAGCCTATTCAAGGGTTGTGGTACTACTGGAAAATATGTGGCACTAATTAGTCTTGCGAAATCATTCTATTTGGTTCGTGTCAAGGATTAAAAGGCATTAATGAAATATTAATTTCTTGATGTATCGAAACTCTCATAACGATGTATTTTGTATGCAACATTAGCTGTTTATACGCGAGAATATCACTTTATTTAAAATACTATATACATATAATAAAACTGTAAGGAAGTCGTGTCAGTACATGGAATATTTTTAGGAAATAACAACCCAGGGGTATCGTCCTATCGATGTAGAAGTTAATTCTGCAATTTTTGACTTTCGTGTCTATTTGTCTGTCTGTCTGTCTGTCGGAGGGTATGAACCAGCATCACGCAAAAACTACCAGGCAGATTTTGATGAAACTTTGCATGCGGATACCTTATAATATTGGCTAACGTGTTGTATAGTATTTATTTAAAAGACGAAAATAAGCAAAACATTGGATTTCTAAAAAGGCACGTTACTTCAATTCTGTTTGATGGATTTCAATGAAATTTTATTATAATTGTAGCCTGTACAAAAGATCACAACTCTGCATACTTATATTTTCAATAAATTAACGGTTTCCGAGGAAAGTACAAAAAAGTCAATTGTGATAAATAATTCATTGTTCCAACACTACTTTTTAGAAGTCAGTGAAACATAGCACGGATATATTTTTCATATGACAGATAATATAGTTAATATTAAAGTTCAGGAAATCAAACGGTTTGTATGGAAAAGTAAAGCATCTATATCCATACATACTACATATAATAAACTGTTAGGAAATCAAGTCTGTACATGGAATATTTTTAGGAAATAACAACCCAGGGATATCATTCTATCAATTTAGAAGCCAAATCTACAATTTTTGGCTTTTGTGTCTTTTTGTCTGTCTGTCCAAGGGTATAAACCATCATCACGTAAAAACTACTAGGTGGATTTTAATGAAACTTTGCATTCGGATACCTTAAAATGCTTGTTAACACATTATATAGGTATTCATCCCGAAAAATCAAAAGGTTTTTCCAGAAAAGACGGAAATAAGCGAAACATTGGATTTCTAAAAAGACACTTTACTCGAAACCTGTTTCATGAATTTCAATGAAATTTTGTGTAATTGTAGCCTGTACTAAAATCACAACTCTGCGTACTTATATTTTCGTAAAATCTATCAGTTTTTGAGGACAGAAAAAGAAAGTCGATTTTGATAAATCATTAATTGTTTCTAAATCAACTTACTACATTGTCGCGGGATAAACCATAAAACTTTATTACTGTTTGTCCCGAACTGCAACTTTACGATGTAAAATATGTGATTTTGCCTATACATGAATTCGTCCATGAATTGATATTGGGCTCAGGTTCGTCTCCTCACGAAAAACTTTCCAGTAGTTAAAAGCACTCATTCGAAATGTTCATACATGTTTGATTTAAACACTTAAACATGGTTTTGTGCATGAACCGATGATGCATTCAGGATTGTTTCTTCTGGAGAGAACTCTAACGATAAATGGGCCGGATACGAAACTGTAATGACGATAAATATCTTACGAGAACACTAACACAAAATTTACTGACAAATTTTTGCTACATACTTAGCTGGAAATGTATCGTTAGATACTATTAAGCTAGATTATAGTCTTTGACAGGGTAGGTAGAGAAGATTTAAATCAGAAATATTTTATCAATAATTTAAAAATAAATAGATGAACTGATAATCCTTCTAAAAAGCAAGATATTGTATACGTTTTTTTATGAGACGGCGTTAGTGTTGTATATTGAAAAGGATCGCGCTATAGTTTAGTTTATATTTTACAAAGACCACTTGTGTGGGCTAAGCGGGGCTAAGACTGAACCCAGTGATACAGTTAGTCTATAGGGAAATAAGTCTGGTGGAAGTTGACAAAGTATAAAATATATATTTACTACACGGTACTACCGGAATAGTTAGCCTCTCTGTTAGTTTTATATATTAAAATCGCTAGACAAATTTAATTGAAACTGGATAGAAGGTGTCTTACATAGTAAAATAAAACAAAACACTTTTATCTCGAAACATACTTCTATGGAATATCTATTATTTCTATCTATCTATCTATATCATCACACCAGATCCCTTGCGGGGTAGGCAAAGAGCACAGAGTTCCATCAGGTTCTTTCCTTACATACCTCTCTGGCTTCCTCCACTCTCATAGTTCGTCTCATACACGCTCGCCGTTATCTATTATTATTTCTTCATACTAAAACGGCTGAACAGATTATAAAAAAGAAACCTAATATGAAAAAATCCACACAGGTATACAATGGGAAAGTGAAAGGATGTAGAATAAAAACTATTTATGGTTTCACAGATTATATAAAATATGTATAATTATATATAACAACAGCAAAGATAAATAAAAAAAACGGTAGCAAAAAAGAAATATATATATTTACACACCGCTTTCTGATGTTAGTGTACCTAGAACAGATCAAAGATATCGGGGACTAGACTATCTTATCATGAATAGACCATGTCTTATCCGAAGAGCAAGTCAAGAGTCTCCGTAACCGGCGAGCGTGTATAAGACGAACTATGAAAGTGGAAAGAGACAGAAAGGTCTGTAAGGAATGAATCTGTTGGAACTCTGCACCCTCTGCCTACCCCGCAAGGGATCTGACATGATGATATAGATTATTAGACAGTATTAAAGTATCTTAAGTCGTGAAATAATAATTTGAAATAGGTAACTTTATTTGCGCACTATATCATGCCGATATTATCCATCTAAGTGGTATATAAAATCACACCTATATGCATTTGGCGGATTTTTACCGGCCTGCATGAAGGCCCGAAGATATTAATCATCTCAGTCATCTTTCGATTTCCCTCTTCCTCTTTACAGGTGACTGGAAGCCTGGGCTCATGCTGAAATTGTTCTACAACGAAAATTTAGTAATATTTAAGTTGACTGTATAAATAATTTAGCAAAACAAAGAAGACTTGATTTAAGCGAATAAAGGTAGACTGCTTAACTTACTTTGTCAAATAGTCGCAGGTACGATCCCCGCACAACGCACTTGAATATACATTTGGGATTTATAATTTTAAAATAAAGAATATACTTTATGCGCATACGGGCAAAATAAAAAAGATGGTTGTCCGTGTTAATTTCCAGTACGGCGGAACCGATTAAATACACTATCACTGGAAAATGGAGGATTTCTCAGAGATTGTTTAAGACTATTTTTGAGCTCGGGAAATGCAGGATCCATGGGGAATAGTTGTTTTTATTTCTCCATATTAACACGGCTGAACGGATTTAAAAGAAACTTAATATGTCTCTTAAGTCTTGGAATAATGATATCCCAAAAAGTCCTACCTACCTATGTCAAATTACAAAATAAACGCGTGCAAAGCCGCGGGAAACAGCTAGTTTGAAATATAATAATAATATCAGCCTATACTGGCCCACTGCTGGGCAAAGGTGAAGTGAGAGATCACAAATCGAGGTGAGAGATATTGCGCCATACTCTACTACTTGGACCCGGTGCGGATTGATTAATGGATGTGAAATAAATGATTTTATAAACGACTGTGTTGAATTAATAATTTTAAGTCCTGATTTATTAGTTTTAAATATCGTTTTATTCAATAACAGTGTCATTAACAGGAATTTGTCACTGATGCAGACATTTTGCTTTAATGATGAAGAAATGTAGATGGTACCTAAACCTTTGTAATCAAAAACTAAGTTGAATTACTATATAAGGGAGGACGTCTTTTGACTCATGATCAGAGAATTTAGCAAGAAAATATTGTTAGGGTGAAGAAAGAGGCCATAAAACGTTAAGCGGAGGGCTTAGCACGGAATAATTGATGTTGGCGTGACGCTAGACGTGTTGATATGCCATCCTTGTCACACTACAAATTTACTAAATTAACATGAACGTGACAGCACGATTACTCGTAATTGTCTCGCTCATGTCAAAGATTTCGAGCTAAGACCTCAGATTTCGTAAAAAAATTGACATTAGCGTTACTATTATCGGTAACCATTGATAAACTGAGGTTTACCAATAGTAACCGATAATAATTATGGTTTAATTAATTAAACCAAGCCCTTATGAAGAGTAGTCCGATATATTTCAGAAAATCTATACATTAGCCCAACTTATTGTACAATAATAATGAAATACATATTTCAACGTGCAGTAAAGTTGCGAGAAAACCAAATAGTGACGTTTCAGTCTAAGCCAGTCTACTGGCTCATGTCACGCATTTTCCAAAGTACTGATCCCTAAATAATTGAAATAAGAATAGTTTGAAAAAAATACCTTAAACCTCCTTTGAAGCATCGCTATGTGACCGCAGTGTTCTTAACAATCACTAAGGTTAAGCAGCGTTCGTCTCGGTCGGCCTGAGATGGATGACCGCTGGTGGCATTTTAATATTCGAGCGTATCCGTACTTCGAAAGGCACGTTAAGCCGTTGGTCCCCGTTGCCACGTAATTTGGACGTTAAGCCAAGTTTCAACAGCCGGTGACCTCAAAACTGCCTCCACCAATCCGCACATGATCCGCGTGGTGGAGTATGACCTAATCTCTCCCACCGCGATTTGTGAGTGAAGGCCTGTTTTATACGCCTCTTCCACTCCCGCTTGGGGAATATAGGCGTGACGGTGTTTAAGTAGTGTGCTTTCTTTCGATCTAGAGTACTCAGCATAAGTTAGTGAATATATATTAAATTTTTCAAATGGGCGGCTCTTTTTTTACAAATGTTGGCGAACGTTGCCAAAACCAAACATTAAGAACATATTTTAATATGATGGTTTTTTAACATTGTAAAAATTAAAATAGAACCTTCCCGAACCCAAAGTGCGGCATCAAAAAAATTATTAGATATTGAGTGTGGATGGATAAAAGCGCTTAAGGTTTGTAATTCCCAAAGTTTAGGCGCGCTTATCTGCATATTGATAAAAATATAACTTCATACGAAATCCTTTTAATAATCTCGAAAGTCGAGCAAAGGGATGTGTCTTTTAATACTGTTAAAATTGGGTTGAAATTATATAAAATATATGAATCTTATTACTACTACTAGACTATATAAAGAATATTGTTATGTAAGTATTGACCCATGTATCAATCAATGAGTTCTTTATTGAAATATCTATCAATATACCTTTATCATCACGATAGATCCCGTACAAAGTTAGCAGAGAGTGCAGAGTTTCAACAGGTTCTTTCCTTACGGACTTCCCTTGCCACGCTCTCTTTTTATGATCTTGAAATATTCATTCATCGGGTTATATCACGGACAAGTTTACTTAGCTGTTTGAATTCGCGTAAAAAAACGTAGCCACTTACTAGGAATTAATTCTGTGCCGTGGGTGCGTTTACAAACATACGGTTCAAATTTCTTTATTTCTCAAAGATTACAAATCACTTACGAAGAGAAATAAATTATAACACTAAAATATAAGTTTATAGATGCGTGTAGTAGACGGTATTCTTGAAAATATTCCCAGCAATGCAGGTAGTTCATAATAACTTTATCTTGTCTTCGGTAATTACGGGTTATGTAGTAATTTTGTCGAGCGGATACAAGGGATGGTTTACATCACGCTAGGTTCATTTTATGATATTATTAAGTTATTTATTTTGTAGTGCTTTTGAGAATGTGTTGTTTTAATAGTTTTTTTGTAGATTGCTATTGATTTGGCATCTTTTATGTGTTTTGGTAATGAGTTGTAAATCTGTGCTCCTTGGTACAAGATACACTTTTTTCCATAATTGGTTCTGGGTTTATATAGTTGAATGTTATGTGCCCGTCTTGGGTTGCGTGTGTGTACATTTTTTGTTAATTTTATTTGTGTGTGTATATTTTTATTTAAGATTTTTCTTATTAAAATGGATATATTATATTGATAGGTTTGTGTTATATTAAATAATTTTGTCTCATTATAAATTTTGTAAGTTGGTGTTAAGTAGTTGTATTAGAAGAGGACTTTTATTAAATTATTTTGTGTTCTTTGCAAGGTGTCGAGGTGTGTTTTTGCAGCTGATCCCCATACCTCTATCAAGTAGTCAATGTGAGGTTTTATTAAAGAGTTGTAGATAGTATAGCGTACCTTCAGTGGAAGACATTATATTATATTTCGAAGGGCACCCGTAAGACTGCTTATTTTGGATCGTATGTTTTCAATGTGTGGTTTCCATTGTAGTTGGCTATCTAGTTATGTATACTAGACCAGTACACAGCTCAGTGCAAGTACTTTAAAAGATGATGCAATATAAACAGACTATTGCTCATAGAATATAATTCTAAGTACTGTTTTGCTTAATCAGCTTAACTTGCCTCAGCTGCGTATTTATCATGTAAACAGATATCAGGTTACTTGTTTAGTCTCAGTCCAATTCTCATAACTGTTTTGCTAAATAAGCAGATATCAATTAATAAGACGTATAACGCGTGGGTTCATTCTAGAAAGAGTTGTTTACTTGACGATGCCTATAAAAAGCCATCGCCAAGCAAAGTACATTCAATATCGACTCAGCTCTCTTACCGTTCGCACTAACGTTAAGTAATATTAATTGACTGCATTAATATTTTGAGTATCTATTATTAATTTGTATTGTGAAATAAATATATTTTTATAAAGTCACGCCGGCCTTTATATCTGACTGGCGCAGCCGAACGGTAGGATTTCAGTCGAGATAAGTGTTGCAGTAGTCATACCAGACAAGCTCAACGCCGTGTAGGAGTACAAGCATCGATTCCGGACCACAATCGCCTGGCTGAATCCTAGAAAAGGACCTACCTTCGAACAAAGAAATTTTGTCAAGAAGTGCCTGCAGATACTCAAAGAGCGGATATTCGGCATGAAAAATTGCAGCATTGTGTGTTCTGACCTTTCCCACATGTTCCTATTTTTCTGTCTATTCTGAATTTAATTGGACAAGCATCGCTAATTTCATTCAGACCCCGAGCCTGTAATTCCGGTCAAAAATCGCGGGAATTATTTGGATAAAAGGATATCGCATTATTAGACAAGCATCGCTAATTTGTGATTAGAATTTAGGATCTCACGGGATTTAGACACGCATCGCTAAGCCGTAGATCACCACTTAGGGCCGTAAGAATCAGACAAGCATCGCTGAACTTACGTAAAACATTGTCGTATTTTATTGAAAAAGAAAATTACTTCCAGTGGGTCGATCACAAGGTCCACTTGAGAACGTAATATATTAAAAGAAAATAAATCTTAATGAAAAGAAATTAAATATTTAAAAAAAGAAATAATAAACGTTGTTCTGCCTATAAAGGCTAAGTTGAATAATAATTGATAAGAGTTATCTTTTCGGACAAAAATCGCCGAATTTATGAACTTTTTCTTTTATTATATAATATTTTTATTGTAAACTTTTTTATGTGTTATTTTTAAATTGTATTTTTTTTGTGTGTGTTATTTTAAATTGTATTTTTTTTTATTTTGTGTGTGTAATATGTATCTTATTGTGTTTTTCAAATTGTAAAATTGAATAATAAGTGTTCTAGATATTGAAAATGAATCAAATTCAAATTATTCCGAAAGAAATTCTCGATAAAATTCCGCGTTACGACGGTAACGATCAATTACTAAATCTTTACATCCAAAGGTGTGAATATGTAGTTAGAAGCTTTTCAAGGGAAAATAATGCCGCGCAACAATTGTATATTTACCATAGTGCTACAAGTAAATTAACCGATAAAGCCGCGATACTAGTAAGCAAATGGATTAATATCAATTCTTGGGATAGCCTAAAGGAACTCCTTATAGAACATTTCGGAGATCCTAGAACAGAAAACTTATACGAGGATTACGTAGATGATACTGACCTTGAGACTGAATACTTATATGATTATGAGCCAGTAGCAATTAACGAAGTCATAGACGAAAGCCTCGACATTATTAATAATAACGATTTTTCAAAATTAAGTGAACAAAAAGATGCCCCTATAATTGATATTGAAGAACCCCCCAAGATAGTAAATATAAATTTTACCGATCCTTCAAAATTAAACGAATTAATACTTGTCGAACAGGATAGTAATATAACTATTAGGATAAAAATACTACTTGATTCACTTTATAAAATAAAAGACAGTTTATTAGCGAATAACTCACCAGATAGACATACCCCAACTTCAATAAATATTCCATCTTCCGACGAAGATGAAATACTTATTATTTCAGTAAAAGCTAAATTACATACGAATACCCCAAAATTAATCAGATCATTTCTTCAATATATGTATTTTTATTTAATTAAAAGGTTCAGGCATAATAAAATTAGAGTCCGAATGAAATCGATAAAATAAGACACATTCAAAAAAAAAATTAAAAAAAATTAAAACCTTGGTTATACAAACCTGACAACCTGAATGCTTAAGATATGAAGCCGATAAACTCGATTATAAAATTTCTAAATTTTCTAAATATTATCAGCCAACAACTTAAATTAACAAAATCATTTTTTTTTAAATAAATTAAATATTAAATTCAAAGCTTAATAATAATTCTTATATTTTGACAATTAATTAAATGTTACAAAAACAATTAAATTATTAAAGATGCGAACGTTATTAGAAATCCTTTAATATTTTCAATCAAAGACTTTAATCCAAACAAAATAAAAGTTTAAAAGAAACCTAAACGTAAAGTAAAACAGGATGATAAAATATTATCAAACCATGGCAAAAATAAACCCCGTTCTAGGAACACAAAAGTCCCAATAAAAGATATAAAACGTCCTCCGCAGGTTCGCGCTCCTGATCCTCGTACAGGCAGCCCAAAACCTGGCCCTTCAACTTCAGAAAATTGAAGATAATCCTGGAATCTTCCCAGTTAAGGAAGGACAAGCATTCATTAGCACTTATAATTGGAATATAATTAAAATATTAGATTTAAAATTTGTTAGTAACAGTATTGAATATAACGTTAACAAGTATTATGAAGTTAACGATTATTTAAAAGAAAAATTAAATGTATATTTCTTAGACGGAAATATCATAGATGCACAAATGCAAACTGAGTATATTATGAGTTTAACATTAGAGCGCTATAATCAATTAGTCCCAACAATTAGAATTAAAAGAGGTATTTTAAATCCCTTAGGTTCAATAGTTAAAGCCATTACAGGCAATTTAGATAATGAAGATGCAATTAGATACGATTCCTTAATAAGTCATATTCAATCTAAACAAAACGCTATTGATAACAAAATATCATTAGTTTCCGAAACAATTGGAGTATTAGTAAATCTGACAAACTCTACGAGAAATAATTTTATTGAAATAGACAAAACAATTAACGAAATAGAATCCATTCTGAATCAAACTCAATTCCAACATAGTAAAGAAATTGTCTTGAATACTTTCGATTTAATTATCCACAATTTTCAAATTTTGTTAACTAGGTTAGATGAGGTTGAAACAGCTATTGCTTTTAGTAGATTAAATATGTGGTCGTGGCGGAGTCGCTGGAAGATCTAGGACGAATGCTCGGTGACCTCAACAGAGTATCTCAACAAGTGGGTCTTAAAATGAACATGGACAAAACGAAAATAATGTGTAACGTCCATGTCGTACCCACCGCACTCACCGTTGGGAACTCTACTCTTGAAGTTGTCGACGAATACATTTACCTGGGACAGGTAGTCCGGTTAGGTAGGTCCAACTTTGAGAGAGAGGTCAATCGACGAATCCAACTCGGCTGGGCAGCGTTCGGGAAACTGCGCAACATCTTCTCATCCAAAATACCTCAGTGCCTTAAGACTAAAGTTTTTAGTCAGTGTGTGTTACCAGTGATGATATATGGATCAGAGACGTGGTCTCTTACTATAGGTCTCATAAAAAAGCTCAGAGTTGCTCAGCGAGCTATGGAGAGAGCTATGCTCGGCGTTTCTCTACGCGATCGAATCAGGAATGAGGAGATTCGTAGAAGAACCAAGGTCACCGACATAGCCGTCAAGATTAGCAAGCTGAATTGGCAATGGGCGGGCCACATAGCGCGTAGATCGGACGGGCGTTGGGGCAGAAAGATTCTAGAGTGGAGACCACGTATTGGCAAGCGCAATGTGGGACGACCGCCTGCCAGATGGACCGACGATCTTGTGAAAATCGCAGGAAGTCGTTGGATGCAGGTGGCATCGGACCGGTTACGCTGGAAAGCGATTGGGGAGGCCTATGTTCAGCAGTGGACAAGTATAGGCTGAGATGAGAGATTAAATATTTTACACCAATCCATTTTAGACATAGATGAATTGTTATCAACTCTTAAAGACATAGAGAAAATAGATAAATTAATGTATCCAGTAAATACCGATAATTTGATCAAAATTGTACATTGTATAGACATAAGAGCATATATTAAGGACAAACGAATAACGTTTATTATGTTGATACCAATTGTCCAATTAGATTTCTATAACTATTACAACCTTCATCCTTTTCCCATGTATAATCCTCATTTAAACCTAACGTTCCTATTAACGCCTCAATATTCCCAAATCCTGGTCAGAGGGTCAGATATACTTCCACTATCACAATCATGCAAAGAAATATACGAAGGAGAATTCCTGTGTTATGAAGATAATTTATCTGACACTAATGAAGACTTATGCATTACAGATTTGATGAAATTTTCTTCACAAATTACATCATGTTCTCCACTTACAGTGAAATCTTCAAAAGTCAAGGTCAAATCTATTCGGCCTGACACATGGTTACTATATTCAGGAAAACAGACATTTCTCACAGAGCACTGTGAAAATGATTTCAACCAGTTCAACATTTTTGGCACCTATATATAATGAATGTGAAGCTAAATTAGAGAACATCACATTAAGGAAACGTCTCATTTAATTAACTAATCAAGTCTTCCATCAAGTTCCAGTTATAAATTTACAGCAGCAGAGAAAATCTACAAGCAGCCAAACAGCCTAGATGAAGTCAACTTAGAAGATCTTCAGTTCCTGTCACACGTATTAAACAGTAAAAGTGAAAAACTCAGTGAAAACCACGTATATTCAGTGAATGTGCATAGCATAAGTTTAGGTTCTATAATCATTTATGTAATATTAATAATTGTGCTTTTGATTGTTTTATATATTTATAAGTCTAAAATATTGTCCTTATGTAAACATAAGCAAAATCAACATTCTCAAAAATCGAACGCTGATTTTGAACTTATGGAGGGAGGAGTTATGTATACTAGACCAGTACACAGCTCAGTGCAAGTACTTTAAAAGATGATGCAATATAAACAGACTATTGCTCATAGAATATAATTCTAAGTACTGTTTTGCTTAATCAGCTTAACTTGCCTCAGCTGCGTATTTATCATGTAAACAGATATCAGGTTACTTGTTTAGTCTCAGTCCAATTCTCATAACTGTTTTGCTAAATAAGCAGATATCAATTAATAAGACGTATAACGCGTGGGTTCATTCTAGAAAGAGTTGTTTACTTGACGATGCCTATAAAAAGCCATCGCCAAGCAAAGTACATTCAATATCGACTCAGCTCTCTTACCGTTCGCACTAACGTTAAGTAATATTAATTGACTGCATTAATATTTTGAGTATCTATTATTAATTTGTATTGTGAAATAAATATATTTTTATAAAGTCACGCCGGCCTTTATATTTGACTATCTAGCGTGAGCCCAAGGTATTTTTCTTTGTTTACTTTGGTTAGTATAGTCCCGTGAATAGTTAAGGGGTTGTGATCATGTATTTTTTTATTTTTAGCGGAGAAAATTATGTAGTTTGTTTTTGACGCATTCACAGTAAGTAGGTTTTTCAAAAACCATTTTTCTAGAACGTTAAGATCATCCTGAGCATCCTGTATTATAGTTTCTACGGTGTGACCAAAATAAAAAAGGCAGGTATCGTCTGCATATAAGGAAATATGCCCTTTAAGTCCTATTTCGTGTATGCTATTTATGTAGACCAGAAACAATAATGGTCCCATGATGGATCCTTTGGGGACGCCGCATTTTATTAATTTAGGTGCGCTAACGTAATCCCCTATCTTGACCACCTGATAACGGTTATTCAGATAAGATTCGTAAATTTTATATGCATTTTCAGTGATACCAGTTGATGCTAGTTTATAGAGAAGCAGATTGTGGCTAACAGTATCAAAAGCCTTTTTTAAGTCAATGAACACGCCGAGAGCTATTTGTTTTTGGTCTATATTGGTTTTAATTTTTGTTATTAGGTCTATTGCAGCTGACAGAGTATTGGACTTTTGCCTAAAACCATATTGACGGTCAAATAAGAAGTCAAAGGAATTGAGGTACAGTGACAGCCTATTATGAAGGATCTTTTCAAATATCTTTGAAGTTACGGGGAGAACCGAAATAGGCCTATAATTACCCGGATCTGCCTTGGATCCAGATTTGTAAATTGGGGTTACTTTTGCGATCTTAAGCGTGTCCGGGAAAATACCTTCATTGAGGCATTTATTGATGCATCTTGTTAAAGTAGGTACAATTTGGTTCTTGCATGACTTCATAACCTTTGCACTGATGCCGTCTATCCCTGTAGTTGTGTTTGTCCTAAGGCCATCTATTATTTTTACTACTTCGGCTACCGTAGTAGGTGTTATGTGCGTGAGTACGATTGTAAGTATGTTGGGTATTGGTATAATTGTGATGATATATAGCGGGTATTTGGCTTGCCAGTATTATGCCAATATTGGAAAAGTAATAATTAAAAGTCTCACATATTTCTTTCGTATTTGAAATAACCCCCCCCCCCCCCCGTAGGAGTATCCAATTTAGAAGGAGCATAAGTTTGTTTAACGTTATTATTAGATAGATTATTTATTAATTTCCACATTTTTAAAGGCTTACCTTCACATTCTTTAAAGGATTTGTAATAATAGTTTCTTTTGGTACCTTGTATCAACTCAAAAACATATTTTCTCTCTTTCTTAAATTTCTCTTCTGCCTCTGTATCATTAGAGTTTTGTGTGTACTCTTTCCATAATTCATTTCTTCTATTTATTCTGTCAATAATATCCTTTCTAATCCAGTCTGCCTTGGGGGGATTTAAAATTTTGGATTTCTTTATTTTATTCTTATTAATAGCCGACTGTATTATTTCATGTAATTTAGTGTAATCTTCTTCAATATACGTCAAGTCCAGGTCTTCTAAAGTTTTATAAAGGGTAATATAATTTAATGCTTCGTATTGAATCTTTCTAACAGGGTTAGGTTTGTATTGTTTCACTTCCAAAAAGATTTGTTTATGGTCAGACATGGCAGACTCAATTATGGCAAGGTGAAAACTATTTTCTTTTAGGCTAGTCAAAACATGATCCAGTATTGTTTTTGTTGTAGATGTCTCTCGTGTACAGTATTTGGTATTTATTTTATTTAGTATATGATGTCCATTTTCTAACACTGTTTGTTTGTACGCATTTGTATTCGTGTCTTTGCCCAACAGATTGTAGTTAAAATCACCAAATAGGATTGTTCTGTTTCGTTCTTGGAGTTCTTCTGAAAAAGTCTCAAGAAATTTAGTTGTGTTTGTCCTTTCTGGCTTATAGATAGCACCTATATCCAATGAAAACTTTTTTAAGTGTACCCATAGAAAGTGGCTGTCGTTCTCACACTTACTGCTTATAAATTCATGTTTTAAGTTTTTATGAACGAATATTAATGCTCCACCTCCTCTGCTATGCATTCTATAGTTATAGTAGTGGTCATAGTTTGGTAATTGTAGGGATTTTGCTTCGGTTTCAGATTTAATCCAAGTTTCGACTAGTACAACTACATGGATATTCTTCACAGTTCTCAATATACATTTCAGTTCATCTATTTTCCCAGGTTTCATTAGGCTTCGAATATTAGCATATAAAAATCTTAGTGATGTCTGACTTTTGCCCAAGTTATCGTAGTTGTTTGTAATTTCATATGTTATTTTATCATGCTCTGTATCTGTATTTTCGTTACGTTGGGCGATTGTGTTTAGTTTTTTGGTCGCTGTTTTAGGATTTTAGGAGTGTTGTTAATGTATTTAATTATAAGATCTTTCTCACCATTTTGAATGCGTTGCCGTAACTCTTCTACTAGTTTTTTCATATATTGTTGTTGGTACGGAGTTTGATCATGGTATACCTTCACAGTTCCTTTAGTAGTTGTTTTATTACGAAGAATTTTTATCGCTGTTTCTTGCGATGTTAGGTAGACCTTAATTGCAACATGCTATTCACACAACACCCAGACCATAACAAATATTTGTGGGTCACACAAAGATTGGCCCGTGCAGTGACTGAACCTGCGACTACTGATTCTAGTAAATAGAGTGGCTTTAGATCTTAATCACTGGACCACGTCGTTGTCAAGTGCAAACAGCACTTTCTTTGTTTTTGTATTTTTTTTATTTATTTTTTAAAAACGTAGCCCCACGCTAAGATTTATTCCTGTGTCGTGGGTGCGTTTACAAACATGAAAATTGTGTATGTATATACACAAATACCCAGACCGGAACAAATAATTGTCGAACACACAAACATTTGTCCCGTGCGGGACTCGAACCCGCGACTATTAGACGCAGTGGGCGGAGCGGCTTAAGCTCTTAACCACTGCGCTAAATCGTCAGTCATGTTGTACATGGATTATACGAACCGGTATGATACCGGCTGCTGGTACGTGTCTTTCGAGGTGATAACACTTTCAGCTTAATGATTCTACGTAAGGGTCTTTATTTGCTATGGCCAAACGCGGCATGTTACGATATTTCCTTGAAATGGTCGTGTAATGGTATTTTGAATAGTACTAGCGTAGGTAACATTAAACGATCATTTTCCCTCCTACTTAGCCTATACTCGAAAGATATTCCTCTTTAGAGTAAGGTACATCTAGCCCTATTGGCAGATGATACCGCTCTCTATGTCTCGCATAGTAACCAGGGTTTCATTACCAGAATACCTTGAGGCAGCCGCCAATGCTCTAGGGCATTGTTTTAGGAAGTGGCGTAACGAGATAAACCCGGACAAGGACGCTACAGTATTCTTCTCCAGCGATTTCACCCTACGCCCTTCCCTACTCCACCCCAGAAGAATCTAGGTCAAGTGACCATGATCGACCGACCCATCCCCTAGGTCAAAGAGTTCAAATATCTAGGGGTCATCCCAAACAATGCCATGACCTTCGAACTGCACATCAAGCGAGTCCGCAGCTGTCTTTGTGCTCAGCCGCCTTTACAAGATGATTTGCAAGTGAAGTAAAATATCACTAAGGAATAAAGTGAATCTTTACAAAACTTGTGAATGGCCCCTCATGATGTACGCTTGCTCCGAAAATCCATCGATGCCCCGTGGTACATTAGGAATGTTGATATCCATTCCGATCTTGTTCCCAACTTATTCGCGCCTATATTTAAAAGAAGACAACCCGCTACTTCGCGAACGCGTCCAACAATCGGAACCCGCTGGCATATTCTCACCAACCTTCCCGATACCCTTACTTCCCTTTTCGAATACAAATACCGCACACAGGATCATACACCAACCTCGCCGGCGAGGTCGAAGAATCTCTTACCCGCCGGCCGGGGCAGAGCACCACGGTGAGATACCTATTATATCCCCCATAGCGACTGCCCAAGCCGAAGCCGTTTCTCCTTGAGGCGCCCTTGAGCTAGTTGCCCTCTTGTCCGGTGAAGCTGTAAAGGCCCCGCGGCCAACAGCATAGATCACTAACGATCATTTCATTAAGTTATCGTAACGCACCGCGTTACGTGTTAAATTGACCAAAGCGAATAAGGACTCTGCGTTCTGTAAGATGATTATACGCTCGAGGTATGCTAATATATAAGACAAGTGCCTAACAGAATTCGTGTATACGTAACGCTATGAATAACATTAAGTTTTATCTGTTTATTCTTATAAACAAATTTCATATCTTTTTTCTATATAGAAAACACAAAAAAGAAGGCAATTAAATTTTACTTACGATTGCATTTTACTTAAGTTGTAATTTATAATAATTTGAAAATATAAAGACCAGGTGGTCTCATAAAGAAATTAATAATATACTAACAATTTGAAATAATGGCTTTCCGTGGGTTGGACTTCTGATAAATGACTTGTGGTAAACTAGGGGACTTAATGGTAAGTCCATCTACTGGCCTGTTGTGTAGAGCTACTAAATTAGAGTGTGATTACAAAAAATATACGTAGCTACACCATTTTTACAGCCAGGATTTTTGACTTAATAGAGAAATAATAGTCCGGCCAATTTGCACAAAATATTCATAAATTATATTATAGTATTAAATCTTTCTAATCCATAGATTACTTTCTGTAAATATTGTACACATATGCATAAAATGTTTCATTAATGTATCGTATAGATTTATAGTTACAGCCTTAAGTTGTACTAAAACTAGGTCTACTACAAGAACTTACCTACGCCCGAGGGCTTAACACGAAAACTTTGACATTAGCATGTTGCTAGGGAGTAATCGTGCTGTCAATTTGTAGTATCACAAGGATGGTATATTAATTCGCTAGCGTCACGCTACCGGAAATATTTTCTTACTTAGCTCTCTGTTTTAAAAATATCTCAGCGCCAGCTCTAAAAATATGATATCATTCACTCCCTTTATATACAATATGCTATCGCAGGGAAAAGAATAAAAATCTTAGTTGCAAGGAAATAAAATATCATGACCGGAAGTATTACACACGCTGTCAAACCGAGCTTACAAATAAATGACGTATATAGTCGAATCATACAGTATCGGAGATTCCAAATATATTTCATCCTACAAATATTATATGTATAAAAAGGCACTCGTAGCGCTGTGCGGTGTTCATACCGATTACAAAGGTTAAGAAGCGTTCGACTCGCTCGGCTTAAGATGGGTGACCGTTTGTCACATTTTTATATTCGAGCGTCTCCATGCTTTGGAAGGCACTTTAAGCCGTTGGCCCCGGCTACCACTTAATTTGGTAATCTTTAAACCGAGTTGGAAGCCTTAAAGGCGGCTTCAAAGTTCCAACAGCAGGTGGCCACAAACCTGCCTTTACCAACCCGCACTGGGTCCGCGTGGTGGAGTATGACCTAATCTCTCTCACCTCGATTTGTGAGAGAAGGTGTTTGCCCAGCAGTGGATATTTATTTGTCGCATCCGGGTCATGGGTACAGTTTTTAAAAGAGACACAAACGTCAAAGTGACGTATACAGAGCCTAGGTGGTGGGGCGTAACTAATAAAACAGGGAACACTCTGTACTCGTGAGTTACTTCGTTGCTGTTCGTTGCTGGAAAAGTTAACCTCAAGTCTAAAAACTGTGTTGTGTATCGTGAGTGAGCTGTGTGCCAAGTTAAAGTATATTTTCCATTGTGCCTGCATTTATCATCAAGTTAACCGCTGAGAGTTTGTTTGCTCGCCCGAATCCCTGATTTTGCCCACAATGAGTTGTCAGGAAAGGAGTAATCCTCCGTTATCAGAAGTGAGATGTTAACCTACATACCCACGTGATTAATGGTCGGAGCCTTCAACAGATGTATAGGAAAAATAGCACCTGAAGTTGCCTGTTATACGTAAGAAAATTGGGCTTCCTGCATTTGATACGAAAAATAAAAATAGAGCTACGTGCATCGGGTGGCTACATAACTACTCGCCGACATGTGTATGGTTGGCTTCATCTAACAACACGTTGCATGGAAGTACTTCTGGGGACCCAAGACCTGGTTCTGATGCAAAGTGCGAAGGTCGAGGCCACTACGCGATTCAGTGTGTGGCGGTGGGTCAGGCGGACCTGTCAACGGTGGTGATACGAGTGGCGATGGCAGTTCGTGGCAGGGCGCGCGAATGTGCATGATGTGTACGCCTGCGGTTTGCATTACCTCTGTGAGTCGTTTTCAATTAAGAGTGGAGTGTTCTGTTCTATTTAATTTAACGATGAGGGTACCTTCCTATCGTTGCTATAACTGAGGGTACTTTACTATCGTTGCTATGACTGAGCCTAGCCAAGCTGCGAGTGTGTAGTTGTTAAAAAGCTGCTGGAGGCGAAGGCCTAAAGGAAACCCTCACAAACAGCCAAACACCTACACAACTGAGGCATTCGCGCTCAAAGGCAAGCCAAAACTGTGACAAAAAAAAACTTCATAACCTTTAAAATAATAACATAAAAAAGTAAAAAAAAAAATATAATACATAAAAAAACTAATAGAAAAAGAAATAAAAAAAAAACCTCTACTGAAGTATCGCAACAAACAAATACCAAGCATTGTTACAAAAAAAAAAACAAAAATAAGCGACGTACCATACGAGTTATAATAAAAGCAAAATAACAAAATATAAATTAAACAAAGAAAGGTGCGGGACGAACCGGGCCCGCAGTGTCTAATTATAACTAAAAAAAAAAGAAAAAAAAAAGCTGCGAGTGTGTTGTCTGTTCCCTTGCCGCGGTCGGTAGTGCCGTGTTTAAGATACGTGATACGTAAGATACGTATTTGATTTTTATTTTGATTCTGGTGCCGAATGCTCTCTCGTCAGTGTTAGTTGTGAATTCATTGGTACGCGTGTTAACTCTGCTGTACATATAGCGGGACCATTGAATCTTTCGACTGTTATATCTACCTCAAATTCAGTGTCGTTACACTGAGTTTGAGGTAGATATCGATAAGACGAGACAGCAAGCGGTTAAGAGTATGGTTAGGATACCAAATTACGATTATGTTCAATTTTATTGACACAATTGGTTACATTTACAATGGATTATTCAGTTTTGATCGATAAGAAAATATATTGGGCAAAATTAGACCCTTTAAAGTTGTAAAAGTGCTTAATGGTTATCGTTACATTTTAAAGTTGCCAGTTGGAGAGCAATATAACTTAGAAGTACGCTCATATCAGTTAATAAAAAGTTGCCTCAGAGTGGAGTTTCTTCTGAAGTAAATGATTTTGATTTAAAAACTGGTATTGTCGACGCTGGAGGATCCATCTACGCGAGTTAGTAGAACACATACCATGGCTATAAGGTTTGGTCTCTTGGTGTGGCCTGGGTCTCGTGAGAGACTAGTACGGTGACTTGGTGTTGCCTAGGAGTTGTTAACTCTAGTCTGTTTGGTTACTGGAAGTAGGCTGGATCTCTGGAGGAGGCCATGGTCTGTGTACCTGGGACTTCTCAACTCTAGTCTCTTTGGTTACTGGAAGTAGCCTGGGTCTCTGGTGGAGGCTATGGTCGGTGTGCCTGGGAGTTCTCAACTCTATTCAGTTTGGAGACTGGAAGCAGCTTGAGTCCTTGGCAGAGACTACGGTCTGTGTGACCTAAGAGTTTAACTCTAGTAAGAGTTGGTTGTATCGCAAGAGGCGATAACAATCTGGGTGGCAAAGGTGTTTTGTTTTTTTTTTGAAAAACGTAGCCCCACACTAATATATATTCCTGTGTCGTGGGTGCGTTTACAAACATGAAAATTCACATACACAAATACACAGACCGAAACAAATAATTGTGGGTCACACAAATATTTGTCCCGTGCGGGAATCGAACCCGCGACTATTAGACACACTGGGCGGAGCGGCTTAAGCTCTTAACCACTGCGCCAAATCGTCCGTCACTAGTTGTCGCGACAGCTGAGCCATGTTTCATGTATGTGATCTAGTGACACTATGTAATTGTGTTCTCTTGATTAAGATGATCTTGATTATATGACAAATGATCTCCACTGAGATATAGCTTTGGTATCATTTAGTAAAAGATGTTCCATTTACTGAAAGATTAAGATCTCAGTAGGTCAGGTACCAGTTGAGGTTGATGTTAGCGATGAATGTGATGATAAGTAAATGAAGACTCGAGCAGACTATTCTATCAGCCGTAATGAGCTTAACTGTATCTGTAGTTATGTAGTCGTAGCTCTTCAGAAATGTCTCTTGGGGCAACTTTGTGCCTGAGCGACGCGCGCGTGGGCCTGCCTCAGGTCGTAGTCTGGAGAGACCGTAGTTGTTGGTATTCAACCGGAGGTTCGTGACGGTGTAGAACCTTACCCGTGTAGTTTCGGCACTTTGGTTATAAGACAGTCAAAATTATGAGACGGGCGAAGTTGGTAGTCTTATAATTGCCATCCAGATGTTTTGCAAGTAAGGCATTTCGCGAGTTTTGTGATAGTAAACGATCTTGCGAATGCACAGATTGAACGTGTTACGAGCGTATTAAAGTCAATGCTTACAACTATAAAGACTACTCCGACAAATCGTGACAAGATTCTTAGGTGAAGTACAACTAGCTCTTACCAAATAATCTCCGTTTGAGTTTATGATACAGTTAGAAAAAATGCCAATGAGTCAAGTGCCCATTGATGCTACTGTAAAAGCTAAATTAGATCTCATCAGGTGCTCTCGCTCCCAACCATGGATGATATCACGGTCGGGAGCGACAGCGCCTGCCCCCCTGCACCGAGTGCTCCGATGAGCCGGCGCCGCTCGTCATCCCATGCCGGGCACACCGGCAACGTGTGCGCCGCCGTGTCTTCCGGGGCCGCACAATGGTGGCAGCGCTCCGCCTCCTCACAACCCATCCGCCACAGATACCGCCCGAAGCAACCATGCCCGGACAGTACCTGCGTCAGACGGTAGGTGAGGACACCGTGTCGCCGCCCCAGCCACTCCCAGAAGACCGGCAGCAGCGCAGCGATGACGGCGTGACCGGCAGTGGGATGGGCGAGCTTGCACCGCCAGCTCTCCAGCGCAGCTCGATGCAACTCTGTCGCCATAAGTATAAACCTAACCTAACCTATGTTAAATTATTTGCCCTAGATACGCAAAATGTTATGCGCACATAACAAATTCTTATTACAATTTATCCAAGGGCGACTGTGTTTTGTGTCCAGTTTCTGATAAGTCATTCCACCCTGAGGGTACAACAAAACAAGGAAACTTTCTTATGCATTCATAACACGATATTCACTGTGACAAATGACATAGAGTAATTTAGAAAATAGCTAGCGTTTAACAACACTGTAAATATTTGCTTGAAAAATTAAAGTTTCGGATGGATGATTTGTTGATGTTTATTTGTCTAGGCCAAATCATCCATGGCCTAGACAAATAAATGAGTTTTGATTTAGACAGAACCAATTTTTCTGGCACTACCGACAAAATAAAAAGACACCATCCCGCTTATATTCCCCAAGTGGGGTTGGCAGAGGTGTACTGTGTGTAGTACACCCACTTTGCTCCGACAATGTTAGGTCCCATGTAATAAGGGGCAGGTTATTGCCATATACCGGGCACAGACTCCGGACTCATACTAGCAAGTGTTCGTTAGTAAAACTACATTTGTCCGACCTAAGATTTGAACCCAGGACCTCATGATCCTGTAGCGATGCGTTTTGCTGTTTTGAGACCAACGAGGCAGTCTGGGTTTATGCAATTATGAGAAAACGAAAACAAATTGATAAACACCGTCGCGCCTATATTTACCAAAAGCGGGTGATTTTGTCGACGATATTAAATTCCAATGTAATAGGGGGTTGGTCTATTATCATTACACCGGGCATTATCCCACCGGACTGATAGGTACCACTAGGATTTTTTTCTACAGAAAAACAAGCACTTTGACCTAGGATTCGAACTCAGGAACCTCGTAGTTGCTACGTGCATTATTCACTACTAGGCCAAAGAAGCAGTTTTGAAAATCAATTAAATGTTTTGCTATTATAATGCAAGACTTCGAAATTACATTTTTTTTCATATATGGACTCATCCTTCTACCGCGACTTACCGCTTACGAAATTTATTTTTTATTTTTATTACCTACTTTCTTCATTTCAGTGCCCGGTTCCTTCGATCAGCACGTTGCCCTCGGGGTTTTATTTCCTGAATGTAAAAGTTTCAGTGCAATCGAGACATCTGGCATCATAAAAGTGACCGTCTCCTCAGTTCAGTGAAAGCATTAAGTTTCCTATCTTAACAGGCCGTGTAGTTAAGTGGACTTTCTACAGTCGTTAACGCTAACTGAAAATGAATACATATACGGAAATGGTATTTTACAACGAACAGACACGTGGTTAAAATAATACGCTATTGATTGCGGCAAGAGAATATAAACAAAACGCTTGCCACTTCACTAGGCCCTCAATTTTTCTATTTTAACAGGCCCTGTAGCTAAAGGGACTAGTGACAGTCATAAACGCTGAAGAAAGATGAAAAAATTTACGGGAATGACATTTTAAAAGGTAATGTTACGTTGTCAGAAGAATGCGCTGTCGACTGGGACAAGAAAATAGAATCAAAACGCTTAACACTTGACTAGGACCTCAAGTTTTCTGTTTTAACAGGCCCTGTAGGTAATTTGACAGACAATTGACCTTTTGACAGTCGTTAACGCTAACTGAAAATGAAAAAATGTACGGGAATGACATTTGACAACGAAAAGACACATGCTCATAACAATAGGCTATTTATTGCTGCAAGAGAATAGAAATATTACGCTTGCCATTTTACCAGGCCTGAATTTTCTCTCTTAACAGGCCCTGTAGCTAAAGAGACTTTCAAAAATTATCAACGCTGAAAGCGAAAAAGTTACGGGAATGACATTTTATAAGGTAATTACTTGGTCTGACATTTTACGTGATCAAATGAATGCGACATCGATTGCGGTAAAACAATATAAACAAAACGCTTACCACTGGGCTAGGTCCTCAGATGATACCTACTACGTACGTGGCTTGGGAGGTAAGATCTGGGTAGAAAATTTTTGAAAAAATATACAAGTTGTAAAATATATAACGCAAGACCTCAGACACCCCAATTAAATTATTGCCTTACGAATTCAATACGAAAATCGAAGTTCCAATTATAAGGAGTTTTCTACCATTTTTCAAGCTCTTTGGTACTCAAATTAACCACGAAATCTGTACTTTTTCATGCGTATTAAAATATATATATTAGAAATGCATTGAAAATAGCCACAATGCTTTGAATAGTGATACAATTTTGTTTAAAACAGCAAACTGAACGACTAACAGCATTTTTTTATAAATAAAGAGAGTACAAAGTTTTAACAGGTTCTTAAAAAAATATAACATATTGCAAAAATAGTTGGAATCCATTTAGTTACCGATTCAGAACAAATAACGTTACGTATTTTACACCTTGCGTAGAACACGTCTTGTCACACACAATAGTTGCAGATCATAGTCATTGGAAACGATATCCTTGGTAGAATTTACGTGACATCGAATGTTTCATTGCTTTACCATTACATTATCAGACAATTACATCCTACATATTTTATTAATTACATCTCGTTAAATATTCTTCTATAGTTGTACAATTAACGGTCGGTATAAAACATAACTCACTTCTTTATCACAACACATTCTATCAGCCAAAAGACGCCCATTGGTGGAAAAAAGGCTTCCGCCAAAGATCACAACAACACCCGGCTTTCTATTGTACATATCAAGCTTTTTTCCCCGCGACCATCAGCAGATCATCAGTCTATCTTGTGGGGGGCCTGCCCAAAACGGTTATTAATTAAAGATCTCCGCAAAATCAACTTTAACTACTGGTCTACTATAAACAATATACCACCATGGTAGATGTCCGGGACGACGTCTTCATGATGTATAAAATAGATATTGTAATAGATTAAGTTAAAATAGTATAGTATGTAATAGATTAAGTAACTAGCACATAAGGATTACGTAATACAATTAGAAGAGTGTAACCCTGCAAAGGGATAGGTAGAATTAGAAGAGTTTTACCCTAGAAAGGGATAGATAACTATAATATGTAATTGGGTTATTAGACCAATAAAGCTCGTTGCAAAGCCCGCTAGTTGTGACTCCATAAAATTGTACCTAAGCGCGCGCGACATCGCGCCGCGCACGTTCGAGCGACTGGGCACTGAAAATTTAGGAAGAAACTCTGCGCGAAGAGGGTCACAACTGGTGGGTGGAGCACTGTTTCAAGACTTGTTTAGCTTTTCACTTGAATCTTCCCTCGTGACGCACACTGGCCAGAATTGCAACAGAGCGCACGCCGTATTATATTCGTCCTGTTCAGTAGAATTAAAAAACAAAATCCCATGAAGAAAACCGTACACACAATAATTGACTAAACAAACCAGAGCCCCGACATAACGTCAAAACAATGTGCAAACAATTCAGTACATTTCGTACAAAAAAGTATTAAGTTTGGGCGATTGTCTCAATAAACAACAAACTCTGTGTTTTGTTCAGCCTCTACGAAAATAAACATTGGCATGGTAGTGTCAATCATTTTTCGTCCTCGTTTAAGAAAGTTAGATTGTTATTTTACATTGCCTAGATTACTGTATTTTCCAAAAGTTTGTATAATAAAAAACTTTTTAAAAAAGGGAAACCGACTTCAAAAAGCACGAAAATATATATTTGAAGTCGGTGCTTGTTGGTGCAGTCGGTTACTTGGAACCGACTTCAAATATTTATTTTTTGCTTTATTAACTCGATTCGATTTTATATTTTACAATTTTAAGTGATGAGTGAATTAATTATGTATATTTATGTACTAACAGGTTTGACATATTGCTCATAGTAACTAATTTGACACATTCGTATTGTTTGTCGTTAAGGAGTTCCCTGGTATATCTTCAAAGTCCAAGGTCTAATACCTATGTAATTAAAATGGGACTACCTTGGGCTATACTAAACCCAATGCAAAAGAACCATCAAAATCGGTCTACAATTGACGGAAATATCTGTGAAAATACTTAAAAAGCATACATACAGACGAACATAGTACGTCCTTCTTTTTGAAGTCGGTTTGAAATAGATCTAAAACCTTATATTTATTAAGTTTGAGTTTGTACCTTCTAAAAAGCTCTCTGAATAAATATTCGGTATTGTATATCAAAAGAGGCCCGTAGCACTGTGTGATTGCGATTCTTATTGATCACCCAGGCTAAGTAGTGTTCGGTTTGGTTGATCTGAGATGGGTGAATACTTGTTGCATTTTCGTATTTGACCATCTTCGCGGTTCACAAGGTACGCTAAACTAGTTGTCCTGGTTATCATTGAATTTGGTAGTCCTTGAGCCTAGTTGAAAGCTTCATAAGCGGCTTGAGATCGATAAGTAACAGCAGGTGGCCACAAACCTGCTTCCACCAATCCGCACTGGGTCCGCGTGGTAGAGGTTGATTTAATCTCTTTCACCTGGATTATGAGATAAAGCCTTTGGTAAGTACAAGCTTTGGGACATTATGGGCTGATTATTACAATGTATACCATATCATACATGCACTCTCCCCGCAAGGGACCTGACGTGAACATAGAAATACATATATATGACGCTAGCATATCCAATATATACAAGAAAATCAGGTATTATTAATTAAATACGATCTCAAATGCAGCCTTGGTGAACAAAAGTGTGATGTGGTTAGCTAAATAACCAACGGCCTTAAGATACATACAAATAGTAGTACTCAAGATCTAAAATTACGCCACTACACCCTTTTTACTATGTCAACCTTTTTGTTCTAGCGAGGAGATAAGCCTCTGACATTACTATGTTTTTCTTTACCTTTGAGATATGCAAATAAAGGTTGTAGCACAAAAGAAACAAAACGGAAACATAGCTTTAGGCGACAGTTTAGGAGATAGCGACAGTAGAGTACATTAGGTACTGTAGGTCTACCATGAAACGTAATTCCGAAGTTTCGGATCGAAATTTCGGGCGTTTCCTACCACGAAGTGCTTTCGTTCCGAAATCGGTCCCGAAGACGGCTTGTGACGTTTCGTCCGTCGTAAAATTCTACCATGAAGTGATTCGAACAAACGAAGTTTCGGCATTTTGACAGCACTTCTTTCGTGATTTTAACCTCAATTATACGAAAACTAAAGAGGTAACTTTTTACTTTCGTAAGTATGAATTTTAATTCTTTGGCTGTTTAAATATAAACACGAATGGTTTAATGGAGATTATGTTGATATCTTAAAGCAATAAATGCGTTCAAACTGGAATTATATGGTGTTTTTATAATATGATTATTGCTATTTTAACATAGAGTACAAACATACGGAAAAACAGGATTTTTCTATAAATCCTTTCAAAGATCGAAAGCAGAGGGGCATCCGCCTAGGTTGCGATGACTCTAATAATAATTCTTGTCGAGTTGCTTTTAAATACCAAATAGCCTTTGTTGCCGTTAATAATAAAATATAAAAAAATTTAAAGTCGTGCCCGTGAAGTCCGATGGAATATTGTGCGAGGCACAAGGGGGTTTCAGGTCTGGAAGAGGATGTTCGGATCAAGTCTTCTCACTCCGCAACATCGTAGAGAAGCATTTGGCAATGGGCCGGAAGGTTTTCTGCGGTTTTGTAGATCTCGAGAAGGCATTTGACAGAGTTGTGCGAAAGAGACTTTGGGACACTTTTGCCAGAGTATGGTATAGATGGCACTCTGTTGCGAGCCGTCCAGTCCACTTATGTGGACTGCAAGGCATGCGTACGGGTGGGTGGTAACAGGTCACCCTGGTTTGACGTTAAAATCGGCGTCAAGCAGGGTTGCGTGTTGTCCGCTAGACTGTTTATAATATATCTGGACAAAAGTCTTCAAAGACTGAAAGCGATGAATGAAGGTGTACAAATGGGTGACTTAGTGGTAAACCATCTACTTTATGCAGATGACGCGGTTTTAATAGCACCAACAGCCACTGATCTGCAAACACTAGTCACAGTTATAAAAAACGACTGCATGATCAATGGCTTACACTTGAATGTGAAGAAAACCAAGATTATGGTTTTTGAAAGGGAAGAAACCAGAACGAATGTAAGGATTGTGGTTGGTAACGATGTGCTGGAGCAAGTAAATGAGTTTGTATATCTTGGATGCGCCTTCAGTAAGGATGGGAAATACACCGCTGACATAGAGAGAAGAGTGAGTGCAGGGAACAGAGTGAATGGTGCGATGGGAAAGCTACTCGGGAGCCGGCACTTAAGCCATAAGGCGCAGCTGGCCATACATAACGGAGTTCTTGTCCCAACGCTGTTATATGGTAACGAGAGCTGGGTATGTAAGAAGGAGAATGAAAGTAAGATAAATGCGGTAGAAATGCGAGCTCTGCGGAAGATGTGCGGAGTGAAGCTGACCAACCGCATTAGCAACAGCATAGTAAGACAGCGAGTAGGTATGAAAAATAGTATCGGTGTAAAGATGAGAAAGGGCATGCTCCGTTGGTTCGGGCATATAGAAAGAATGCCAGAGGAAAGAATGACAAGACAGATATACAATGTGAAAGTGGAAGGATGCAGGTACCGGGGAAGACCTAGACTATCTTACCACGACCAAATAAACCGAGTCTTATCTGATGGAAAAGTCAAGAGTCTCCTTAACCGGCGAGCGTGTATGAGACAAACTATGAGAGTCTAGGAAGCCAGAGAGGTATGTAAGGAAAGAACCTGTTGGAACTCTGTACTCTCTGCCTACCCCGCAAGGGATCTGGCGTGAGGTTATAGATAGATAGATAGAAAAAAATTTAAAACGCAAAAAGAAAATACAATATAAAAATTGCAAAAACACAAAAAGAAAACACCATTAGTAGTAGCTACGAACTCGCATCGAATTCTATAGCAATTTTGACATTATTTGTTGCGCAATTTCAACTTGACGAATCATCGCGAAATTTTGGAATATTATATGCATAGCTCGTGCTTTTATGTAATAATGACAGCTTGACATTTAATAATTTTACACGACTAACTTGGAATGTTTATAAGTTACCATGTGTCTAATAAGAAACGAATGCACTTTTTATTAGGTTGGTTTATACTACTTCATTTATTACTAACTTTTTTCGTAAACGGAAACATACTTCTCATCTGTCATTCATTCACGAACACAGTCTATGGTGCCCGACCGAAACAAACAAATCCGATGCAACTTCATGGTAGGTACACGCATCGTATTTCGTTCGTGTACCGTTCGGCTACGAAGTTTCGGATTGAAACTTTCATGGTAGACCTACTTCGTTTACGAAGCAAAATATTAAATAGAATGACAATTAAAAATTCAAATTTAAACCTAATTTAAAACTTAAAAAAAGTAAACACCGTCACGTATATATTCCCCAGGCGTGGGAAGCAGAGGTGTACTGTATATACTCACTTTTCGCCGACGATGTTAGGTCCCAGGGGGCAACCTATACCGGCCACATTCCAGACTCCGGACTGATACTGGAAAATTTTCGATAGAAACACTACATTTCTCCGACCTAGGATTTGAACTAAAGACCTCGTTATCGCAACGCGCATTATTCAGCACTAAACCAACGAGGCAGTATTAGAATATGAATATACATTTTTGTTGAAAACGCACGGATCAAATCTTGTTTACCTACGGATATTGATGTTGGTTAAGTGTTCGTGTATATGAAACTAAATTTTTTTTACAATTCGTAAGGGTACAGCCAAACCAAAGCGTTCAGCCGCGGCCGCGGTGGCGTGCACGGTGGCGATCAGCTCCTGCAGTAATATTTGTATAGGAATATTCCCACCGGCGAGGCGCTCGTAGCGCTGTGCGACCGCGGTGTTCTTACCGATTACGAAGGTTAAGCAGCGTTTGACTCGGTCGGCTATCTAACGGTCACCCACGTTTATGGCATTTTCATATTCGAGCGTCTCCGTGCTTCGGAAGGCACGTTAAGCCGTTGGTCCCGGCTACCGCTCAATGTGGTAGTCGTTAAGCCGAGTTGGAAGCCTTAAAGGCGGCTTGATAAGTTCCAACAGCAGGTGGCCACAAACCTGCCTCCATCAATCCGCACTGGGTCCGCGTGGTGGAGTATGACCTAATCTTTCTCACCCCGATTTGTGAGAGAAGGCCTTTGTCCAGCAGTTGGCAGTATAGGCTGATATTATTATTCACACCAACGCGTCCTGCATCCTGCACACGCTCTCTGGATGGCGTTTGCATGCGCAATCGTAGGGAGATACTGATCGCCACCGTGATCACCGCCGAAGACGCCACCGCTATCGCGGGTGAACGTATTGGTTTGGCCACCCCTTAAGTGAAGTAAAGTTTTCTATATAACAAATGTAAAAAAAGAAACGAATCTTTTATGCAAATAGGTTTCATACAAAATACTGACTATTATTCAACCCTTTGTCTTGCCGAGAGTAAATTACATTTAATTCTTCACAAGAGAATAATTGTATAAGGTAGTTGAGGTTAGTATTATTAAATTCAAGCAACTTCTCAATTGTTAATACTGTATCTCTTTCGTAGATTATTTGCAATATGTATACGTTTTCTAGACCTTAAGGAATACTTATGTTTCAACTGTCAACGGCTATATTTTCCTAGCGGGGGTGGCAGAGGTGTAATATGTACACGGGCAAAAGTGGGTACTTTACCCCATTAGGTCCCATGTAATAAGGGGCGAGCCTATTGCCATATACTGGGTAAAATTCCAGACTCCGGACTCATACTGGAAATTATTTATTGAAAATTTACATTTTGTCCGATCTAGGATTTGATCCCCGGAACTCGTAATTGCTACGCGCATTATTCGCTACTAGACCAACCCGGCAGTGTTTCAAATGTTAATACAGAAAAAATAATAGACGGCTTGGTGCAGTGGTTAAGAGCTTAAGCCACTCTGCCCATTGGATCGAGTAGTCGCGGATTCGATTCCGGCACGAGACAAATCTTATCCGTGTATGTAAATTTCGTGTTTGTCAACGTACCCACGATACAGAAATTATTTCTAGTGTGAGACTACATTTTTCTAAAATAAAAAATAAATACGTTTTAATGTACGTAAATATAACCCGTGTGAGCTGTGGAGTAAATATTTCCCAGTTGGTTTTAAAACTAAAAATCATACACTGCTTACCATTTTTTTATAAGAAGCAAGCATCTGGGCTATGGTTGAGTTTCGCGGGAAATATATATATATATATATATATATATATATATTTCCCGCGAAATTAATAATATATATATATAAATTCATTTTTGTGTATATATCATTTATGTACTTCTTATTATATATGCTCTGAATTATTCTTTCTGTGTTATCTTTTTTAGTTCAATTCATCAATTGCCCACACTTCCACATAAATAGTTTCTCTTCACTTTGGTGTTAACTGGCAGATAACTTAAATTGAGGTAAGAACGCCTTTGTACATCTTTTGTGTAAATATTCTAAGTAATCAATGTGTACACAAAGTGATTGTCAGAAGGCATCATGATGCCGGATGGCCGAATGTCACGATTTCCGGTTACAAATTATTTATTTTGAATTTTAGGAGTATTTAATCTGACTTTGAATTGTTGAAGAAAATAAATAGTACTTAATTTGATTTGTTGATTTAACGTAAACGCTGATTTTAAATGATATTAAATTTGACTCAACTAAAAGTATATATTGATGAGGCCGGCCATTTTTAAGTTAGTTCGATTCGATCGTTTAAACGGAGCAGACGTAGTAACCAGGATTTGTTAAAAAGTGTATCGTGTACCCACACGGAATTAATGTTCGAGATTAAAGGTATGATAACCATATGGTCATTTCGGACGGCCCCCTATGAGATGCCAATTTGAAAGACCCTCAACATCATTCCCCCTCAGAGATTCCCTTCTCGGAAACCGATCTGGAGCGACCACAACATCCAAAAACAACACAACATCCAGTCAGAGTGGAAGCTAAACCCTCGAGTGTAGTACAAGGCTTCAAAGAGCGACGGCTGGTTTGGTCCTCCATCAACCGAATTAGAACCGGAGTCACAAGGTGCAATTGTCATCTTCACAGGTGGGGCATCACTGAGTCTCCTTGTTGTGACTGTTGATTAAAGGTGTTTTATTTGCTTCTTCACACGGAGGTCTCTCAAAACATGCCACTTCTAAAAATATGAGACATGAACTTTATACATTATTCTATACCATGATTCGCGGTATATTTCCAGCCTCATAAATAAGCTCTATCTTGCAGCCGAAATAACAGGAAACTCAGTATTACTTACTGTTCGGGCATTGTGATTCACCAATTATGTGGGTGGACCGCAAAAACTGCGACTCGGAATATGAGGGTAGTTGGAAAACTACAACATTGAATTCGGGTGCAAGGGTGTTGGTCGATTACCGGAAATATTTAAATTACTACATTATTCGTCGGTTTATTTGTGCAAAACAACTTGTGAGATTTCGGACAATAAGGTGGTATGCTAAAGACATCAATATAAAAGGATTGAAACAACCAGGCAGCCGTGCACGGCGGAGCTACCTTCGGGAGACGAGTCAAGGTGAGTGGTTCACCTTGTATTTGGGGATTGCGGTGCCTGGACTCCCAAATCTAACCGATAGAAAACTCAGGACCACCAACTGAGCTATCGAAGGGGTTTTCACATGAACATAATTTTGGTCCCCGAGCCGGATTGGGTTTTCGTAAATTAGTTGGTTAGATAGGGGTTTCATTTATTTATAACGGTTACAAACGGGGTACCTACTTTTGGCATAGAAATAATTATTTAAATTGTAATAGGCATTGTGTTTAGAGGTTCTATTGTTTTCCAAAGATGGCAAAATCTTTTGAAAGCAAATTTAAAATTAAATACGACTGGTTTGTAGATTCGTCAAAATTAGTAAATAGTAAAACTTGTAGTTCGGGTGTTTTATCAGCTCGGTTCAAAAAACTGCATGACTATTTCAATGTTTTAACGGAGTCATACGAGGGCATACTGACCAATACTTCTTCAGAAGATGAAGAAATAATCGGTAGATATGAGGTAAAATACAAAGAGGCCACGGAGTTATACAACCAGTTGGATGCGGTCTCGGCGGCCTATCCGAACCTTGACGGCACCCACATGCCCACGGAGGGCGCGTCAACGCCGCGGCTACCGCGGATTGTGCCTAGTACGTTTGACGGGGACGTTTTTTCATGGTGTAGCTTCATTAGTCTGTTTACATCATTGGTTTTAACACGGAAAGATATCACTAAAACGGAAAAATTTCATTATCTTATTTCGCACGTGGAAAAGGAGCCTAAAGCACTTATTAAACATCTGCCGATGGTGGACGGGTCGTTAGACACGGCATTGGATATCCTAAAAGGCCGGTATGAAAATAAAAGATTGTTGGCGGATTCACTGATTGCGCGGATTTTACATTTGCCGGTGTTGAATAAGTGTGCTGGGCTTCGAACTAAAATATTGAACCCGTTATTGGAATCTTCGCGGGCATTAGCTAATTTAGGTTTTCCAATTAACGAGTGGAGCTACATTTTATTGCATGTAAGTCTACAAAAATTACCAATTGACGTCAGAACACGGTTTGAGCAAAAACACGGTGGCAATAATATAAGTTTACCCACTTTTGATCAGCTCATAGAATTCCTACAACATGAATGTAGACTTATAGACACGGCCACTGCGGAACCGGTTTCTTATTACGCGGATCGCACTCACAACAGGCCCGAGCGCAGGGTGCATAATATTGTGACGGAACCACCAGCACAGGACCAGCGGGAACGGGCGAACAACTACGGCCGTATTAAAGACTGTGGCTATTGTCAGAGGTCGGGGCACGGTATAGACAGCTGTTATAAATTTGCTGACATGTCCAGGTCTAAACGTAAGGATTGGGTTAAAAGACAATTCTTATGCTTTCGGTGCTTCGGTACTCATTTGGCGGCATCGTGTACCCGCAAGGTACCATGCAGTCGGTGCGGAAATATCGGACATAACAAACTAATTTGTACAACGTCCATTGCGCGCTCTGACTCACCGGCGGACGGCGAGCCGTATACACGGCGTGCATTTGTTACGGCGCAATGCGATAGAGCGACGGGCGGTCGGCGGCGCTCACCTATTACTCAGTCGCGGCGGTCACGGCACGCGTCTCCTAGGTCGTCGGTTCGAGACTCGCGTTATCCACGGCGTGGTGATAGTTCCGCGGGATCTATGGACCGGGTACGCGAGTTAAAGGATGGTTACGGGCGTGATTCGGACCCACGGGAACAGCGGGACTGGGAGACCCGACACCGCCGGGAGCGGACTGATTGGGGTGGGCGGCAGTCGAGTCCTGTGGTGCCGCGTGTGCCACAGGAATAGCAATTACAGTCGTGTAATGTCGCCTCGGTACCTCGGCTAGCGGATAATGTCATCTTACCCACGGTCATTGTAGAAGTAAAATCCAATCGGGGGGATTTTATCAAATCCAGAGGCCTGCTAGACCTGGGTAGTCAAGTCACTATAATTAAGAGTGATTTGGTAGCAAGTTTGGGTTTAAGGCGACATTACAACCAAACACCGTTAACAGGCGTCGGCGGATTTAATAACAATGAATGTTGTCATGTTGTTAAATTTTATTTTAAACCGGTAAATTCGAGTTATTTGTTATCGGTTACGGCGGTGGTTTTGAAGAAACCAACTTCATATTTAGCGCGTAGGTTTAGTAAACAAATTGCTCATATAAAATTTTCGGATGACGGTTCATTTAATATGTCAAATGTTGACATAATTTTCGGATGTGACATATTAGGTCAAATTTTAAATGGTGAAAAGGTGAATTTCGGTACTGATGGACCGTATGCTTTAGGCACCATTTTTGATTTTGCGATTTTCGGTCCGGCGCAACCATTAAAAAATGATAACTCGGAATCAAATGTTAATGTTGGTGTTACATTAATTGAAGCGGTCGAGAGATTTTGGCGATCGGAAGAACCACCCAGGCTGAAAATCAAGGACCCGGCGGACTTAGAATGTGAACATTTGTTTTCTACAACTACCTCACGCGGCTCGGACGGAAAATATGTTGTCAGATTACCACTGTTGCCAGATCGACAGCGGTTGGGAGAATCTAAGGAGACGGCCCTGCGTCGATTTACGGCCTTAGAACGAAAAATGAAACGGCTACCAGAATTTAAAAAAAAATATGTGGAATTTATGTCGGAATATTTAAGACTCGGTCATATGACGGTTTCCAAATTTGATGTTTCGTCAGGACAGGAACATTATTTTCTTGCGCATCACGGTGTTTTTAAAAAATTAGGCGACGTCGGAAAAATTCGGGTAGTTTTCGACGGAAGTGTACCCACCAGCACCGGTGCGTCCATCAACGATTGTTTGTTCACGGGTGAACGACTTCAAAATGACATCACACAAATTATAATTAATTTTCGGTTGCCTCTGTTTGTGTTCACTACGGATGTGAAAATGATGTTCCGGCAAACCTGGATACATCCGGACGATCGGAAATACCAATTAATATATTGGCGCTCGTCACCCGATGAACCGTTGGTAGTTTATGAGCTGACCACAAACACATACGGGTTAAAGTCCAGTCCATTCGTCGCTATACGGTGTTTACATCAGTTGGCGAGTGACGAGGAGCACCGGTTCCCGCGGGCGGCCCGGCTGCTGCGTCACAACAGTTACGTGGACGATCTGAACGGCGGCGCGGACACGCTGCGCGACGCGCGGCATCTGAAGGACGAGCTCGTGGCGCTCATGCACACGGCGGGCTACGAGCTCAGGAAGTGGTCGTCGAACGCACCGGAACTGTTGGACGACTTGCCGGCGGATCATTTGGAGACGGCTCAGTCATTTAACATGGATACAGACGGATCGGAATTTATGAAGGTTTTAGGTATACAGTGGAACCCAAGGTCAGACAGTTTTTCGTATAAGTTGAATCTACCAACGGACACTACTGTCACTCGGCGCAGTATTTTATCATTGACGGCTCGCCTTTACGACCCTCTCGGATGGGTGTGTCCGGTTGTTTTCAAAATTAAATTATTACTACAACGATTGCTTAGCACTGGTGATAATTCACGGAAGGTAGACTGGGACGCTCCCGCGCCGCAGGATATAGTGCGAGCGTGGCGCGATATCGTTTCGGATTTGCCTAATCTACAAAAGATTACAATACCTAGATGTCTGAAACCGGATAAAAATAGCAGTTATTCGGTTCATGGGTTTTGTGACGGATCATCGGTAGGATTTTCTGCGGTCGTATATTTGCGGTCGGTGGATGAGGCCGGTAATGTCTTTATGCGGTTGCTTATGGCTAAGTCTCGGGTGGCACCATTAAACACAAAGCGGACCATCCCTAAGTTAGAGCTGAGTGGTGCGACCCTATTGACTACGCTTATCAACCACATAGTCCCCTCCCTGCAGAGTGACATTGCGATTGATGATGTCGTGTGTTGGTGTGATAGTACCATTGTATTGGCGTGGCTAAAAACATCACCACATAAATTACAAGTGTTTGAAGGAAATCGGGTATCTCAAATTATTTCATCTAAAGTAGATATTTTATGGAGACATGTCCCCGGCGAGATGAACTGCGCGGACGTGGCGTCGCGCGGCGCGACAGCCGACGAGCTGCTGCAGCACCCGCTGTGGTGGGGGCCGCGCTGGTTGCGGGACCCCCCGGCCCGGTGGCCCGGCGAGTGCTCGGACTTTCCGGCGGACATGTTACCGGGCATGAAAGCTAAAGTTGTTAACCTTAATACCGTCGATTCAGAATTCGATTTATTGGATCGGTACAGTTCGTACGATAAATTAATAAATGTAACGGCGTACACACTACGGTTCGCTAATAATTGTAAAAATACATGTAAACTCGGCGGTAATCTCTCAGTTGCGGAACGTAGAAACGCGACCATACATTTAATACGAATTGTACAAAATACATATTTTCACGAAGAAATTTCGGCCCTTCAGTCAAAGAAATCAATTAAGGGCTCACTTCGGCGGTTGAATTTATTCATTGATAACGATCAGTTGCTTCGTGTCGGCGGCAGAATAGGTGCGTCGGAGCTGCCGTACGCTGCGCGGCATCCTGTTTTACTACCGGGCAAAGGTCGCTTCACGGAACTATTGGTAACTCATTATCATAAAATATTTTGTCACGTCGGTGCAAATACACTTTCGGCCATTTTATCTCGGACCTATTGGATTGTTTCGGCTCGACGCGTGACGCGTCATATCACCTTTAAATGCGTACAGTGCTACCGGTCCCGGGCGCGACCTGTCCAACCCTTCATGGCGGATCTGCCCGCAGATCGTGTACAGGGTGTTCGTCCGTTTCTCGGAGTCGGTACGGACTTTGCCGGACCATTTTATATTAAATCTAGCTCGCTACGGAACGCGAAGATAGAAAAATGTTTTTTGTTCATTTTCGTATGTTTAAGTACTAAATGTGTTCATTTGGAAGTAGTCAGTCAACTATCGGTTGAAGCCTTTATAGCGGCGTTTACGCGATTTATTTCTCGTCGAGGACTACCCTCACTAGTGCGGTCGGATTGTGGCACAAATTATACGGGCACGGATAAATATTTAAAAGAATTGTATGTTTTCTTGCGGGACAACCAATCTGAAATTGAACGGAACTTGACGAAGAATCACATTAAATGGCTATTTAATGCGCCCTCGAGTCCAAACCACGGCGGTTTATTTGAGGCGGCGGTTAAATCTGCAAAAACACACGTCAAGCGTGTGCTCGGCGAAGCACGTTTAACGTTCGAAGGGCTCACCACGTTCTTCACCAAGGTGGAGGCCGTCATGAACTCTCGCCCGTTATATCCGCTTAGTACGGATCCGGCGGATCTGGATGTATTAACTCCGGGGCACTTTTTGATTGGACAACCACTGGTGGCTCTCCCTGAATACCCTTACACCGATGTCAGTGTGCACCGGCTGTCTCGGTTTCAACAAATTCAAAAGATGTCTCAACACTTTTGGTCTCGGTGGAAAAATGAATACCTACACACTCTTCAACAGCGGTTCAAATGGACCTCACAGACGGAACCTCCTAAACTCAATGACTTGGTTTTGATTAAAGAAGATAATTTAGCTCCTTTACATTGGAAACGCGGACGGTTAGTCAAACTTTTACCAGGTAAAGACGGGGTTGTACGGGTTGCAGAAGTGAAAACTCAAAACGGTGTCCTGATGAGGCCCATTTCTAAATTGTGTAGGTTACCCATAGATAATTAGGAACCAAGACGGGTCTTGGTTAGGCGGGGGGATGTTCGGGCATTGTGATTCACCAATTATGTGGGTGGACCGCAAAAACTGCGACTCGGAATATGAGGGTAGTTGGAAAACTACAACATTGAATTCGGGTGCAAGGGTGTTGATCGATTACCGGAAATATTTAAATTACTACATTATTCGTCGGTTTATTTGTGCAAAACAACTTGTGAGATTTCGGACAATAAGGTGGTATGCTAAAGACATCAATATAAAAGGATTGAAACAACCAGGCAGCCGTGCACGGCGGAGCTACCTTCGGGAGACGAGTCAAGGTGAGTGGTTCACCTTGTATTTGGGGATTGCGGTGCCTGGACTCCCAAATCTAACCGATAGAAAACTCAGGACCACCAACTGAGCTATCGAAGGGGTTTTCACATGATCACTTACTGTTTTATAAAGTTCTCCACTTCACAATTGTACGCGCTGTCAAATTATGATTATTGAGGAATTTCTCAATAGTCATAATTTGACAGCGCGTACTAATATTTACACATTTAATTTGATTGTTTTTATATAATTCCGTACTTATACAATAAATAAGACGGTTAACTAGTTTGGATGTTTGTTACTGAATTATATTTATACGTGAAATAAAACTATTTTACGGATTTTATCGCGGTTTATTTTTTTTTATTTTTAGTTCCCGACGTTTCGAGTGCTTTGCAGCACCCATGGTCACGGGAGGGACTGAGGTATTAGACGTCCAATAGGCATAGTTGTTCCGGGGTACCCTCAAACTTCTTAATTATTTTTGTTGTTGTTGGTCCGATCTACGCAGAATGAGCTCACGGTGTCTTGAGGTCTTGCAGTGTTATGCTTGGTTTTGGATTTGATTATATTAATTACCGGATCCCAAGACGATGGAAGCACCCAGCCATCTTCTCTATTGAAATTAGGATGTTTTTTAATTTCAATAGCCTCGCGAACCATCCTTGGTAGGAATCGGTGTTCTTTCACGAGGATTAGTGGTCTATCAAATCTAATGTTATGGCGGGTGCGGTTCTTTGAGCGACGGTGTTTCAAAGAAAAATAAAGATAAAATCCGTAAAATAGTTTTATTTCATGTGTAATATTCGCGTAAATCTAAGAACTCAATATATATTTATACGGTTGAACAAATTTTAAGGAGGGTAATTTGTTTGTTCATGTAGGCCATAATACTCGTAGTATTTACAAAATCTTTCAGAAAGTAAAAAAGTTTTCACTAGCTCTACAGAATGTCCTTCTTGTGGAAAAGAAGGATAAGGAACACGGTTACTTTCTTAATATAAAAGTTTCAGGTAGATTTTTTTTGACCACGTAGAGACAGCGTGCCCGTCATATAAAGCCGTTTATATAGATACGTTTGTTATGTTCTGTCGGCGAGGACTTCCTATGGTTACCTTCTGGCCATTACAGACCCTAGACCCCAGCTAGTCTTTTTCTCTTCTCGTCTTCTTACTTTTCACTACATGGTTTTGTGTGGTTGAGCAGTTTCTGCAATCACCATCTCGCTCCATCGTCAGACCAAATTCATGGTACCATATTGCATAGTCATTGAAACTAAATACTTAAAAATCGCATAACTGGATGGATATGAATTTCGCACTATAAGGTTAACATACGAACGAAGCAAATTAAACAATATCTGGGAATCTTTCTTTTGTTCATCTGGGAATTCCTAAATAAATACAGCTTGTATCACCTTAAAAATAAAAATGCCCACTAAAAAATTATTGTCCAGAGTTTTCATAATATACAAAGTGTCACTGTGAAACAATAAAACTCCCCTTTTGTCAATAAGGAAAAAAAAGAAAACTTCAGAAGTGCTGTCGTAAATCAGAAACTTTAACTTTTCTGCGTAGATATTCACAGACTTATTAGTATAAAGTAGGATTGAAATGGTCATGTTTCATAAAGAAGTTTACTGTGTTATTATACGATTCCTCATTCTTTTTTTCTTTAAAAATACGAAGCCCCACACTATAAACTATTGCTGTGACGTGAGTGCGTATAAAATTATGAAATTTACATGCAAAAATACACAGACTGAAACACATTTTTGTAGGTTACACAAAGATTTGTCCTGCGCGGGAATCGAACCTGTGGGGGGTTAGACCAAACCGGACTAATCCGATCTATTTTATAAAAGATAGCTCCACTTTAACCTAGGTATATTATAATGTATAAAGAGCTTCGTTTTCGTATTATCTCCTTTTTACAAGTTATACATTTGTGTTTAACTTACATTTTTATAATTCATTTACATAGTTCATTCTTTTCTGGTTTTTATTTTGTGATCTATTTTTCAAGGACTTTTGAGCATCTGACTCAGATATGTTTTGGCATACTAGGTACTTCCGGGACAATGCAATATGGTTACATCGAGCTTGTCTAATTAAGGAGCTGCAAGGTAGCTGTAAGAACATCTCAATCACGACATAGCTCCATTAAGTTTCGGCTCGTTATGTTTTTCTTGAGTTCTATATCCCTAGATGGTTTTCAGGTCTGATGATGGAGTCGGACGGTGACCACAGGAACTCTCCAAGTACTTAATATATTCCCGTGGTGTGTAGGCTCGTTCAATTTGTCTTGACAAGTACTGTAGGTAGTGTCCAGGGTGTGGTGATGAAGCTGGGTGGTAATCGTAGGATTTCCTTCACTTACTATGATAAGTATCAAGATGTACCTCCAACGGATTTTCGCTGTGTATTTCGGTGTGTGTGTAAACGACTGCACAAATAAACACGTATTAGGTACCGTACTCACGGCTGTATTGCATGCCCGCGCTTGACCAGGACCTGCATTCTTTACAAAGATGACGACCGGTATCTAACGAATCTCAGCAAACAAGTACTGAAAACGGTTTCTTCGTATAATTTCCACGAATTGACATACATAACCAACTCTCTCAGACGAGAACAAGCTATTAAATTCACCTTTTACATAACACTAGATCGGGCGGAAACGCTGTTCATCTTAATCATTTAAAATTAGTTTAAAACCTTTTGTCTGTCACTAATTCGATTTACTTAAAGCAGCTTTATTTGTAGGCTTTACTACAAAGTGGGCCGAGCAAACGATTAACTCTAATCCGAGAGTTGATATAAAAATTCTTATCAGCTAATTTTAGATGTAGCAGCCACTGCTTTGTAAGACATTGTACGTACATAAGACATGTATAATGAATCAATCTGCACGCTTTTGTTTTATTAAGGATGAAGGTTAATTTATTAACAAAGGGGATTTATGTAAAAGTAGACTAATAATTTGTATGAGAGTAGAGGAAGCCAGAGAGGTATGTAAGGAAAGAGCCTGTTGGAACTCTGTACTCTCTGCCTACCCCGTAAGGGATCTGGCGTGATGATATAGATATATAGATATAGACTAATAATTTTATTTCGGTACTGAATAGATAGTAGTTTTAAGATTACACAATACAGCGTTCAATAACGATAAACTATAGAAAAGTTCTTTAGAAAATTCGTTCAGAAATTGATACAATATAATATAGGGACATATCCCTGGCAATCGGAGAGATGCAATACATAAATATTCAAAAGTGGACTTACTTTTTTTTATTTTCAGGATTCAAGCATATCCTGGAAAGTCGAACAGTTTATTGGATTTATTTATGCGTAAAAAAAAAAAAATACAGGGTTACAGCTAATTAGAATAACGTACGAAAATTTAATCTTTTTTTCTTTTTTGTTCTTTTTTTTACTTTTTTTTTAATAAACGTAGCCCCACACTAGGATTTATTCCTGTGTCGTGGGTGCGTTTACAAACATGAAAATTCACATACACAAATACCCAGGCCGGAACAAATAGTTGTGGATCACACAAAGATTTGTCTCGTGCGGAAATCGAACCCGCGACTATTAGGCACAGTGGGCGGAGCGGCTTAAGCTTAACCACTGCGCTAAATTGTCCGTCAAAAAAAATATAATATTTCAAATCCGAGTCTGCCCAAGCCGAGGCTGTTTTTCCTTGAGGCGTAACTATCTGATTTATATATATATATATGACTTACTTTATATATATATATATATATATATATATAAAAATCAGATAGTACGTCAACTGAGGTCAGTAGTAAATCATCTAAGAACGCCAATATTTTGCTTTGACCTACATAAAATATGTTGCCGATTTTTCGTTTTGTTAGTTGTACCTACAGATTCTGCTATTTTATTAATTAAACGCATAAAAACTGACTGTGCATTTGCTCAACCAAAGGAAACTCTATAATGACCTTGCTGTGCTATAAAAGTCGTTGTGTTCTTGCTTATCTTCTTGACTGATGGTCAATTAATGGTAGCAGGTAGGTGTGCTATATCTAAACTAGTACAATATTGTTCACCCGCTAATTTAGAAGCTTGGTCATCTATATCGGGTAATGGATATGTATATTTTACAGTGAGTGTAAGCAAATCTATACATAAGGTAAACATGGAAACCGGCCATTAGGGACCAATAATCCACACATAACCTACTGTCGCTGTTATTCTCTTACTAATATCACCGGTGAAGCATAGATTAGGACTCATTAATAATGGCTGCATCCTGCAATAATTATTTTACTTTGGAACTCACGGTTTATTGTTCATTATAAGAAAGCCAGCATGGATGACGATACACGGGCTGATCACTACAGAGTTCTATTATCCTTTGCACTAAACTTGTATATATTAAATCATGTGTACCCGATGCATAACTGTCTATATTTATAAAATAAAACTATTTTTCGGATTTTATCGCAGTTTATTTTTGATTTTTACGTTCCCGACTTTCCACCATCCAACACAGTTAGCTACTGTGGGTAAATCTTTGTTTCAGAGAGCACAAGGGATCTGTGACAAGAAACATCTGGCTGCCGACCTTCAACATGTCAAGCAAGTCCTGCACGACAATAAGCTTCGAGTTCCACGCCAACGTCACAGTGACCGAGTGAAACCAGCCACAGTTGAGCGTCTTCCTGCAGTACTTACTACCTTACATGAGAGGAGTCACGGACAAGATTGGCTACATCTTGAAGCGTGCTTCGTTTAAAACCTTTTATAAGCCGCCGAAGCAGATCAGTCAATTTTTACCATCTGTCAAGTGTCAGATCCCTCTACAAGATGCAGGAGAATACAAGCTTGAATGTGGTCTCTCTTATATAGGACAAACAAAAAGACCGGCAAAAACTCGGGTTAAAGAACACATAGCTGACCTAAAACACCGTCGCTCAAAGAAGTCTGCCGTCTGTGAACATGTCCTTGACCGCACCCGCCATAACATCAGATTTGATAGACCACAAATCCTCGTGAAAGAACACCGATTCCTACTAAGGAAGGTTCGCGAGGCTATTGAAATTAAAAAACATCCTAATTTCAATAGAGAAGATGGCTGGGTGCTTCCATCGTCTTGGGATCCGGTAATTAATATAATCAAATCCAAAACCAAGCATAACACTGCAAGACCTCAAGACACCGTGAGCTCATTCTGCGTAGATCGGACCAACAACAACAAAAATAATTAAGAAGTTTGAGGGTAACCCGGAACAACTATGCCGTGACCATGGGTGCTGCAAAGCACTCGAAACGTCGGAACGTAAAAATCAAATATAATCCGCGATAAAATCCGAAAAATAGTTTTATTTCTTGTGTAATATTCGCGTAAATCTAAGAACTCAGTATGTCTATATTTAGTTAATAAAATGATTAATTTCGCATGGTCTTGATTATTAATGGTCCTACCTTAATATCTTTAGTTTTAACACCTATGCTAGAATGAGTGGCTATGGAGGGCTTAGGCTTATCTTAATGGCCTATTGCTTATCAAGAGTATGGCTGCCTGGAAAAAAACATACCTGGCTGGGTTGCTGTGGCGGAGCAGCGGCAGTACTCTGCCCTTGTGAGAACTTCTCCCAGCGGCCATACGATGGTTTAGGGGTACATGTTGACAACTTTTATGTAGCCGGATTCGCCTCGCAGCAGGGTGGATGGTAGAGTAGGTCACGCCATGAAGGTCGTAGTGCCATGGAGGCGTCACTACGTCGTGATTGGTCTTGTTTTCCGGCACGCGTATTTCAGTGATAGACGTTTTGGAGAGATAGATGTTCCTTTGGCTTGACAGAAATGGGACACTCTTCTTGGAGATTACATATTGCTCGGCCTACTTCTTTTTCAAGTAGGTTCTTAAGCAGTTTTCTAGCTGGTTGTATACAACAACCTCCTTCTGAAGACCGAGAATCTAGCGTTTGAACTTTGAAGCAAAGTGTATGACGTCACTTCATTTTGCGGACTATGTATATACCACTTCGGAGTATAAAGGATAGAAATAAAATGAAGCAGAGTTTTGTTTTTACCCTTTTAATTAGTACTAGAATTATTCACAAATGACTTAGCTAAGGCTTATATAGACACATCCCCCCTACTTTGACAGTGGCATTTTGGCGAGGTGTCAGAGGGGGTGTCAACATGGCGGCTCGGCTTTACTGACTTGATTGACAGTTACGAAAAGCGACTATTGTGGCATTGCTTTGGCGTAGCTTGGCTTTGCCTTGGCTTGGCTTTGGCGTAGCTTGGCTTTGCCTTGGCTTGGGTTTGGCTTTGGCTTTGGCTTTGGCTTTGGCTTTGGCTTTGGCTTTGGCTTTAGCTTTGACTTGCCTTGGCAGGCTGACGTGTTGACAACACGCCCGTTACAAAAAAAGGCTGATATTATTATTATATATATCATAAAAACAGCTTCGACGTAGTGTTATACGTATTTGAGTACACAGGAATAGTTTATTATAAATGTGTTAATGTAAATTAGTTTAAGCCCATCTATTTGTATCACCAAATACAAAAATAACGTATACATACTTACCATGGCTTTTACTAATTCTACTGTTACCCCGTACAAGCCAGCCATAAACGTTTAAAAAGCATTTAACCTTTGCGCCTAACTGCATGTCACAGCAAAAGACTCGCCCCCCTGCTGTTTGAGATTAGTTTGGTGAAATATGGAAGTGTGGAATAAACAGTTGTCCAATACATCGCATCTCGTCTCACCATGTCCAAATCATTTTTCAACACGCTTTTTAGGATAAATAATGATAGGATTATTTTAAGATGAAGTAAAAAATAAAATACTTTCACGCTAACTGACTGCCTCGTTGGTCTATCATCGCTTTGTGATCACGAGGTCCTGGGTTCGACTCCTAGGTCGTTAAATTCCCAGTATAAGTTCGGAGTCTTGTGTCCGGTTCCTACATGGTAATAGGCTCGCTTCTTATTACATGGAACCTAACGTCGTCGGGGAAAGGTGGGTACACACAGTACACCTCTGCCACCACCGCTTGGGGAATATAGGCGTGACGGTGTGTACTTCCACGCTTACTTTCGTCAAGCGAGAGGAAAAAATTGTCACTGTGTACACCTACGTTTTGCCAAGGAGAAATAGTCCCAATATAATAGGCGGCGAGGCAGAATATTTTCATAAAAAAATCCCTATAACAATACATCCGATCTAGGGGTTGAACTCAAGCCGTCCGGATCGCCAACCGTGCCATGCACCGTTAAAACAACTAGAAGTATGATGGATATTCACTACGTATCGATCGTGGTTAAAAATATAATCTATCATTGATATGTAATTTTATGCATATTGCTAGGTGTAGCTCGCCGATTGATTGTTCATTTCATATACAAGGTGTAACACAATAAACGCAAGACCTCAGACACCCCAATTAGAGAATTGCTTCGTAAATACAAAACGAAAACCAAATTTCCAAATTTAAAGGTACGTATAGGTTTAAGGTTACCCTTCTTTTAAGCACTTTTGTACCCCAAATAACAATGAAACTTGTACGTGTATGTGTGCGTTTTGTGAAATACGTTTTAGGAATGCATTTGAAATCTCCTTATTGCTATGAATCAGGAATAAATTTGGTTTTTTATAGCGCACTGAATGAGTAAAAGCATTTTTTGCAAGTCTAAAAAAAATGTAAGATACATTAAAAATTGTTGAAATCAAGTCAGTTACTAATTTAGAACAAATTACTTTAAGGTCTTGGGTTTATTATGTTACATCTTGTATATTTAAGCATGATATGAAAGTGCTCTTTATTTAACTAGCCATTTGTATTACTTTCATTCAACGTTGTTATTTGTTGTGTGTTAGACGTCTGTTTTATTCTATCAACAACAGTTACTCATTTTTAAAAATGTTATCAAAAATCAAAAAATATTTAAAGTCACTTTCGTGTTATACATCAATTAATATAATCAGACAGCTACATGGAATTTACAGTAACCTAAGTGACTCAAAATTCATAATCTATTTGACAATGTTATTTAGCGCTATTTATTTACCTATAATTTTATTAACTTATAGACGAAATTCTTTTTTTGCTGTATATTTGCATGACTGTATACAAATTGTAGAATGTTTAACTTATATTTTACTATCACTGGCGTCCCGGGACCATCGTGTGAAGAAGTTTTCAGAAAATATTAGTGGATCAAATATATTGTACAGCTACATTACTTTTTCCATCATTTTCACGTCTTATTCTATTATGGCTGTGCATACTGCATCAATGATTGTCCGACACTTTTACGTGAGAGCTATTGTTAATACCACTATCAGACATATGACTGTGATAATGGGTCATTTAAATACGATATTTATGTGCGACATATATCGGAAACTAATTAAGTCACTGAAAAAAACTTTGAAACAGAAATTGGTCATTGAAGGGCTATCAACTGAAGAAAAAATCATCGAAATAAGACTATTTATGAATTCGTATACGAAAGTAACACAAACAATGTTTTCATCGATGATTGAACGTCTACAGGTACTTCCTGCTAATCGATATAATCATTAATTTGAATGTATTTTTTAACAATGTTATAAGACATACATGATTGCCCTCAACCCGAGTAGTGATGAATCTATGTATGTTTATAATTATTCAAGACCGTTGTCGTTAGAATTGACTGGATTTTTATTCAGCTGGAGCGATTTCCAAATACCACCTATGTAATTTAGTTTCACACTTAAGTATGATCATCAAAGCCAGTTAGATCAGTTAATGCAAATATAAATATTTAAAGTTACCTTTTATTTCAGATATGGTCTGGTTTGATGTACAGCTTTCTGAAACTTCTTTGTGTTGTTTGGTTTCTAATATCAGATATTAGTCGGGTAAGTTTATTTATCTCAAGTATTACAGTTTGTAACGTTAGGTTTCCTCTCTGTCATAGAATTTGGGAGACGAATGTCCCGCGATAAGAGACGCTGATGACGTCAGAAATGCCCATCATGACGTACGCTTGTGAGGTGTTCGGGCACCCCGCCAGCTCTCACATCGATAGACTCCAAACGGTTCAATCCCGTTTCCTCCGCAAAGCCGTCGGAGCCCCGTGGTTCATACGGAACGTCGATCTCCATTCCGGTCTCGGTCGCGAACCTATTCGCGCCTTTATTAAAAAGGCAGCTACTATATATGCTTGAAGTACGAAGGAAGTATGATAACAGGCGACGCTGCCGCGGTATTGCTCATTACTTTTGGCGGGAAGTGGCGACAGTAGCAGTGCATAAACCGGGTATAAAGTGACTCATGTCGACGCCCATTTGGTCCCTAGTGAGTGGCTGTAGCATTCTTAAATGCCAGCGGGCTGGACATATTGTCTGAGGAACCACCTTTAAGGAAAGGTAAGATATGATCTTGAGAAAATACTGTGTCTCGACAAATGTGTTGTAGGATGTTTTACAGCTAGGTGGAGCAACGAAATACGGAAGATAGCCGAAGTCCAACATCGGTTCCCTTTATATCTAACGTTGATATTTTTTGTCACCAGGACACTTGGAACTCTAATTTTTTACATTTAGTCGTAGCTTGGTTCATGCAAGTGTTATTAAATAATGCCATCATGTGTTTACCCGGCATTTTAATGGAACTCGCACTGAATGATGTTAATGATGCTAAAAATATTATGCTGGATGAGCTTCTGTCAACCAAAGGTATATTGCTCAATTTGAATGTATCATACGTACTATTTATACTATAAAAAAAAATTATGAGGACCAATAGACGTTAACGAAAATCAGAAACTCGGAGAAAACAAAGCACATAAATATATAATAATAATATTAGCCCTGTTAAGAAACTATCCCACTATTAGACACGGGTCTCCTCTCAAACTGAGAGGGTTTAGGCTATAGTCCACCACGCTGACCCGGTGCGGGTTGGCTTGTCACACCTTCTAGAAACTCTAAGGCATGCAGGTTTCCTCACGATGTTTTTCTTTACCGTTAAAGCAAGTGATAATAAATTTTTAATACACATAGTTTAAAAAAGATAGAGGTGCGTGCCTTGAACCCGAGACCCGAGATCTCACATCACACACCTAAATATATCAAATATTAAATCAAGACAGACAACTTTTAGAATATTTAACCGCTATGATCTCATATCTCTAATAAAATTATTAACATAAGCTTTTTTGTATGTGTGTGTGTGTGTGTGTGTGTGTGTGAATGATCTATACTGTTGGCTGCGGGGCCTTTGCAGCTTCACCGGACAAGAGAGCGTGCGTGCAACCACTACGCTCGACCCAAAAGGGCAAGGGGGCAACTAGCTCAAGGGCGCCTCAAGGAGAAACGGCCTCGCCTTGGGCAGTCGCTATGGGGGAGGGCGTATTCTAGGTGTCTTGCCGTGGTGCCCTGCACCGGCCGGCGGGCAAGGGATTCTTCGACCTCGCCGGCGAGGTCGGTGTCCAATCTGTATCCGAAAGAAAGGATGTAAGGGCATTGGGAGGGTCGGTGAGAACATGCTGCGGACGGCGGTAGCGAGTGATAGGAGGGGAGTTTAGGTTATTAAGGTTCATAGTCGGCGGCGGCTACGATTAGCGGATTACTATGATTAGGCGTATTCGCAAAATATCACCTTTTTAATAAAGGCGCCAGCCGGTATTGTTTAGGGTGACCCCTAGATGTTTGAGCTGTTTGACCCAGGGAATAGGTAGGTCGAGCATGATCACTTGACCGAGATTACTTCTTGGGTGGCGCAGGGAGGGGCGCGGGGTGGCACCTCTGAATAAGAACACCGCAGCGCTCTTGTCCGGGTTCACCTCAATACGCCACCTCCTGAACTCATCCCCTAGGGTATTGGCGGCTGCCTGAAGGTTTCTGGTAACCAAACTTTTGTTCCTATGCGAGACATAGAGAGCGGTATCATCCGTGAATAGGGCTAGATGCACCTTACTCGAACGAGGAATATCGTTCGTTTAAAGGCTGAATAGGAGGGACGAGAGAGCTGAGCCTTGTGGCACACCAGCTTGTATGGAGTGGGGGCTAAAGCGCGTCATTTCGACGCAATACCGAAAGGCGCGATTCGGCAGGAAGTCTCGGAAGATGAGCACAAGTCTGTCCGGCACACCCATTTGGTAAAGCTTGTAGATCAAGCCGTTGTGCCAGACTGTGTCAAACGCCTTCGCGACATCGAAGAAAAGGGCACCCGTTTAGACGGGTTTGGGTTTGTTGAGACCAGTTAGGATGTGCTCCGTGATGCGGTGCACTTGACGGACGCAAGAGTATTTGGCTCAAAAACTGCTCATTGATGAGTATACCCTTGGACGATACAAAGTCTTTGACCCGTGCCAGGAGCAGGCGCTTGTAGATCTTTGCCAGGGTCATGAGGAGACTGATGAGGCTGTAACTCGTGGGACGATCACGAGGTTTACCGGGTTTAGGGATGTCGGCCTCCTTCCACTGAGTGGGGAAGGTGTAGTTCGTCATGGCGGCATTATGGATGGTCCACTAAGAGGCAGATGAGATGGGCGGGCAAGCATTTCAGTACGCGATTAGAAATGCCGTCAGACCCGGGGGCCTTATTCGGTATAAGACCTTTAATCAGCTCCTTGACCTCGGTCTGGGTAATAGGGGGTAAGGAATCGATGGGGGGGGGGACGCCCTGCGCTCGACTTTCCTGTCGATCGAATCGAAATGAGCCGAGTCAACGGGAAGAGAGCTAGGAGTGCACTGACTCTCGAGGGTGTCAGCGAGAAGCTCGGCCTTTTCGTCGTCATCAAAGGCTAGGGTTACGCCTGAGGGGCGGGTCAGCGGGGGCATGTCAGACATGGAGTTGGATTTAAGAGTACGCGCCAGCTTCCAGTAGGCCAGATGCGATGGCGTGAGGCCCTCTAATAAGTCACTCCAGCGATCATCCCGGACCCGACGCTTTACATCACGTTGTTAGGCGCGCATCCGGGCCCGGGTGGCTTCGGTGGGGTAGGAGTCGTACGCTCAAACTCGGCATTTTTAGCCCGAATAAGTTCCCTAACATCGTCTGGCAGTCTAAAGTGGTTAAAATCCTCCACCTCGACTTGTTTTGACGACCGACTGACAGCTGATTGGATGGCATTTAAAGCTTAATCGGCGTCCTGAGGGGACGGGGTGGAGTCCGAGCTGAAAGGAAGGGGGGTGGGTCGGCATCCGCTAAGGCTGTACTCAGCGCATGCCAATCCACCACCGTCTTCTTGAGCGGCTGAGGGGTGGACGGAGGACCGAGTCGCATGACTACAGGTTTGTGGTCAGAATCCAGCTCATGGACTATCTCCAAGGAGATAGTCCATGAGCTGGATTCTCCTTCAGAATCGCCATGTCCAGGACATCAGGACGGTAGTCGATGTTGTCCGGATAATTAGTGGGGTGCATATGCGCGATGACGTCAAAGTCGAGTTAGGGGAAGTGGTGAGACAATTCCAAGCCGCATGCTTGCAATTGAAGTCGCCTGCCAGAATGACGGCGCTTCCCAGATTAAAGAGTGCTTCGAAATCACTCCTAAGGACAAGTTTAGTGGGAGGAAGATAGACGGAGGCGATCACAATGGGGTGATGCCTAGTGAGGGAAATACGACAGACCGAGGCTTCAATGTTGGTGAGCGCAAGGGGGGTCGAGAGGAATACAGTGCAGGGACCTCCTGTAGTGAATGAGAGTACCGCCTCCACGGAAGCCGATTCTGTCATTACGCACGAGGTTGTAGTTTGCGATCCTAGAATCGTGGTGGGCGGGCTTGAGGAAAGTCTCCTGCACCAGAAGGATGTCCAGTTGATGATCCCGGAGGAAATCACCAACCTGGTCACGTTGGGAATGGAGGCCGTTGGCGTTAAAGAACGCCAGGGAAAGGCTATGGGGCTTAAGGCGGGAAGGTCTTAAATCCATTATGGATTGTAGGGGCGATGGATTTTAAGGGAGGCCATGGCGTCGTGAACGTCCATGTACGTCATAAGCAGGGTGAATTGCTCCTCCCATCTAGTAGCAGCGCGGAGCCTTTGGGCCAGCTCGCGAATCCTGTTGACGCATACCGCGCCATACATCTTGTCCAGCCTAATAAAGTCCGCGATGGCGTCGGCTGGCGGTGGAGGCGCAACAACCGGCGTGGGTTTGGAGAGATGTGCGGGGCCCACAGGCGGGCTAGGGGCCGCGGTGTAAGGGGGCGGCTTCGCCCACGTGTTTGCACCGAGTGCTGGCCTAAACGGAGGCGAAGACGTCAGCGTCTGGGGCGCGGGAGCGCGGGGGGCTGAAGTCGCTGGGGGGAGGGGCGCTGAGGGCGCCGGTTGAGGGTGTGCTGAGGGCGCGAAAGGGTGTTGCGCTGAAGGTGCTGGGGGGCGAGCGGCCGCACGAGGGCGGCGTCGACCGCTCCTTGTCCGGCTCTTCCCCTTTGGGGCAACCGCGATAGTTCGCGGTGTGCCCCTTGGTCCCACAGAGGACGCAGCTGGGCGGCCCTGTCGCCGTCTCCCTCATGCGGGAGCATTACGAGGTCACGTGGTCCCCGACACATTTGACGCATCAATGGCGCGCTTGGCAGTGCCCGGGCGTGCCACGTTCGTATGGGGCCACCACGGAGAGGGCAGAGATGTAGCATACGGTCTTTATGTTAAAGACCTTGCGACCGGCCACGGTGCGGTCGAGGACGACTAGCATCATGTCGCATGCCTGTTTGTTGTGGCCCTTAACCATCCTGTGCACCTGGTGCACCGGCTAGGAGATCCTCCTTGATTACGGAGGAGTCCATCTCCTTGGTGAAGCCACGAAACACTGAGCTCTCTCTCCACTTGACCACCCTGAGCTCTCTCTCCTCCTCAAGGGCAGAGGTATGGTAGCCAATATTCTCGGCGCGGAGGGAGAGGGACAGACAGCGATGGTCGTCCGAGGACGACACCTTTACAGTTATCCCTTGCGTGGGATTATAGATCGCCTTGGAGATACGCTCCGAGGCGCTCTTGTCTTGGATGAAAAGGGGCGGGAGAGGGATGGTCGAATGCGCGGGGCGCGGAGAGGCGGTATTTCTCGGGGCCGCGTTGGAAGACGGCTGGGGCGCAGAGGTACCAGGGCCGGGGGAAGCGACGTCGCTTCCGGCTCTCTGGATTTCGGGGGTGGCGAGTCGCACGGCTTGCGCGCACTCTTTTCCCCGTTTAATACGGGAATGAAGTCGTTATCCGATGAAGATGACGAGTGGGGGGGGGGCTGCACGGCGGGCCGATGCCAGCTCGACCTCCATATCGGAGTCCGAGTGAGGCTCGGACCCGCACACAGAGACGGGCGGTTAATTGGGGTCGCGGCGTGCGATCGCCGCTTGCGGGGTAAGCGGGGGGAGAGGGGGGCCGCGTAGTCGGGTGTTTCGGGACACCCAACCGACGACGCGTCTGACGGAGCGGGGAAGTACGTCACCTCGAATTGCCGAATGAGCTCCGGGGACTTCGAGGCGATGAACTCGACCAGGTTCCGAAGGAACCCTGGTGAGTAGTTAACTGCCATATCACAGAATGGCATATCATGGATATGGCAGGGCGAGCTAAAAGCTATGGCTGTACGTTGCCCCGGGGATGAGTAATGCCTGTACTGATACTCTAGTGGCTTACGGAATACCATTACACGATTGTTTTACAAACTCATGATAACGAGCCGCATTTGGAGGCCGAATAAGGACGTATTGGGTTCATTGTTTAGGGATATTGGTGTCGGGATATTTTTGTATTGTTTTCGTTTTTTTTACTTGATGATGTTTGTAGTGTAACTATTCGCTTTTTATTGCAGATAATAAATTACACGCTGAGATACGTCTGGCTATAGAATATCTCAATAAAACCCACACAAAATACGTGATATGGAACGATATCCCAATTGATTTATCTCTAATCCTCGGTTACTTTAGTTTGTGTTCCATCTATGCTATTGCAGAAATGCAATTCAAGTATTGATTGTATGTAAATAAGATGTGATAAGTGTTATAATAATTACCTAACAATTTGGAAAATGCTTAAAATTTCACAATTCTAATTTAGCACAATAATGTAATTCATATCTTAACTAAGTTAAACCTGTCTTATAGGCCGTATTGTTATTTTATATTAATGTTTAGCTACTGCAAAGTTTTATATATAATAATTCATGTAATAATGCGTTTTGTTTCGGGAGTGCATTTTTTGTGTGAAATAAATTGTAGATAACTACTTATTAATTTATTTTCATAAAAATTTCATTACTAACTACTCGTATATAAATAAAATAATAATGCTAATATATTTTAGTAACTTAACAAACATCGTATTAAGATTCTTACACGTTAGTACAAAATAATATTTGTTGATTAAAATATTTGTAAGTCGTCTACCTTGATTTACAAACAAAAATCTAATTAAAAGTTTTGCTCTACAGAGACTATATTTCTGGTACCCTAAGTACTACAGTAGAGGACGGGCACATTTCTTGTCAGGCTCGTTTTTTGGAAAATCACTTCGGAAAAGTTTCCTCATTAGCTAGGTTGAAAATGTCAGATATATTAGTGTTTTTAATTTTGATTAAAATTTTGTGATTCATTTTTTAAGCAAGTAATAACTGGCATCCGATTAAGGTGAAATTTGGCAAACGTATGTAACTTCAATGATAATGCAATAATATTATGATTCCATGAAGCTGGTTTGATGATGGAGCCAGAGTAACATATCGATCACACAACATTTGTGTATGGCCTCATTGCTTTTGTCTTACCAAGTGCTTTTCTTCACTTGAAGTGGTGTCTAGAGTCTGATGATGAAGTCGAAAGACGGTCATAAGAAGTTCTCAACTAAGTTCTTTAATTCTTTATTGTACACACATTTTTTTACAAATAATAGAATCACGAAGTAAATACAAAATTGTACAAGACCAAGCTTAACTCAAAATTTAGTTCTCTATCAGCAAACCTTTGAGTGACAGGGAAACAAATCATCAAAATGAAGATAGGAATAAGTGTAAATCACAAAAGAAAGGAAAGAAAAAGATAATTTTAGATGAAAAAGTTACAGTAAACTACAGATACATATCTACAAATATTCCATGTGGTATATAATAGATTCCCATAAAATAAACTACATGAATACGTACATATATACAAATATCTTACATACAGTAAGACTATCAGGTATAGAGTGTGGGACATATTTCCATAGGAGCACAGCACGCACAGTGAATGAGCCATCATATCGACTCGACCAATGTCGAGGTGCACTAAGAAGAAGAGAAGAGATGGAGCGACAAGGTTTTATTTACCCAGAGGACTAGAACTACTTAAAGCGTTCGCGAAGATATACTGGGGAATTAGGATTGTGACGAACAGAGAGAATGTTTTAACAGAAAGAGAATATGACTATCTCGACGCAGCTGAATAGGCAGCCACCTCAACCGTTTCCGGCATTCTGACACATTTTTCCGAAATTTCCGAAGGCCAAAAAAGAAGCAAATGCACAGATTTTGCAGATGTTTAAGTTTATTAGGGAGTTCCTCAGTGGCATAGTCGAAAAGTGATAAAAATAGAGCTACCTTGGTTTGAAAGTGCAAGACCTTTTGGAGTCGTTTAAGAGACTGAAATGAATAATAAACCCTCCTGCTAACTTATTAACTTAGCAAAGTGTATATTTCAAGACATTACAGTTAGCCCAGACTTATTGCACTATTTGAAAGAAGTATTCACCAGCACGCCAAGGTTTTTTGTTCAGTTATTGATGTTCTTAAGATCATTATTGATGACCGCAATAGCAGCATTAAGATCATCGACTTTAAATGATAATAAAGTTGCAAGTCGTCTGCATAGAGATGATGGTGTGCAGATATAACTTGAGGAATTGCTTGCTTTTAAAAGTTTGTTAAATTCACATTACAAAGAATCACCAATTGTGTAACATTAATATTAATACATATATAACTACACATTTTAATACTAATTTGCAAACGATAACATATGAGAAAAACCCTATCATGTTTTGAAATATTATGTTTTACCTATTCACCAATCAATCTAGACCGACATAAAACTGATTTCTACCGCCTGGATATCAATATTATTAAGTGCGTATGTGAAAAGTATTCGTTATTTGTACAAGGAATATTTACTTAAAAAAAAGACACCGTCGCTCCACACTTGGAATTATAATTGGGTCGTGTGTGCATTAACAAAAATGAAATTCACACAAACACCCATACCGAAATAAATATTTGTGAGTCGCACGAAAGTTTGTCCTGTACAGGAATTGAGCCCGTGGCTACTTAATCCAGTAGACAGAGCGGCTCAAGCTTGAACTAAGCCATCTATGTACCAATCAGTCTAGACCGGCGAAGTCACTATTTCCTACCCGAGTAACAATATTATATTAGTAAGTATACATATCGATAACATTCCTTATTTTACGTGGAAAGTTTACTCGACAATATGTTCGAAATTCCAAAAATCTTATGTTCCGTAGACATCCCCGACAATTTAATAACACAACACTATTAGCCTAATGCAATGATTAACGCACACTATACTTCAGGGTCATTATTCGCTATGACCAATTAAACACGGAACGCGGTGCGTTACGATACTATTTCTTCGTGAAAATATTGTTCAATACCCCTCCAGCCCTCGGGCTGCGACCCGTCGTGCTTTTGTGAGTGGCCCACCAACCATAGTAGTCAAGTTGTTAACCACTTTAAATTTCACGCGTTTCCAGAAGTGTGTGCGCGCGGAGTAAAATAGATAGTGTTCTTCACAATTTCAGAAATCTCATTCAAAGTAAAGTTTCGGCTTATGAAAGCAAAATTTGGTCAAGATCACATATGGCTGCATGATAGCCTAGACTTGTAAGATCATTTAGCGAGCATAATTGTGAACACTTTTTCTTTTTTATTATTAGAGTGAATGTTTATTCACTCTAATAATTTTTCACATTCAATTTTTTTTTTTAAACATCTAAAATAATTTGCAGACGACATCGTCAACATGGCTGAAACCTTGCAAGACCTACAAAAGATGCTGGACAGCCTTGCTAATTCGTCTCAGCGAATCGGTCTCCGGATGAACTTAGATAAAACTAAAGTTATGATCAACAAGCATGTTGACCCGGGACCGATCGCCGTAAACGGAGCCTCCCTCGAAGTTGTTTCTGAGTACGTATACCTAGGGCAGTTGCTCCAACTAGGTAAAAACAACTTCGACAAGGAAGTTAAGAGACGGATACAGCTGGGCTGGGCAGCATTTGGAAAACTCCGTCGAGTCTTCTTATCGCCCATACCCCAATGCCTAAAAACGAAAGTTTTTAATCAGTGCGTCCTACCTGTAATGACATACGGAGCCGAAACGTGGCCACTCACTGTGCGACTTGTTCACCAGTTCAAGGTCGCTCAGCGAGCTATGGAAAGAGCTATGCTCGGAGTTTCTCTTAGGGATCGAATCCGGAATGAAGTTATTCGTCAGAGAACCAAGGTTACCGACATAGCTCAGCGAATTAGCAAGCTGAAGTGGCAGTGGGCAGGTCACATATGCCGCAGAACCGATGGCCGTTGGGGCAGACTGATTCTTGAGTGGAGACCGCGTATCGGCAAACGTAGTATAGGGCGCCCTGTAGCTAGGTGGGGCGATATTCGTAAGGCAGCGGGCAGGGATTGGAGAAGGAGAGCTGAAGATTGAGCTCAGTGGCGTGCCATGGAAGAGGCCTACGTCCAGCAGTGGACTGACACGGGCTGATGATGATGATGATGATGAAATTAATTTATTTTGTGGCCTGCGGCACCATAACTAAAACGTCTTGATGGCCCTTATAGAGAAGCGGTTCAGTATGGCTGGTTTAATGGCACTCCAGTGACTTGCAGAATACCATTACACGATCGTTTCATAAAGTTGCCGTAACGCGGCGTGTTCGGTTATAGCGAATACGGGCCCCATTGTAGATACAGCCGCTATTACCGAACGCGCTAACCCGGTAAACGAAAATTTCGTATACGCTACATTAAATTTTCCTACACATAACCCAAGAGGATGTGATTCGACGATGTTGGGTTGGGATACTCTCAAAATATAAAATCAATGTTAAAATTATAGTAGTCTTTAGAAAAGTCGAATTAAAAATATTTTAACATCACTCATGTAGTAGTAGTAGTAATATCAGCCTATACGGCCCACTGCTGGGCAAAGGCCTTCTCTCACAAATCGAGGTGAGAGAGAGTAGGTCATACTCCACCACGCGGACCCAGTGCGGATCGGTGGAGGCAAGTTTGTGGCCACCTGCTGTTGGAACTTATCGAGCCGCCTTTAAGGCTTCCAACTCGGCTTAACGACTACCACATTAAGTGGTGACCGGGCCCAACGGCTTAACGTGCCTTCCGAAGCACGAAGACGCTCGAATATGAAAATGCCACAAACAGTCACCCATCTCAGGCTGACCGAGTCGAACGCTGCTTAACCTTGGTGATCGGTAAGAACACCGCGGTCGCCCAGCGCTACGAGCGCCTCGCGCATTTTACAATGGTCACTCATGACCATTGTAAAATGTCACTAGCGGTTTTCAGTGTTAACACATACTGACATTTCAGCTTTCATTAATTCGTAAGGTTAAGGGTGTGGTCAAATAGACGGAGCGCGACGTGAGTGCGGCGGAATCGCTTGTCTACGCTCGGTCGGCGGTCGGCAGTGCGGTGCACACATCACAGTGCGGCAGCGACGACGTCGCGCCGGCCGGTCGACCGCCCGACACTAGCGACCCACTCGCACGTATATTGGCGTCTCGCGCCCCCGTGCTTCGTTTGTAATCGTATCGAGCGCTTAGGAGGCGGGTCGTGACTTTTGCCGTCGCGCCGAGCAGAGCTGCGTTGTGTGGCGTCTCCCGTACATTTAAGTACATTACAACTCCCCGAGCCGCGCCACCGTCGCGCTACCGTCGCGCTCCCATCGTGCTACGTCGGCTATGTGACGAAACCTTAAATGTAGGTAAAATAAAACAACATAGTACATCGGTATTCCCCAAGTGGGGATAGCAGAGGTGAGGTACACACACTTTTCACCGACAATGTTAGGATCTAATGCAATAAGGGGCAAGCCTATTGCCGGGTACAATCCCAGAACCCGGACATATACTGAGAATTTTTATGCATAAATTACATTTTTTCTGACCTAGAATTTAAAACTAGGACCTCGTGATACTGCTAATTTTTCGATAGATAAACTACATTCGTCTACATTTCGATACAAAATACCTACATTTTACGTGCCTCTATGGTGTAGTGGCGAATTGATCTACACTATTCATTGATCAGCAGCGTTGATCATTCACAAACACACACACATAAAATGGTACGCGCAGTATTCGCCACTACACCAACGAGGTAGGTAAAATGTAGGTATTTTGTATCGAAATGTAGACGAATGTAGTTTATCTATCGAAAAATTAACAGTATCAGTTCAGAGTTCAGATTTATACCCGGTATATAGCAACAGTCCCGCCCCCTATTACATGGTACCTAAAATCGTTGGCAGAACACTTTTTGTACAAAAGAAGAACTCTGTCACCACCTCTTATTTTTTCGATATAAACTATTTCGATATAACTCTTTGTTTTTAATTTCCAAAAAATAACTGTTTTAGTGCCGTAGATAAATCACTCCAACTGAAAAGTATTAATCCACATTATGTCAACAGATTTGTTTTAAAGCGCGTATACACATGTATCCAACACGTTTAGTTTTCACGAAAATTTATCAGCCAGCGTGCTCTATCATTCACGTAAGCATACCTTGTGTACGTCGTATTTTAAAATTTACATACTTTAAATATGATTAATTTTGAGAATATATTGTTCTATAAAATACTAATATCGGTGAATTATATCGTGTGATCATGCTAAATTTATGCATAAGCAAACTCGACAGTATACGATACCTAAGGTTATTTTCCCAAATCTAACATTTTTACCTATCTATCTATATCATCACGCCAGCTCCCTCGCGGGGTAGGCAGAGAGTACAGAGTTCCAACAGGTTCTTTCCTTACATACCTCTCTGGCTTCCCCCACTCTCATAGTTCGTCTCATACACACTCGCCGGTTACGGAGACTCTTAACTTGCCCTTCAGCTAAGACACGGTCTATTTGGTCATGGTAAGATAGTCTAGGTCTTCCCCGGCACCTACATCCTTCCACTTTCGCATTGTATATCTGTTTTGTCATTCTTTCTTCTGGCATCCTTTCTATATGCCCGAACCAACAAACATTTTTACACTGACGTAAATTTAGCTTTGCAAGGCAATGACAATGGCGTATGTCTAATCCCTTGCTAAAAATAGCGCTAGGAACATGGCTGTATGGACTACGAACTTAGGCGAGTCAGATCGACGTTATTTTATGAAAGCTACAATTGTGTGAGTGAATATGTAGTTACGAACGCATGCATACTCGCTAGCTTCAAACCGGAGCTAACCGGACCTATTTTAGAGAGCAACAGATACAAAAGGTACATAAAAATGGTGCCAGCCTACGTCATAGTATAAAGTTCTCTTTCTTTATCATCACTCCAGATCCCATGCAGGTTATGTATGCTTCCTCAAAAACAACACCGGTTTAAAGCTAGAGAGTTTGCATTCCACCATTCATTCACAAAATTGTAGCCTTCATAAAATCACGTAGGTCTAGCTGGCCTGAGATCTTACTTTAGTAGAGCTATCGCTCCTCAAACAAATTACAAACAATATCCATGGTAACGTAAATACACCCGTCTTACAAGATCATTGAATGTATTGCTCTCTGTTCCACTAATTCTGTTTGCCAACATCACAAAACACGACGCCTCGACTCGTACTCATGGACCTCCCCGACCGTCGACCGTCCCTAAAGTCGGTGCACTTAATCAATGAGATAAGGAAATGCGGTGACAACTCCGGTCACTGAGATGTTATGGGTTTTGAAACAAAGGAACGTGTATCTACTTATAACTACAATGAGTCAAGTGATTAATCAAACATCGTAACTCTATTTATATTAACTAATTTTACAGGAGGAAATAAAAGTCTACTGAATTTTAACCCATTAGGTATTTCAGAGTGTCTGATTGAATATCATAATATTTTTAATGCAATATAAACTTAAATATAAAAATGGATTCACAGGCAGGATTTTTCTGGATTCATGTAGTTTATTTTTTTAAGCTTTATTTCGCATTCAAATGTAATTTTATAAAAAACGGTTAAGTTCCGTTTTCTTGAACATCATTGAACCTCATAATATATACCTAATTAAATTTAATGTTCAACCCACACATGGCATAGAAAAATATCCCATTAGGGCAACGATTTTTTTAAGAAAATAAAATATAAATTCAAAAAACACAATACTTATTTCTTTATTCTTCATGCTTTCATGTTCAGAGGCGGACTTAATACCTAAGCCATTTTTGGCCAGTCTACCTTAGGATACCGTAGAGTAGAGACAATCTGGTAGGTGCAAAATTATACATGCTAAAATTAAAAAAAGAAAAAAGAAACTAAATACCAACTAAATAAATATTTATAACACTTATATTATTTACTTATAGTGGGGGAACATATGATAATGCTAAACAATTAGGTAAATTCATTACCATATCGCCTTTACTTTTATATTAATTAAGGAGATACTTTTATTTAAACTTCGCCATAACCGGTGTTCTGTTACACACGGTGTAATTTTAGTCGTCGTGGAGTGAAAGCCCAGGTGATGTATCCAATGCCTACTGTTCACTGGCCAGTGAATAGTAGGCATTGGACACATCACCTGGGCTTTCGCTTTACGATTACTAAAATAACACCGAGTATATTAAACAGTAACCAATTTAGGAGTTCAATCGCTCTCAGATAGTCTTAACTATTCGAGTCACACCTTCGTCAAAGTAAGGACACCGCAATACTACCGCTACGTAATTTATGTCGACCCAAAACTCCCCCTTATCCAACTAAAATGGTCACTTTGACTAAAGTAGCTGTCATTCCAAACAATACTACGGATCGACTGCGACTAAAGCACTAATTAATATTGTGTGCTGTGTATTTATTTATGCTGTATTGTGTGTACAGATGAACTAAAATATTTAAAAAACAGTTATTTTCCATACTTCTTTACTTTTTTCTTTTTTTTACTTTCTTTTCTTTCCTTTCACTACACCGGTTTTGATTAGTCTTTTATCATTAGAAAGCTACATCATCAGAAGTAATATAGACATGATAGGTGACGTTGTTATCGACCAGATGTGATGCCAAATCTGCTAGTGCTAGTAACTTATAATAGGTATCCCAAATAACACTATACAGTTATACTATTTAGTGAGTATACGCCACCAGAGCAGTTTCTAAGTCAAAACAAAAAAAAACAATAACGAAACGAAATAATTTGAATCTAAAAAGACCTTTCTATTCACAAGATTTTATAGCAAAAAAAGATATTTAATTGAGGAGTTATTATCAGACCTTGATACCGTCTGGGTCTAAAGTACTCGTCAAGATAAATCCAACGAGCCCTAACACGGCGTGGTTATATTGTGTATTTGGATGGTTCCTCTGGCCACCCTTCGGCTTCAACATCAGACCCTGAACACTACCTAGTTGTACAGTGCTTGTCAAAACCAATCTAACAAGTCTAAACACGAGGGGGTTACGTTGTATAATTGACATGTTCCTATGGCCATCTTCCGACTCCATTCTTAGAACAGCTCCATGGCACTATATTATTGATTTGTTGCCGATTTTACATACGTATGCCAAATATCAGCTTTATCTAACGCCCGCTAGCGCTTGAAATCACAACATTTGTACCGGAAAGACAGGCAGGGCATGATGCCATTATATTAAATTGTTAAATGAAGGCCAATGTTGCACACATAGATGAATTAAAATTGCACATGTTTTTTTTTCAAGATTCATCGCAATTTATCTTTATTTTATATGCCCAACGTTGAATACAAATATACAAGGTACACCATATGAAGAAGATATCACAAGAATAGGTTCAATTTATTATTAATCTTTAGCTTGAAATCACCTAAAATGCGTAATTTGAAACTAGTAAGTACAATTTATATTGCAGTGATAGCCTAGTGGTTAGACCGTTATCGGGGCAATCGGGTCCCTGCCTCGACGGACTTGTTATTTACCTAGATACTCGTGGGATTAACTATGAAGTCTCTTAAAAACAAAAGTCAAAACTTAGATGATGGTAGAGAGTTAGAAAAAGTGGAAGGAGGGAAGAAAGCAGAGGAATTGAAGATAGCACAAGAAGAAGAAGCGAATAATGAAGAACGGAGGGCAGAAACGGCTTCAAAAGAGCCTGAAGTGGCTGTTAGCGTTGACCAGATACCAGCTGCTGGCCGACAAGTAGTAGTTCTCGCGCGAGACCGGCGTGGGCGTTTTGCACGCCCTAACACGATTGCTAGGCTCGCGGAAACGGATGGAGGAGACTCGGACGCCTCCTTAACATCTTTGGCATCGACGGCAGCGTCGGAGGTTTCCTGTTCAAGAAAACGACCAAGATCCGGAAGTGTTGAACGACAAAAGCAACCGAAACTCGTAATTGAACAGTAGGACGACGACGAACTGTTTAGTCCGTTTTCACGCCCGACGAATACTAGGGCTAAAAAGAGCCTCCCTAAGCCTCAAGAGCTGGCCCGGGAGATGCAAGCGCAACCAAGCCTCGATCTCGATTCCTGCGTAACTAACAACCTAGATATTATAGAGAAGATTGCGGACCAGTCCCGAAATATGAAAGGGACCCACGTCCGCGGACTCAGGATGGCTACGCGCAAAGTTAGGGCGGCTTTCGACGAGCTGACACGCCGAGCACCTGTAGATGCAAACGTGGAGCGACTAGAGAGCGAGAATTCAGAACTCCGCGCACAGCTAACCAGCCTTACAGCCGAGATCCGTAACCTGACTGAGGTTGTTAAGACTCTAAGGAACCAGACGGATCTGCAGACTGGCTTGAGTCAGCCAAAATCGGCAGCTCAACCAGTGCCAGCTCTTCAAATGCCCGCTATGTCCACAGACATGGCAGAGCAGATCGGCGCTATAGTCGAAAGGAAATTAGCTGTCCTTAGGACGGAGATATTCTCCATACGGGCCCCCAGGCTTTCCGCGGGTAACCACAGGGGAGCAGAAATGGAAATGGCCATTCCGTCGGCGGTGGAAACGGCATCGCTGCCAGCGCCCCAAAACAAACAGAGAAAGGCGAGAAAGGCTAAAGCTCTGGCACACCCTCCGGTGCCGGACCTGCCAGCGGTGCCTACCCCTGTACCCATAAACTCAAACCCGGGCCCATCGCAGATTAAGGAAACCTGGGCAACTGTTGCCAAAAGGCCCCAAAAGGCCAAACAAATAAAAGTTGACCAAGCGGTGACTGGAAATCGCCCCTCAGAGCGCAAAGGCAATAAGGACGGAAGGAGGAAACTGCCGAAAGTCCCGAAGATAGCTGCTGTTTCTGTGACGGTCCTAGACAGCACGACTTATGCGGAGGTGATGGCTAAGGCAAGAAGCCAAATAAATCTGGGAGACATCGGCATCGAGTCCGTCGGCCAAAAAGGGCTATTACAGGTGGTCTCCTCCTGGAAATCGCAGGAGCTGAGTGCGAAGCAAAGGCAAACCGCTTGGCTGAGCGAATGCGAGAGGCCCTAAAAGACCTGAAAGTTAAAATAGCTCGCCCAAGCAAAACGGGTGTGGCAAGGATACGGGGCCTTGATGATGCTGTAACCCCAGAAGAGGTAGCGTCGGCGGTCGCCGACGCAGGAGGGTGCATTGCGGCTGACGTCCGTATTGGACCAATCCGCCGAACACCCACAGCATTGGGCACCGCATGGATCCGGTGCCCTCTCGCAACTATGCGAAAAATTATTGCGGAGAAAAATATTCGTGTGGGTTGGGGGACTGTCAAAATAGAGGCACTGGAAGCAAGATCCTTGTACTGTTACCGGTGCCTCGAAAAGGGTCATGTGGGCCAAAGATGCCCTAACAACGTAGACCGCAGCACCCTTTGCTTTATATGCTCTGAACCGACTCACAGGGCTAGAGAATGTAAAGCGCGGACGCCTAAGTGCCCCTTGTGTAGCAGCAAGGGGTGTGCAGCCGATCACCGGCTGCACACGAAAAAGTGTACCCCCCCAAAGGGAACGGGGAAAAATCAGGTATCCCCACAAACACAAACCCTGGAAACCACCAAGGCAACGGCCACGTGTAGCCTGTCGAATATTGCAGGGCAACTTGAACCACTGCCGCAACGCGCAAGACCTGTTACTGCAAAGCGTTGCGGAGTGGTCGGTTGCCTTGGCGGTGATGGCGGAGCCATACCGCGTACCGGACCATCCGCGGTGGTTCGGGGACGACACGGGCACCGTCGCCGTATACTGGGGAGGAGGAGAGGGTGCTCCGCCCTGCTCCTTCCTGGAAAGGGGGCAGGGTTTCATAGCTGTGCAGTGGGGAGGAATGGCCATAATAGGCTGCTACGTCTCTCCCAACAGGTGCCTCGCCGACTACGAGGTGTACCTGGACGGGTTGGCGAACTGCATCCGCAGATGCCGGCCCCGTCCATCGATCGTCCTCGAGGATTTTAATGCCCACGCCAGAGCGTGGGGCAACCCTAGGGATGATCCGAAGGGAGGGACGTTGCAAGAGTGGGCGGCTGGGCTGGACCTCCGGCTCGTGAACCGGGGGTCCATCAGCACTTGCGTGCGATGGCAGGGGGAGTCGGTCGTCGATCTAACGTGGGCAACTCCCTCTGCCATGAGCACGCTGTCGGGGTGGCGCGTTGCAGAGGAGGTGGTCACACTATCCGACCACCGCCACATCGTCTTCGATGTGGCCCTCCGCCCACCGGACTGCCCCAGCCGTCGTGCAGGCAGCCCCCCGCGACGCTGGTCTCTCAAGCGGCTTAATCGAGATCTTCTCGAAGCCGCAGCTAGCGTCGCGGCATGGCCAGAAAACACCGATGAGGTCTGGTCCGATCCGGAAAGGGAGGCGACCTGGTTCCGGGGCACGATGACGGCGATATGCGATGCCGCCATGCCCCGGACCAGCTGCCCCAAGCGAACGGCAGTGTACTGGTGGTCGCAGCAGATAGCGCAGTTGCGCGAAGTCTGCTTGCGCGCGCGTCGCCAGTACACTAGAGCTCGAAGAAGAAGGCGAGCCACCGAGGAGGAGAAGGCCGGAGCATACGAGCGCTATCGAGCGGCTACAAAGGCGCTCCAAATCACCATTGCGAATGCCAGGTCTCGGTCCTGGAGGGAGCTCCTAGGGGGACTTGATAGGGATCCATGGGGGCGCCCCTACAGGGTGGTGTTGGGCAAGCTTCGCCCCTGGGTGCCCCCCCTGACGGAGACCCTAGACCCCGGACTGCTGCGTCGGGTCATCAACGCACTATTTCCGACAGTCCGGGGCAGTCCCTCAGTCCCTCCAACGGTGTTGTCGGCCCTTTACACCGACGAGTTGGGGGTGACCGAACAGGAGCTGGACCGAGCCATCAGCCGCTTGCGCGCTCGTAACACCGCGCCCGGCCCCGATGGTATACCAGGGCGGGCATGGGTGATCGCTCTGGCCACCCTGGGGGACAGGCTGAGGCAGCTGTTCAACAGCTGCCTCCGTCATGCCAAGTTCCCCACGGCCTGGAAGGAGGCTCGCCTGGTCCTCTTAAAGAAGGAAGGCAGGACTGCAGACTCTCCCTCTGCGTACCGTCCGATATGCCTGCTGGACGAGAGCGGCAAGTTGTTCGAGAGAATTCTTGCCGCCCGTCTCAGCGGGCATCTGTCGCGCTTCGGTCCCGACCTAGCTGACAGCCAGTACGGCTTTCGACAGGGGCGCTCGACAGTGGACGCGATCCTTCGCGTCCGCTCCCTATCGGCGCAGGCCTTGTCCCGGGGTAGAGTGGCGTTGGCGATAAGTCTCGACATCGTCAACGCCTTCAACTCCCTGCCCTGGGACGCGATCCGGGGGGCGCTAGAACATCACCGCGTCCCTCCGTACCTGCAAGCCGTGGTCGGGGACTACTTGCGCGACAGGTACATTCAGTATATCGGACAGGATGGTACACTGCACCGGAGGGAGGTGTCCTGCGGGGTTCCGCAGGGGTCTGTGTTGGGCCCCCACTTATGGAACCTCGCCTACGATGCAGTCTTGCGTGTCGATCTCCCCCCTGGCGTCAGTGTCGTCTGTTACGCCGACGACACTTTAATAGTCGCTGAGGGGGACACTTTCGAGAGGACCGTTGAGCTCGCCGAGTTTGGGGCAGAGGTCGTCGTCGCCAAAATGCGCGAGTTGGGCCTGCAGATAGCGCCTCATAAGACCGAGGCGCTATGGTTCCATAAACTGCCTAGGAGCAGGGAACCGCCCGACTCGTAGGTTCGCGTCGGATATTCGTCAGTCCGGGTGGGGCGGTACCTAAAGTACTTGGGCCTCACCCTGGACAGTCTCTGGGGCTTCGAAGAGCATTTCGAGCGCCTTGTCCCCCGAGTTGAGAGGGTAGTGGGTGCCATGCATAGACTGCTACCCAACCTCAGGGGACCGTCAGAGGAGGTACGCCGCCTCTACGGGGGGGTCGTGCGGTCGGTGGCCCTGTATGGGGCGCCCGTATGGTCACACCGACTGTCGGGCGTCCGGCGCTGCAGGACCAAGATCTATAGCCTGCAGCGCAAGATGGCCATCCGCATCGCACGAGGATACCGGACCGTATCCTTTGAGGCGGCAACCCTCCTGGCACGCTTTCCGCCGCTCGATATCCTGGCGGACATGGACGCGAGAGTCTATGACCGGATTCGCGTCGTCCGCCAAAGCGGCGAGAGCGTGCCCGCGCTTGAAATCAGACGGCAGGAACGACGACGCGCTCTAGAGGAGTGGCGCGCGAGGCTTAGCCAGGAGCACATCGCGCGCAAGCGCGTTGTCCGAGCTATACTGCCGTCCTTCGAAGCCTGGCAACAGCGGAGGAGTGGGCGAATCTCCTACAGGCTTGCTCAGATAATCACTGGTCACGGCTGTTTTGGTGATTATTTGAACAAGATTGGACGCGAGGTGACGGCAGCCTGTCACCATTGTGGTGGGGACCAAGATTCCGCAGAACACACGCTCGTTAATTGCCCAGCGTGGGCCTCCGAGCGGCGGATCCTGGTCGACCGGATTGGACCGGACCTCAACCTGCCGGCAGTAGTAGCGGCTATGCTGGGAATCGGCGTGGGGGGCCGTATCCTCCTTCTGCGAGACAGTGATGTCTCAGAAGGAGGAGGCCGAGCGGGATCGGGAGAGGGCCGATCCCGCTCGGCGAAGGCGATGGCGCCGGGGCGGAGGCACAGCCCGCCCAGGCCCCCCAGCCCAATAGCCCGGGGCTTTATAATACGGGCTAACATGTTTCCCCCGCCGTAACATCTGGCGGGGGACCTCCCCCCTGTACCAATATCCGCAGGGGGGCCCTTGAGGTCGTGGGGCGCTGGGGCGGGGGCCCTTAAGCGTCCTTCACGTGCGACCTCGAGGAGGACGGTGGCGTGGTGTGACCCATGCTGCCGTGATCACCGCGACGGTGCAGGGGGGGAGCGGGTCCATAGGCTCCCCCCCCGAAAGCGGGCTTTTCGGAGCAAGGTACAAAGGGGCACCGGTGTGTTCCTAACGGAGATCCCGGAGCCCCTCCCTGAAGTGTCGATGCCGGCCACCGTGGGGTTTTAGTCGGTTAGAGTCCGACATGCCCCGCCAGCTGCCCCTGAGGCTGGCGGAAGTCCATGAGGATTTCCCCACGTAAAAAAAAAAAAAAAAGTGGTTAGACCGTTGGACTGCAAAGTCAGAGGTCTCGGGTTCAAATCCAGGCACGCACCTCTGTCTTTTCAAAAGCATGTGCATATTGAAAATTAACTATTACTTGTTTTAACGGTGAAGGAAAACATCATGAGGAAACCAGCAGTGGGACAGTTTCTTAACAGGGCTAATATTAAGTACAATTTAAAAGTTGTAAATTTATTTGAAAAGGTTTTTTTTGCTTTCTATCTCGCGATATCTTTTCCTATCTTCCTAAAAAAGGACGCTACATTTTGTGTGTGTATGTATTTTTGTTAATATGTTTGTAAAACTAAATAGCTTTTTTTTGAACATAGCTAAACATCCGTAGAGAATGTTTAACTAGACTAATTCTCGGGGGATTTTGCGTAACTCACTTCACGGAACGAAAGTCATGTCATGGTGAAAAACGTCATTGATATGTTAACTGCCACACCAAATAAAATATCCGGAATTACTCTAACATATTTAGATATTTAACGACGGTATATTATACAGCAATTTGAATTCTAATTTAACCAACGAGAACTAAAAACTCAGAAACAGCGTTTGGACACCTTAAAAAGGTCAGAATTAATATCAACGCAGTAATTATGTAAGTATTTAATAAAATATTAGCCCTGTTAAGAAACTGTCCCACCGTTAGATACGGGCCTCCTCTAAAACTGAGAGCGTTTAGGCCATAGTCTCTTTATACACCTTCAAGAAACTCTTAGGATGCAGGTTTCCCTACGCTGTTTTCCTTCATCGTTTAAGCAAGTGATAGTTCATTTTTAATAAGCACATGCTTTTGAAAAGACAGAGGTGAGTGCATGGGTTTGAATTGAAGGCATCTGGAGGCATCATCTCTTTTCCACTAGGCTATCAAGTATTTACCTTAATTAAAATGATGCATTATTTAGACAGATAATCCCTCAATTTTACTATATAAAGTTCGAGTAAATATAAATAAGACTTAATTTTTAATGTATGAAAAAATAATTGATGGTTTACATTCTACAATGGTTCCAGGGATAATTTTCCGAATTGAATTGCGTACATTGAAATTATGTTTAATATGATGAGTGTGGACTATGCAACTTCATTTAATCTATCAATGCATTGTATTGCTTTTTACAAACACAAACTACTACATCGATATATTATATCGATCTAAACTTCGAAGTAAATTTTATGAAGTAATTACCTATGTGTAATGAAATTGTGGCCACGGAAGGGATATCCCTTCCTTAATCGTGGATGACCAATACAAAAATGGGTCGACGATGTGATTAAGTGCGTGCCTGGCCACAATTGACTCAGGATAGGGATACGTGGCGTAAGAGGGGGGAGGCTTATGCCCGGTGGTTGTTTGGAATGAGCTGGAAATGATGATAATGTTATAAATATATGTAGTGAAGTAGTTATTTATATATAAACCAAATAGGTAGATATCTAATAAAAGTTACATTAAACTTAATAATTTGATGACCTTCTCTGTAGAATCTAAATTTCAGTAAATTTTCATATAACCTCACGACTTCATTTTTATTTATCGATCCACTTACCACGATATAGTCTAGTATTTGGCCCTGGTAGAATTAACACTAACATTTAAGTAGAAATTCGGAATATTGGTGTACGAGTTATTTATTAGAACATTATTATAATCAAGATCCAATAATTATAAGCTGCCAAATTACAATATCCCAGACTCCTAAAGTAGTAATGCAACTTTTCTATTAATGTAACATATATGAATAAAATTGGTAGGATGACGACACGATGATCTTATAGCTTTAAATGTAGCTGGTGGTGTAATCACTTACCTACTTATAGAGCGCCCTGGAGTAAGTATCATTCGAATCTATAGTTCTACATGATGGAAGGCTTGATCCAGTGGTTAAGAGTTTGAGTCGCTCCAGCTACTGGATCGAGTAGGCTCAGGTTTGATTCCCGCACGGGACAAATTGTTGTGTGGCATACAAATATTTGTTCCTGTATGGGTGCTTGTGCATGTAAATTTCATGTTTGTAAACGCACCCACGATATGCATATGAATAATTCCTAGTGCCAGGCTACATTTTTTTTTCTAATACGAGTCGATACTTAAAAAAATTGGTTATTGTACGATAATAGTTAAGAAAATAAATAAGCTAGGGTCTTAAGTAGAAACTATTTGACGTTATCTTAGCGCTATCGAAGACTAGTACTGCTACATTCATCTTTATTTTGTAAACTTATAGCATGAAAAAATTGGCATATCGACATACGGCCGGTTTCAATATTCAACTCAAGGATAGATTTGCCTACTACGGATAGGATTTTGACATTTTCCATACTGCTTACTGTCAGTAGACAGTAAGCAAATCTATCCTTGAGTTGAATATTAAAAACGGCGATTAATAGCATTACGATAACATCAATCTGTTCAGGCAAGGGCTTCTGAATCTAAACGGAAGATATTAAAATAATAAAATACGAAAGAACAGCACAAGACTAAAAATCACCAACATTACGATGGACGATATAAACATCTCAATTTAGTTATTAAAACATTATTCATGACATTGCCTTGATGTTCACAAGCATTTATTATTTATAAAACACGGAACCTACCACGTTAACGTTGTTCCAGGGAATTATAATCCGTACACTAGCACACATCCGCTGGTCCCTAATTCCCTTTCATTATGGGAGCTCAGAAAACATGCTTCGTGTGTAATATTCAAACATGTGTATTATGAAATAGCTAGATATTCATAAATAGGATGAAAGCTTTTGTTAACGTGTTTTGCAACTGGGTTAGTGCAATACATGGACTGATTGTATATTAACACATCCAAAATTCTATACTAATTAAAACCTAAGACAAGCTAATGACAAAAACATAACTTGCAAAGTGGTATTTGGTCGTGTATTATTATAAATAATATTATAAAATTGCACCATCTTCACAGGTGGGGCACCACTGAGTCTCCTTGTTGTGACTGTGGAAACTTAGTGCAGACTATCCAGCACATTGTGGCGGTCTGTCTCACTCGAAAGTTCAGCGCTCCTCCACTCTGACATTAAGTTTTAACCGTGGTTCGCGTATTAAAAAATACACCGCCATACGATGATGATATCATAAAACATGAATTTTTCTTCGCTAAAATCCTAAAATAAGCTGATCAGATTTTTGAAATTTAAGGGATCCATCTCTCTTTGGTTAACCCACTAAAGCCTAGCGTGTGCAACAATATTGAAATTCATGAAAAAATGGATCTCAGAAGAGAGTGAGTCATATTATGTTATAACTATGGTATTTAAATATTATAGCTTTGTTATAAATTACAAAAGCACTATTTAGTTACGACTAATCAATGGTAAATCATTGGTCAGCGTTAATTTTGTAGGATTTTTTGAGCTTGAACTTGCCGTTACCATTTGGCAACGCTAAGCACTACTAATAGCAATAGTATAAGTAGCCGGTCACTTTCAGATTATTTGATTTCGATCAGTTCATGGAGAAGTGCACTGTCAATGAAATACTCGATGTCCTCTGCTATTATGAACATAGTGGCGAAGATCAACCGGTAGTAGACTCCATTTTTATTGCTCACCAGAGCTATTTTGATCGATGAAGACTCAGGTGATGAAGATACTGTGCGTGAGAGAAAGGGAAGAGCGCTGTGGGTTAGAGTGAGAGAGGAAGAGCATGCCTACCGCTGCCGTACGCGTGAGAGAAAGGGAAGCCCGACAGACTGGCGCCGTTACGCGTTACGTTACGAAGCGATTTACCCTCCCATAGAAGTTATCACTTCAAAAATAAATAATTCGGGCATTACAGGGTTAACACAAACAGATTGACTTTAGTGTAACGCTATCGAGTTGATTTGCCATCTTTTTCACAATACAAATAATCCCAACTGTCTTACTTTGTCCTATGTTAGGAGCAACTACCACCAGGGCACCAACTACCATGGCCCGCACCGCACTCAGGTAGGTAGATTCAGGCAAAATCTGTGCATATGGGAGTGCAGAGAGCCAAATTCCACAGCTTGTGATTGTGGTGCGACCTCACAGACTATGTCGCATTTGCTTGCCTGCTCTATGTGTACAAGGGAACCACCTGTACAAGGAAAGAGCAGAGCGCGGCCACGGACGGCACTATTGTGCTAGCCACTCACCCAGCGGGACAGATATGAACCATTGACACGAAAAGAACTGCAAATTCACTAAATAAACATGAACGTGACGTCACGCTTCCTTGACAACTTTACGATAACTTTAAATGGTCCCGCTGTTTTCCAAATACATCACATGTACAGATACAACTAACAAGTTTACATCGTACAAGCAATATCGGTTATTACGCTACTACACAGTTACTATAGCAATTCAGGACCCAACACACACTAAGCTTAAATAACGAATGGTTTAGTTACAAAGGTACACATTGCAATCGTTTATCCAACGCTATGGATGGTATCATCGAAATTAACGTATATTTATAGGAATGTAACCCTATATGTCATGATCACAGCGGCAACGTACCTATTAAAGGAGCCCGTAGACACACGCCCGATCACAAACTTACTATACCTAGTTGTGTTTAAATTTCACTGCTGGCCGTTGTAGGATTTAATTGTTCGCATGCATCGTTCGAATAATCACACCTGGCTAATTGAGTTTTTTTTTTGTTTTCAGAAACGTAGCCCCACACTAGGATTTATTACTGTATCGTGGGTGCGTTTACAAACATGAAAATGCACATACACAACTACCCAGACCGGAACAAATAATTGTGGATCACACAAAGATTTGTCCCGTGTGGGAATCGAACCCGCGACTATTAGACACAGTAGGCGGAGCGGCTTAAGCTCTTAACCACTGCGCTAAATCGTCCGTCATTTATTATTCCGTCAGTTATAGGAATACTACCTTTCTTTTGAGCTCGTGGGGCGTGTCGGATTGCTACTGACTAAAAACCCCAGATTGACATCAGCCCTTTGGAGAGGCTCCGGGATTTTTATTAGTGTCATAGATACATTGTTACATACTTTTACATTGTTACATACTGTTACTGTTTTTATTAGTGTCATAGATACATTGTTACATACCAAAGTCAGTGAATACCTTTAGCCTCCAATATTATGGTTTATTTGTAACAGCCATGTTGTATTCCTGAATGTTTAACTGATTTTTTCAGTAACATAAAAAAAAACAATACAAGCCTTTATGTAAAAAGCCTAGCAAGCTTTTCTTACCTCACATTCTCTGGTAAGAGACTTCCAATGTCCATTGTGATTTGTTTTTGGTGGGCTGATAGGTACACTGTGGGTTAATATTTTTACCCACCGGATGAGGATTGTTGTTCTATAATGGTTACAACACTGGTGGTTTCTTGAAATTTAAACTACTGCTTATGAAAAGATAGTTAAAATTCCATATTGGTACTCCACTATATTAAAACTCATTTAATATAAAATATATACTGCTGACCACAAAGGTTCTTATCCCAATCAATGTTTCATGACTGTATTGTTAGGACTCATCTTCCCTGGCTACCCTGCAAGGGGCCTGGGCTGATAATATTGATACTTATTAGTTTTATTTTAACTGGATAGACCAGGTATCTTATATTATATTTTAAGGATGTATGTGTGTAACACAAATTATTGCACAACTTGCCCGTCTCAGCATCGGTAGGCTGAGATATTATATTTGGAATATTTCTACAATTCTGTTGCTTGTCAGTTATAACAGGCATTGTTATAAGTAGAGATTACTTTGGCTCATCTGTTTATAAACCCTGTTCAGGGATAAATATTGCAAGGTTTACCTTTTTAATACAAGTGCTCATAATATTGCACAATTCATAGTGTAATAAGCTCCAGTTTGGGCTATTTCAGGATTATTATACAAGTATGTCTAATGATGAAATCAATGCAAAACATTATGTTTCTGCAAATGAGTGGCTTATGTTATTCATAATGTATTGTTGTTCATAAATTCATAAACAATGTCCCTTTAGTTACCCTTTCAGAAAGTCTCCTTTAGGAGATATAATATCACAAATTGCTTATAGTTTATAGCAATAGTCTTTGTATTTACTGTTTAAGGTATGTATGTTGGGTAACATTTTAGATTCTTACCATTGTAGAAATGTGAACTGCACAGGTGCTCCTGGGTGAAACCTATGAGTAGTATGACTTTCAGCACATATCTCGTATGGGCCCCAAGTCTTGCGGATCACGCCGATGCATCTCGTACACCACTCGTGTCCTTGAATTACCGTTAAGTCTTGCGGACCACGTCGATGCATCTCATACATCGCCCGTGTCCTTAAATTGGCATCGATCCTTAACAATCATCATTATTGATTAATGTCCCCCCTAATTTATCTCATTAGAGGTATTGCCAATTTATAGACGGTTAATAATTGTTTGCAGGTATATTGCGCGTTAAACTGTTTTTACACGAAGAGGGACATGAGACTTCGTAAGTTTACTTTTCGAGTCAAGACTTTACAAGTCTTAATATGACAAAACTCACGTCTCCCAATATTCGATATTATATACATAAACAAGTTAAGCTCAAAACGCCACAAATAAACAACTATCAGTTGATCTTTTTAGAATGTACTTTTTTGTCAAGACGTAAAATATTTCTGAATTTGCCTATACGATGTTTTAAATTAATTTCACAACATCACTTGAGTATATAAAAACCTTTTGTTATATAATTTCACTGATACGACTATATGATTAAATTAAACGTCGACCAAAACTTTATTACAAGGCATCGGCTGCCGCGCTAAAAGAAAGAATGGTCGCAGAGGTTATGTCCACAGATACCATAGAGGAGGCGTTGACGTTTCTAAAAAACTGAGCGGCCTGCCAAGCGAGTATCAGAGATGCATGTTTATATCGAGAACGAAGGACACAGTATAATTCCAACTAACATCTACGCGTTTTTTGATCGAAATTTACACATGGGCCATTCCACAGATAAATACGACCCTGTTGTAAGATTGCATACCTTGTTCGACTCTTTATGGCTTTTTGAAAACGTCAGAAAACATTTCCTTTCGGTCATAATATAATGTCACCGCTTAAAAACTGTGTATAGAAGCCGAATCGAGCAATAAAATTTTAATTTAAAAATACCTTCTGAAAACAAGCTTATATAGCAAAAACACAATGAGGATATCTTGCTTAGTTAAGGAGTTCCTGGCTTTTTTCCAGCTTCATCATCCCTGGACACCATCCAAGTCTAAAATACTCGTCAAGTCAAATCCATCGAACGCAAGCAAGAAAGAGTTATATTGAGTAGTTGGGTGGTTCCATTGGCCACCTTTCGGCTTCATCATCGGACTCTCAACACTATCTGCTTATATAATACTTGTCAATACCAATCTAACAAGATAGATAGACAGAGTACTCCTTATTGTACACCAATGATATTACAATTAATTACATACATAACAAGCCTAAATACGAGTGGGTGGCGATGTATACTTCACATGTTCTTATGGACTCCATCATCAGACAAGCTCCATGGTACCATATTATTGCATTGTCACCAAACTTACATACATACATGCCAAAGTTCAGCTTAATCGGATACCTGCAAGTGCTTGAGAAATGGATCCCAAGATGTGAACCGGAAAGAAGACAGATATACAAACATTGCAAGTTAAATAAAAGCTTTCAAAAACAAAGTAAGATTCATGTGGCAAAATCGGGAATAAATTAAACGAATGTGACCAGTTAGAATTCACAAATTGTAAAATAAATCGTAGTGCCTTGCTTAAGCAAAACTTTACTGAAGATTCTATACCCCTTACATAACAAAGGGGACCTATAAATAAATATAACATGCTTGACGCATTCACAAATGAGAAAGTACCTGTGTGTGTGTGTTATGTGGAAGTAATAGCACATTGTTTGTAACACCCCAATATAAATTGCGCAAAACATTTTCATTGGAAAAGTCCCACACAAAGCCATTTAAATATTGTATGTTTGGATCTGGATAACGGAACACGCTTATTTATTGTCGCCTGTGAAATGTTGCCGCTAAAAATACCTGTTTCAAATTCATCTACTATTTTTACAAAACTATTCGTTCCTATACCAATAACATAGGTATCATTAATTGCCAGCAATATGAAATACTTCATTATTACATATTATATCATTATTCTGAAACTGGATTTTTTATAGAAAATTTACATTTGTAGACCTAGGATTTGACATGTTTTTTAGCAACTGTTTAACTCCTCCTCCCTAGTGATACGTAGTGAGGTTTTAGACTAACTAAACTAGCCCACATTATAAATACACCCAGTTGTACGGCGGAAATGACTGATCACAATTATATATTATTTTCTTGTCCTAACTATGAACATACATCTTTCTTTAATTATTTGCTATCTCTTAATGTTCCTCTCCCTAATTTTATAGTCACTTTACTTAGCTCAAATAATAAAAACATCTATCTTTGTATCATATCATTTAAATCTGTAAATAATAAAATATTATTTAATTAAATTTTATACTATTTTTGCTGTTCTTCTTCATCTTCTTAAGTAGAATATTTAGTCTGTATATATTGTGATGTATATTTTACCCACGCTGAACATTAATTTTGAAATAGCATTCTATTGTAAATCTTTTTTGTTTGTTTAATCGTTTTCCTAGCTGTGTCATCTTCGTAATACTTGACATTGGCAAAATACGCGTCGTCGTGATACCACAAACATAAAAAAACAAGACTAAATTGGCTAGTACCTAAACCAAGTATACTTAGCTAGCTATAAGGTACATTTGGCAATAATGGCAAAGTGCTCATCCCAAAACTTATATGATAGTAAGAGGTCGGTATGCAAAAAAGGATGAAAGCAGGATAGATAGATTTAGATGGGTTGAAATGCGAACTCTGCGGAAATGTGCAGAGTCATACTGGTTGAAAGTTTCAGCAACAACGTAGGTAGCACGAAAAGGTGAAAGAAAGAAGTGTAAAGTTGAAATAGCGTTTGCTCCGGTGGTTCGGACAGATATAAATAATGTCGCACTACAGTGAAACAAAATACAAACATACATAGACTGCTAAAAATATAACCTTTTATTTTGATTAAACCATAGTCAGATAAAAATAAAATGATTCCTGCTTTGAAGTTAGGAAAAGGTTGTTCACATCCCTTCACCATTAAATATTTTCTTCTTTTGTAGCGTAGACTAAAGTTGTTAGGTACGTAGGTTGAAAGAAATAGGTAGATAGATACCTACTTGTTGTAAGAATGTTACGCTACAAGATTCCCACAACATATTTTATATCATATTTCTTTGCAGCTTGTGAATTCTGCATTCATTCCGGTAATATCTCATGCATTGTATGGAGATCACATGGACATTGCAGTAGGTAACATAATGACCAGTGTAGAAGGGTGCCGAATGAAATAAATGACGTCATTTATCAAGTATTCCGTATTGCTGGCAATTAATGATACCTATATTATTGGTATAGGAACGAATTGTTTTGTAAAAATAGTAGATGAATTTGAAACAGGTGTTTTTAGCGGCAACATTTCACAGGCGACAATAAATAAGCGTGTTCCGTTATCCAGATCCAAACATACAATATTTAAATGGCTTTGTGTGGGACTAATCCAATGAAAATGTTTTGCGCAATTTATATTTGGGTGTTACAAACAATGTGCTATTACTTCCACATAACACACACACACAGGTACTTTCTCATTTGTGAATGCGTCAAGCATGTTATATTTATTTATAAGTTCCCTTTGTTATGTAAGGGGTATAGAATCTTCAGTAAAGTTTTGCTTAAGCAAGGCACTATGATTTATTTTACAATTTGTGAATTCTAACTGGTCACATTCGTTTAATTTATTCCCGATTTTGCCACATGAATCTTACTTTGTTTGTGAAAGCTTTTATTTAACTTGCAATGTTTGTATATCTGTCTTCTTTCCGGTTCAAATCTTGGGATCCATTTTTCAAGCACTTGCAGGTATCCGATTAAGCTGAACTTTGGCATGTATGTATGTAAGTTTGGTGACAATGCAATAATATGGTACCATGGAGCTTGTCTGATGATGGAGTCCATAAGAACATGTGAAGTATACATCGCCACCCACTCGTATTTAGGCTTGTTATGTATGTAATTAATTGTAATATCATTGGTGTACAATAAGGAGTACTCTGTCTATCTATCTTGTTAGATTGGTATTGACAAGTACTATATAAGCAGATAGTGTTGAGAGTCCGATGATGAAGCTAAAAGGTGGCCAATGGAACCACCCAACTACTCAATATAAGCCTTTCTTGCTTGCGTTCGATGGATTTGATTTGACGATTATTTTAAACTTGGATGGTGTCCAGGGATGATGAAGCTGGAAAGAAGCCAGGAACTCTTTAACTAAGCAAGATATCCTCATTGTGTTTTTGCTATATAAGCTTGTTTTCAGATGTATTTTTAAATTAAAATTTTATTGCTCGATTCGGCTTCTATACACAGTTTTTAAGCGGTGACATTATACGAGTCATCATCATCATCTCAGCCTATACTTGTCCACTGCTGAACATAGGCCTCCCCAATCGCTTTCCAGCGTAACCGGTCCGATGCCACCTGCATCCAACGACTTCCTGCGATTTTCACAAGATCGTCGGTCCATCTGGCAGGCGGTCGTCCCACGCTGCGCTTGCCAATACGTGGTCTCCACTCTAGAATCTTTCTGCCCCAACGCCCGTCCGATCTACGCGCTATGTGGCCCGCCCATTGCCACTTCAGCTTGCTAATCTTAACGGCTATGTCGGTGACCTTGGTTCTTCTACGAATCTCCTCATTCCTGATTCGATCGCGTAGAGAAACGCCGAGCATAGCTCTCTCCATAGCTCGCTGAGCAACTCTGAGCTTTTTTATGAGACCTATAGTAAGAGACCACGTCTCTGATCCATATATCATCACTGGTAACACACACTGACTAAAAACTTTAGTCTTAAGGCACTGAGGTATTTTGGATGAGAAGATGTTGCGCAGTTTCCCGAACGCTGCCCAGCCGAGTTGGATTCGTCGATTGACCTCTCTCTCAAAGTTGGACCTACCTAACCGGACTGCCTGTCCCAGGTAAATGTATTCGTCGACAACTTCAAGAGTAGAGTTCCCAACGGTGAGTGCGGTGGGTACGACATGGACGTTACACATTATTTTCGTTTTGTCCATGTTCATTTTAAGACCCACTTGTTGAGATACTCTGTTGAGGTCACCGAGCATTCGTCCTAGATCTTCCAGCGACTCCGCCATGACCACAATGTCGTCGGCAAATCGATGGTGAGTGATGTATTCGCCATTGATGTTGATGCCAAGTCCTTGCCATTCCAAGAGCTTGAAGGCGTCCTCTAAGGTGGCCGTAAACAGTTTCGGAGAAATGACGTCTCCCTGCCTTACTCCTCTTTTTATGGGGATCGCCTTCGTGCAATGCCCCTGTACTCGGACTGACATGGTGGCGTTATTATACAAGCACTTCAACACTTCAATGTACCGATAGTCAATGCGGCATCGCTGGAGAGATCTAAGAACCGCCCAAGTCTCGATCGAATCGAAGGCTTTCTCATAGTCCACAAACGCCAAGCATAGTGGCCGATTATACTCCTCGGTCTTCTGTATAATCTGCCGCAGCGTATGTATGTGGTCTATGGTACTAAAGCCTTTCCGGAAACCGGCTTGTTCGGGAGGCTGGAAGTCATCAAGCCTGCGTTCGAGACGATTCGTGATGACTCTCGAAAATAACTTATAAACATGGCTCAGCAGTGTGATGGGCCTATAATTCTTCAGTAAAGTGTTATCACCTTTCTTGAAAAACAGTACCACCACTCCCCTGTTCCATGCTTCCGGCGTTTTCTCTTCGAGTAAGACGGAATTAAACAGCCTCTGAAGGACTTTAAGTACCGGCGTTCCGCCCGCTTTCAGAAGCTCTGCGGTAATTCCGTCTTCGCCTGGTGCTTTGTTATTTTTGAGTTGTTTGAGAGCCATCCTAATCTCGTACAGGCTGATGTCCGGGATATCTTCAGTGTAGTATCGGGTTAGCTTGGCTCTTGGGTCTTTTACCAAGTCAACAACAGGTTCAGCTACTGAGGTGTACAACTGCCCATAGAACCTCTCTATCTCCCTGAGCACCTCTGACCTATTCGACGTTACGTTTCCGTCCTCCGTCTTCAGCTTCGTCAACTGGCTTTGCCCAATAGACGCGTCTCTTGCGAACACTTTGGAGCCCTTGTTCTGTGCTATGGTCTCCTCAATACGCCTTGTATTGAAGGACCGTAAATCGTGACGCAAGGACTTCAGTATCTGTCCATTGAGCTGCCTATAGGACTTAGCATCATCGGAGGTTTGGAGCGTCGTGGAACGTCGCTCAGCCATGAGATTTCGAGTGGAGTTGGATAGTTTTTGAGGTCTATTTTTACGGTGGGGCTTATAATACTTGGACCCGACCATATGGACAGTCTCTACCAGCCTGTTGTTGATTTCGTCCACTGATGCGCTGCTGTCTAGCAATTCGAAGCGGTTTGCCAATTCGAGTTGAAAGTTCTCGGGGTTTTGGATGTGTGCATAAGAAGGTCGGAGCGTAGACTTCATCAGACGCGATCTTTCCATTTTGACATTAATATTTAATGTGCCTCTGACCATGCGGTGATCACTGCCGGTTTTTACGCTGTGAATCACGGAGACATCATTAAATATTTGTCGCTTGGTGCTCATGATGAAGTCTATCTCATTTTTTGTGGAACCATCAGGGCTCATCCAGGTCCATTTTCTATGAGGCGGCTTCCGGAAGAAAGAGTTCATCATAAAGAGTCCCTCCTTCTCCAGATATTCGGCCAGCCTCTGACCCCTGGGGTTGCGCTGCCCATATCCAAATTGCCCCACTCTCAACTCATCATCGCCCCGTTTGCCCAGCCGCGCATTGAAGTCACCCATAACCACTGTAAAGTGTGCTTTGGAAGTATGTATGGCTCTACTAATGTCCTCATACATTACTTCGACGTCATCATCTGAGTATGCCGAGGTCGGTGCGTAGACCTGTATGACCTTCAGCGAATATCTTTTGGATATTCTGAGTATCAGGTACGCTACCCTGCTCGACACACTAGTGATGGACACAATGTTGTCTATGAGTGACTTGTGGACGATAAATCCGACACCACCTTGGGACTGCTGTTCACCCTCCCGGTAGTAAAACAAGTTGCCGGATTTTAAGGTTATCGTGTCCTCGCCCTTTCTTCGGACCTCCGATAAACCAACAATATTCCACCGCAACTTGTTTATCTCTTCTTCCAGCTCAACAAGCTTCTCATCTGTCCTTAACGTGCGTGCATTGTATGTCACCAGGGCCAATTTTCGATGTTGGTGGTAGCCGAATCTCTGCCGGAGATTCTTAGCACCCCTTGTCCTGTCGTTACCATAGCTGCTACCGTGGCCAGGACGAACAGGACCGCCGGGGACTAGGGGCCTGGTTTTATTCTTATCTTCCATTTTAATAAATTGGGGGTGTTTGCCATACTCGCCACGCTTGGCAGGCGGGTTGGCGAGCGCAGTTTTTGATGGTAGAAGTGTTAAGGGAACGCTGCTGCCCATTCCCTAGTTTCCCCTTAGTCGCCTTGTACGACACCCGATGGGATGAGATGGGTTGGTCCTATTCTAAGCCGGGAACCACGCGGCTTAGAATAGGACCAACCCATCTCATCCCATCGGGTGCATCAATTATACGAGTATTATGACCGAAAGGAAATGTTTTCTGACGTTTTCAAAAAGCCATAAAGAGTCGAACAATGTATGCAATCTTACAACAGGGTCGTATTTATCTGTAGAATGGCCAATGTGTAAATTTCGATCAAAAAACGCGTAGATGTTAGTTGGAATTATAGGGGCGAAATGGTATTGTTCTCACTTTTAATTGATATTGGTTTCCGCAGGGCGACAACAGAAAATTCCGTTATGATTGAAGCGAAATCTGGGGTACAAAACGTAAGTAGATATTTTATCTTTTGGGTACTCTATAGGGTATTTTTAGTTTACGGTAAAATTAAGGCCTCGGTTTTATTGATCACAGTTGTGTTCCTTGGCTATATAAATATACGAAAGCGAATGATACCTAAAGTATTAAAAACTCTTAAGTCCTGTGTACAGTAATAGATTTGGGAAGCTGTACTGGCAAAGTCTTAAGAAATAGAACGAGCAATTTAACGTCGATTGCTTTGATTTGCTAGTGGTCAGTGCGTTATTGTTAGTTTTTAAGTCATGTCACGTCTTTTCAATAGGGACTCTATACTTTTCTCAGCACGAACAGTTTGGCAGCAAGATTTTTCAACGAAATTACTTCCCCGCGAAGCATAAAAACGAGCAGGTGACGTGAGTGATATGAATGTTTAAACTTCATTTAAATACGTAATCTTATTTAACTATAAACAAAACACATTTTCTTAGTTAGATAGGTATTTAGTTGCAACATGTACTTAGTTCAAATAAATACGTTAATTTCAAATGAGTGAAAAAGCTTGAATAATTACGGGAGCAAATTTAACCAGCTACCCAGCTAATTAGATCGCATGTTCACGATATTAGTGAACATCGATGTTAGAATTTTTTATATAGTGGAGTACAAATTCACGGCAGAAGTCTGATCGAAATTCGTCGACATTCTATTAAGAAACAAAATTTATTACGTATTAATGCCGCTCCAGTTCTTTTATAAAGTCGTGTTCCTTGATTACTCTTCAAATATTAAATACTGATTTTGACGGATTAGCTGCTGTACTTCGTAAAACAGTATACTTTGTTTTAAAATTCCCTTTATGTTCTTTTGAAAAACACGAGCACCTAATGATATTTGGAAGTAGGTATTTCACTGCTCAGTAGATAATAGGAATATTTTACGTGTGAATTTTACAAAATACATTTGATAACTAATTCGTGGTGTGTAAGAGTATTATGCAACCTTTTTTCTAATTAAAAACGTCCTATATTAGGAACTATTCCTGTATATGTTACAAAAACGAAGCTCTTGACCACTGGAACAAGCCGTCCGTCATACGTCAACAACTGGACCTTAGCACTTTGATAGACCTTGTTATAATATAATAACTCTGTTATAGACATTGTAATACGCGTCCTGGTCCTATTAATTTAAGAGGTGACAATTTAGTAAATTTGTTAGTAATAAGTTATATAAATCTGCCTTAGTACCAAGCTGAAGACTGGTAAGGAGTCTTAGAACGTCATTTCGAAGGCCAACATTCACTTTAGGTGGCAAAGCCAACAAAGTACGTTATATGAAACTGCTTTTTATTTTTCTGTAGGTAAAACCCCACACCTATCGTGATCATTTTGTAAGTCGCCAGTTGTCAATTGTATTAAAATAAGGCCCCGGCCTTGTTTGTAAGCTCGTGGAAAATAAACCTGCCGGAATTGATTATGTCCAGGCGCGCCTGTACAACGCACTGCAATTAGCGAGTCCCTGTGAAGTACGAGAATGTAGGTATGTTTATAAGCGCGAGGCGTCCAGTGAAATTTTTTTGCTCAATTTCTTTCCGTACCGGGAATTCGGGATCGATACTTTTGTTTGAAAGTATAGTTTTGTGTAACAAAGCTGTAATAAATGAATAATTCGTTCGAATATCTATTACTATCTACGTGGTTGTAGGTCGACTCTAAGGGTTGACTTCTTCGGAAATCTAAAAGAACATTTTATGAGAGCAATAAATTGATCGCTTAACTGAACTGTTATGTTGTTTTTATATTAGTACTGAAGTAGTCATAAATGATTTTAGTAAAATTATTTTGATAACATATATCACGAGTATTAGAATATATTTATGATACCTATTGAAAAAACATTTTTACTTAATTAAATGTATTTTTGACATTGTTTTGGCGTTCATCTTTCCAAAAGTTCCGTTAGTATTCTAACGCTGCCTAAAAATAGGCCCTTAAAGGTTATACATTTTTCATTCCCGCGTTAATAACGGCAACGACCCTAAATTTCATGAGCTTAATATATTACCTATGCAATAACCGTTGATAAAATATACTTTCACTGTTTCCTAAAATTCTAAAGCAATTCTCATGTTGAAACTTTTGGTTTTTATACAAATCATAAAAAGCAAAAATTTAAGAAAGTACTTGTGATGGTAAAAATGTATAAGTAGGTAAGCAAAGTATAAGTACTAACTCGTAATTATTTAGCTATTTATTTTATCGTTCTGCTTAGCATACGGGATTTACTTTTGCCCTACAAAGGGGAATCCCGTATGCCGTTTAGGCTACAGAGCGTGCCAAAGCAATGCACATATATACATTATTTACATACATGGGCCAAACATTACCCTTCGTTAGGGCAGTGGGACAAAAACGGGTAATTTTGTAAGGATTTTTTTTAAGTGCGGTACAAATAAATATAAATTTTTGAGGAATAAAATTTTACTGACACCCATAAAAATGGCGTGATGCTGCCTCGCAAAGGCGACAATAATAGCTATAAATTCTGACATAGCTACGTTTTTAACGCTGCAGAGCAATATCTGCAAGTCGAGCGTCACACAGTGTCGTGGTTCGTAGCCCTTGGCTACGACCGTTCACCAACAGTTCAGTTAACGGGTTAAAAGTTATGAAGTACTGTTTAAAGGAGCAAATGATAATTAAAACCCTTGGGGCGAGTAAATGTCTGTTCTCCTTAAGAAGGTAGTTTTGTATGGAGACCCATCCAACGGAACAGACGTTTATTAAACCTAAAATTAGATTCTTCAATTCTGTGTTGTCCGTATCTAATATTTTTTACATCCATTAAAATATTTTAGGTTTAAGGGGTTTTCACAACTTGTAGTCTTATCAGCTAATGATTTTCCCACCGTAAAAAAGAACTCATTTACCCCATCTACCGATTTATTCGGGCAAGACAGATTTACCAATTCAGAACCGTCATTATTTTAGCTTTGTTGTGCTTGTGATATTTTTTATTGCGGCCTAAATTCTTATATTATTTTTACCAGCCTTTTTCAACATTTTACTATCATAGGTTCTTAAAAAGAAAATTTTTAGTAGGTTATTTCAGTGCATTGTCTACTCTACTGATGGTAACATGAGCGAAGTTTCTTTTATGTTTATACTTGAGACATAACGTTGTTTTTCATATAGCATGATCAAGGCATGTTTTGCCATGTCTTGTAGGTAGGGTATGGGCTGGCAAAAGACCATGATATGAGCATAGATTTAAGTATTTCATATGGGTTCCAGTAACTTGTTCAGGACAGATATTTATGTTTATATCTCCTATGATGACGCTATTTTTAAAAGAAGACGACTCCTTAAATGTACCACTGAGCGTATGGAGGAACTTATCTATGTTTTTATTGGAAGGTGATCTATATGCAGCTAATACTGTAGTTTTAGTACTGATTTTTATGATAAGACAGTTACAATCCCGACAGGATGGTTCGTCTACAACAACATTTAAAGTAGACTAGATTTAACGAAGACTGATACACCGTCGTTTTAATTTACACATTTTTTGATGTATGTATATTGATATATGTAAAATCTAATACAGGTACAGTGGGGCAACATGATAGCCAACACTTCGTCAAGATAATTATATCGCACTTGAAACGTAATATAGACAAAAGCACAACAAAGCCATTAAAGTTTCGAGATATACTGCGCATATTAAATAAGTACTTTTGCCATATAAATTATATTTCTTACTCCGTTTTTATATCACAAGGAACTCACACGGCCTATAAAGATTTTTATAGCCGGCGCTCATTAACGGCACGATACAGAACTTTTTTAATTATTTTCAATCTAAATTCAATGACCTTAAATAAGATTTTATATAACTACGTCACAAAATAATTGGGACCAACAGATTAACGTGCCTTAAAGAAAGACACGTTTAAAAATGGAAATATTAATCGTAAAATATAACGAATTTTTTTGACCAGTGCAAAATATTTTAATCCCAGTCAATACCATCTATAAATGTACAGCGGATTTCACAGCTCACATACGATGTAAATATAAATATGAATTGATCATGTAGGTACACATCACATCCAACGCAGTCGGCAGCGATTGTATAACCCGTTATATGATCCTTCCTATCCTGGAAGAAATCCTACCTATTATTTGTCATATTTTAAGCCATTCCACATCCAGTGGATAATTTCCATCGTCATGGAAAGAATCTCAAATAACTCCGTTACCTAAAAAAATCGAATCCTACTTCCCTCTCCGATTATCGTCCCATATCCATATTGCCTTTCCTATCTAAGGTCCTTAAGCGCCTCCATGATCAGATCAGTAATTTCCTTCACAAAAATTGTCTCCTTAATCCTTTTCAGTCCGGTTTTCGTCCTGGTCATAGTACCGCTACTGCCCTGGTAAATATTACGGATGACATCAGGCTTGGAAAGGAAAATAGTAATCTAACTATATTTGCATTGCTCGACTTCAGCAATGCTTTTAATACAGTGGATTTTGATATTCTACTTGGAGTGCTATGCTCTATTAACATATCTCCAATGGTGATTGACTGGTTTCGTAATTACCTGTCTGGTCGCCGGCAACACATTCGCATTGAAGATACTTACTCTTCTTGGTGCAATATCAGTGCCGATGTTCCGCAGGACGGCGTTTTATCTCCTTTGCTTTTCGCTATCTTTATTAATATTTTTGAACCAATTACGTTCTTCACACCACTTTTATGCAGATGATCTCCAAATTTACATACAAGCTCCGTTAGCCAGGCTATCGGGGGTTGTTAATACTATTAATAATGATTTAAATAAAATATGCGACTGTAGTAAAAGCTATGGCCTCATGATCAACCCAGTTAAAACGCAAACTATTGTTATTGGTAGCTCCAGGTTAACGACATGTGTCGACTGGTCCCACCTTCCCCAAATTAAATTTGACGGTGTCACAATACCAATAAATACCACTGTAAAAAAATCTCATGTGGGGTGCACAACTACAAAATCTTAGTCGCAAGATCTTTGCTTCTGCAGACTCATTGCGAAGGCTACGAAACATTTTTCCCACTGCCACTAAAATCGCACTCGCACAATCTCTCCTTCTTTCTATCCTTGATTATGCAGACACCAGTTATCTCGATCTCACCGAGATCCAACGTAATAAACTTGAGCGATTTCAAAATTTTTGCATAAGATTCATATTTCGTTTGCGGAAATATGATCATATTTCAGAATTTCGTGTTAATCTCAAGTGGCTGCCAATTCGCCTTCGCCGGAATGCTCACTTGTTATCGCTTTTATACAACGTCCTGTTTAATCCAGCATCTCCCTCCAATCTCAAACGACGATTTGACTTTCTCCATGAAACACATTCAAGGTTCCTAAGGTCATCGGAGAATCTCAGACTAAAGACACCCATGCATTCCACAAATTTCAATGATAAATTCTTTTCAGTTCAAGCTGTCCGTTTGCGGAATGCATTACCCATGTCAATTAAACGTGCACAGACATAGGCTAGTTTTAAAACGATGGTTAAGAACCACTTCCACTCTGCTGTCACTAGTGAGACGCTGTCATAAATAACTTCCAACCTATTGTATTTGCATTTGTGCATTATGTTTATTTCACTATATATTTATTTTTTATTTCTTACTATATATATATTTGGACGTGTGTTATACTCGTATATTCCATATAAGTATAGTTAATTTTAATCTTAATAAATGTACGCCACCTACTGCCTCTACTTTGTTGTATTTCTTTCGACTTGGTTGCCTGGAAGAAATTGCTATAAGCAATAAGGCCGCCAATTGTACCTTATATTATTGTTAATTTATAATTTGGTACAATAAAGAGTTTTCTATCCTATTCTATTCTACAAACTACCCACGTAAAATACAAAACTTTTCAACTGGGAGTAGTTCGTGGAAAGCGTTTCATTGGGAAATGATGAATAAAATAGCAAAAATTCGCAATTGGGGCCTATTCTCCTTAATATTTGGTTCCTCAAATCACTCAACATAATTTAGGTCTTTTGAGATTTTTTTATTGTTTAATTAATCTCTTTCGTCTAAGTGCTGGGCAAAGGTCTCTTCCGTGATTCTCCACTTAACCCGACTTAACCATATCAGACCATCTCTCTTCATAGGTCAAGGTCGTCGCGATCTTTTTCTAGGTCTTCCTCGGCGTCAGTGTCCATCTGGTCGCCATTCGGTATTGATTTTATCCCAACTATCTGGGCTCACTCTGCTCAAATGACCCGCAAGTTCCCACTTAAGCTTGGCAGTCTTGTAGCCTACATCTAAAATTCCAGTTTTGGAAAGCAGTATGGTGTTACGGACTCGATCAGATATTTTGATTTCTAGAATACTGCGTTCCATTACCCTTTGAAATACTTTGAGGTTGGATTTATGCGATTCGGGCAGTGAAGTCTGCGAACTGTAGGATAAAACAGGGAAAAAATCCGTCGATGAGCTTTTAATCTATTCAAAAAGTAATATCAATATGTAGTCGTAGACATGTGTTAAGAGCAAGCACCAAGTTGAGCCGCTGTAGTAGGGACTGTTTTTAGTATTTATATTTTAAAGCTTCTGCGAGTTTCAAAAGGCAGGCTACATCATTAATCACAGTTACTACTTTACGTGGTATTCAGTAAGCCGTGTTGGAAGCCCGATGGTAAAGATGGGCCTGCCTTTTCATACTATCCTATCCCACTAATATTATAAATGTAACAATTTGTATGTTTGTTACTGAATCATGCAAAAACGACTGAACCGATTTGGATATATTTTGGCACACGGATAGTTTATTACCTTGATTAACATATGGATTACTTTTTATCCTTAAAAAAAATGTTAGGTTCCTGGTTAAAGTTAACGCGGACGAAGTCGCGGGCTGAAACTAGTCCTAATAATATTACAAATGTAAAAGTTTGTATGTTTAGATTTTAGTAACTCATCACGTAAAAACAGCTAAACATCCGTTTATTTGATATTGGATGAAATTAAGCACACAGACGTCAACGCGGACAAAGTCGCGGGCAGAAACTAGTGTACTATAATATGTACTACGTTTTGTGTTCACTGCCTCAAAAATGTTTCAAGCTAGCGTATACGTTAGTAACCAAATATAGACTATACATTCAAAAATTCTTAGCTTTAATAAAATAACATAGGCCAGAAGACTTAGCATGAAAAAAAATTATGTAAGCAGTACGCTAGCGAGTTGATATGCCAACCTTGCCACACTACAAATTAACTAAATAAATGTGATCGTAACAGCACGCTAACTCGCTACCAATAGGCTAACATATTTTTTTTCCCTATGGCAACTCTGGAATTTGACTCTACCATACAGCCTTTTTTCATAAAAAAAAAGATTTACAGTTTATAAAAAAGGAACTATGTCCGCAGACAGTGTTCTATATTTTTCATTAAATTAACTACTCAAAACCACTTGTTAATAAACATAGCATCCTTTTAATAACAACATAATCACTGTTCGAAAATTAATTAGTAAACATAAATTGCAAGGGCTGACCTTTCCTTCTATTTCAATTTGTTTGCCAATTATATAAATAAAACATTATTGAAAGAAAACACAGTCACGCCCGTAAGCAAGCAGGAATGGTAAAGATGTAGTTTGTAAACATTTTTATATCATCACGCCAGATCCCTGGCGGGGTAGGCAGAGAAAACAGAGTTCTAACAGGTTCTTTCCTTACTTACCTCTCTGGCTTCCTCCACTTTCATAGTTCGTCTCATACACGCTCGCCGGTTACGGATATTCTTTACTCAGAGACATTTCGCCGATGTTATTTAGGTTCTAATATAAAAGCAACCCTAATTTATTGTGGTTGATATAATTTCAGACTGTTACAGGGATTTTTCGCAGAAAAATTCCAACAATCTTGTATGATATAAAATTCGAGCCATGCCTCAAGCTACTAGACCAAATAGACTGTAAATTCAATTTTAATCAACTTAAGTAACATCAGTGGGTGTACTCAGTACACCTCTGCCCCCCCCCCCCCGCTTGTGAAATATAGGCGTGACGGTGTTTATTTATATTAATAATTAAAACGGTTTATTATTAATTGATTTCATAAAATCTATAACCAAGTATAGTACTGCAAGACCTCAAAACACCGTGAGCTCATTCTGTTTGCATAGATCAGACCAACAATAATATTGTATTAAAAAAACGTACACTAGACCTTATTTCTGTATCATGGATGCGTTTACATACATAACACATGCATTTATTGGTTACATAAAGGTTCGTCGCGTGCGAGGGTCGAACCTGCAACTACACGGCGTCGCTTGCGGCTTAAACTCTGAAGCCAAGTACCAAACCGTCATAAGATAATTAAGAAATTAAAAGTACCCCGGAATAACAATGATATTATGGACACACCATCGCTGTCCTTTCTATGACAATGGGTACTTTAAAGCACCAAAATGCCGGGAACAAACAATAGACGTAAAAATATACCTTGATAAGACCCCAAGCTTTATTGCATATGTAATATTCACGTAAATCTTATAAGTTAATTTATTATTCTCACGTCACATATTTTTCAGTATATTCTGAGAATGAGAGTCGTGACTCGTCTATATGATGGGACACGCGTTTGATTTAATTTCGTCTCATAAGAGTCTAGGAAGGAGTAATTGAAAGGCGCCTAAAGGACAAAGTTCATGGAAAAAATCTGCTATTATAATTGCAATGTCACTGCTCTCTTAACATTACTTTTTCGTACTGGCATTGGGCCGCCTACATTTTATCTTGCACCCAGTAAATATCAGATTTAATTGCCTATTCGGTCACGATTCCGCTTGTGTGGACGTTTCTTTTATTATTGCTTCCTTCCTTATCTGTGATATTTTATATTTCCTATCGCATTTCCTTGTTTTGTCAAACATTTTCTCGGCTATTAGCTTGCTTATGGCTGTTGCTGTTGCTTTTTGGATCAAGGAATTGTCTTTAAGGGTAACTTTTCGTATATCGAACTTTATCTAAAATATAATTTCTCTTGATAGAGTGCTTTTGACAATTTTGCTTAGGAGTGTTGGAACTATGTAACGTTATCACTACTATAATGTTTTCTAAGCGTCTTTCTCAGGACGAGGTGACGTTCTTAATATGCCTCCTGCACATCATATACAATGGAGATTTTGAAATAAATTAAATAATCAAACTTGAAATGTGCAATAATATTGGAATTATACGGTTTACTTCTATAAATTACAAGTTTAATCCAAAAAGAAACGATAAACCTACGTTCGTGGTCCTGTAATTAATAAGTGACCGATTTATGTCTGACCTAAGTCTCTCGGCCATGATCAAGGTGAACGCAATGTTACAGTGGCGGTGTGTTCATGTTTTTTTTTTGCGACAAATAAGATATGGTAAAAAAAAATTATAAATAATTTGTAAAGATTCTATTACGTTACCTGTATCCCACTTAAAATGTAACTCGGTGTTCCAGTAGATATTTCCAACCTTCCAACTTCTGCGGCAGAGTTGAAGCTGTTTGTCTTTCCCAGTGAGAAATGTTTTATTTCTTACTCCACTCTTAATTAGTGGGTATTAGTGGTTTGGTGCGCTAATTAAACCGACCGCGTAATGTTCACAATTAAAACGGAGCTTCAACCGAGGGCTCTAAGTCGTTTATTGCAGGAGGGGTGAAAGTTTGCGGCCGGGAATTAGTTAATTTCTTGTGTATTTACAAACTAAACTTGTGTAAAACTTTTATTTACACACCTGTAAATAAAAGTTTAACTCATTTCGGTTGGTAATTTTCACGGTTACTTTAAATTACACGTAATTGTAAACACACACTGCCACGCTTATTTTCCCCAAGCGGGGGTGGCAGAGGCGTACTGAGTACACACACTTTTCATCGACGATATTGGGTCCCATACAATAGGGGGCGAGCCTATTACCATATACCGGGCAAAATTCCAGACTCTGGACTGATACTGGGAATTTCATGGTATAAAAATTACATTTGTCCTACCTAGGATTTTGAATTGAATCCAGGACCCCGTGAGATAAAAAAAATATCATAATTGAAAAGGGCAGAGCCAATATATTTTATCTATGTACAGCTTTATTTTTTTTTTGTGTCTCCTCAGGATTACGAAGTGACGCAACCCAGTCCAAACCTGAGGGATTAGCACGAAAAAGGTGACGTTAACGCGATGCTAGCGAGTTGATATGACATCTTTGTTATACTACAATATATTAAATAAACATGAAAGTGACAGCACACTTTCTCGTCAGCGGCACGCTAATGACAATATTTTCGTGCTACATCCAACAATAACTTTAGGTACTACATTTTTATTGAACATAAATAAATTCAAAACAATCATACTATATCAATTTAATCACGATTTAAAATTTTATTTTATTACCAAAGTCAATTAATTATATGTATATGAATTCACCTGCAGGCGTTTTAGTATCAGGTATTATAATTTATCGTCGAATAACTTTTAATAATTTGTATAGCTAAAAGGTTTTATGGCAAGAATTTGATTATATGTGCACCAATTGTTTTTTAACATATTTACATTTATAATTTTACGAATAAAATTAACCTCTATAAATAACTGCGATTCTAATTAAAATTTACAAATCTTTGGACAATCGTTTTCATATTTTTTTATTCTAACACTATAGACAAAAGAAAAAAATACACAAACGACATTAATTTTAATTTATATAAAACCTTTGGACTGATTTTTCTTATATGCTGGCTGGCCTAGTGGCTTTAGGTCGGACAAAAAAGTAATTTTTCGAAAAGAAATAATCCAGCATCAATCCGGACACTAGCATTGAACCCGGTGTGACGGACGATTTAGCGCAGTGGTTAAGAGCTTGAGCTGCTCCGCCCACTGTGTCGAATAGTCGTGGGTTCGATTCCCGCACGGAACAAATCTTTGTGTGACCACAATTATTTGTTCCGGTCTGGGTATTTGTTTGTGAATTTTCATGTTTGTAAACGCACCCACGACACAGGAATAAATCCTAGTGTGGGGCTACGTTTAAAAAAAAAAAAAAAATTAAATAGGCTCGCTCCCTATTAAATGGAACCTAACATCGTTGGCGAAAACTGAGTACACAGTGGACCTCTGCCACCTCTGCTTGGAGAATATAGACGTATATTTTTATTACTTTTAACATATAGGCAATGTGAAATAAAACTATTTTACGGATTTTATCGCGGTTTATTTATTTTTTTTTATTTTTAGTTCCCGACGTTTCAAGTGCTTTGCAGCACCCATGGTCACGGGAGGGACTGAGGTGTTAGACGTCCAATAGGCATAGTTGTTCCGGGGTACCCTCAAACTTCTTAATTATTTTTGTTGTTGTTGGTCCGATCTACGCAGAATGAGCTCACGGTGTCTTGAGGTCTTGCAGTGTTATGCTTGGTTTTGGATTTGTTTAACCCGAGTTTTTACCGGTCTTATATAGGACAAACAAAAAGACCGGTAAAAACTCGGGTTAAAGAACACATAGCTGACCTAAAACACCGTCGCTCAAAGAAGTCTGCAGTCTGTGAACATGTCCTTGACCGCACCCGCCATAACATCAGATTTGATAGACCACAAATCCTCGTGAAAGAACACCGATTCCTACCAAGGATGGTTCGCGAGGCTATTGAAATTAAAAAACATCCTAATTTCAATAGAGAAGATGGCTGGGTGCTTCCATCGTCTTGGGATCCGGTAATTAATATAATCAAATCTAAAACCAAGCATAACACTGCAAGACCTCAAGACACCGTGAGCTCATTCTGCGTAGATCGGACCAACAACAACAAAAATAATTAAGAAGTTTGAGGGTACCCCGGAACAACTATGCCTATTGGACGTCTAACACCTCAGTCCCTCCCGTGACCATGGGTGCTGCAAAGCACTCGAAACGTCGGGAACTAAAAATAAAAAACTAAAAAAAATAAACCGCGATAAAATCCGTAAAATAGTTTTATTTCATGAGTAATATTCGCGTAAATCTAAGAACTCAATATATAGGCAATGTATAATAAATATGTGCTTTATGTTTATGTGTAACATTGCGTTCACCTTGATCATGACCGAGAGACTAAGGTCAGACATAAATCGGTCACTTATTAATTACAGGACCACGAACGTAGGTTTATCGTTTCTTTTTGGATTAAACTTGTAATTTATTAAGTAAACCGTATAATTCCAATATTATTGCACATTTCAAGTTTGATTCATTTACAAATCTCCATTGTAAAGGATGTGTAGGAGGCATATTAAGAACGTCACCTCGTCCTGAGAAAGACGCTTACAAAAAATGATAGTAGTGATAACGTTACATAGTTCCAACACTCCTAAGCAAAATTGACAAAAGTCTCTATCAAGAGAAATTATATTTTGTTATATTTTAGATAAAGTTCGATATACGAAAAGTTACCCTTAAAGACAATTCCTTGATCCAAAAAGCAACGGCAACAGCTATAAGCAAGGTAATAGCCGAGAAAATGTTTGACAAAACAAGGAAATGCGATAGGAAATATAAAATATCACAGATAAGGAAGGAAGCAATAATAAAGGAAACGTCTACACAAGCGGAATCGTGACCGAATAGGCAATTAAATCTGCTATCTACTGGGTACGAGATAAAATTTAGGCGGCCCAATGCCAGTAGGAAAAAGTAATGTTAAGAGAGTAGTGACATTGCAATTATTATAGCTGATTTTTTCCATTAACTTTGTCCTTTAGGCGCCTTTCAATTAAGACTCTTATTAGACATAATTAATTCGAACGCGTGTCCCATCATATAGACAAGTCACGACTCTCATTCTCAGAATATACTGAAAAATATGTGACGTGAGAATAATAAATTAACTTACAAGATTTACGTGAATATTACACATGCAATAAAGCTTGGGGTTTATCAAGGTATATTTTTACGTCTATTGTTTGTTCCCGGCGTTTTGGTGCTTTAAAGTACCCATTGTCATAGAAAGGTCAGCGATGGTGTGTCCATAATAGCATTGTTATTCTGGTGTACTTTAAATTTCTTAATTATTATATGTCAGTTTGGTACTTGGCTTCAGAGTTTAAGCCGCCTGCGACGCTGTGTAGTTGCAAGTTCGACCCTCGCACGCGACAAACCTTTGTGTAACCAATAAATAAATAATTCGGTCTGAATGCGTGTGTTATGTATGTAAACGCATCCATGATACAGGAATAATGCCTAGTGTACGTTTTTTTTTAATAGAAATTATTGTTGGTCTGATCTATGCAAGCAGAATGAGCTCACGGTGTTTTGAGGTCTTAGGTTATAGATTTTAGGATATCAATTAATAACAAAATGTTTTAATTATTAATATAAATAAACACCGTCATGCCTATCTTTCACAAGCGGGGGTGACAGAGGTGTACTGAGTACACCCACTGATGTTACTTAAGTTGATTATAATTGAATTTACAGACCATTTGGTCTAGTAGCTTGAGGCACGGTTCGAATTTTATATCATACGAGACTGTTGGAGATTTTCTGCGAAAAATCCCTGTTACATTCTGGAATTATGTCAAACACAATAAATTAGGGTTGCTCTTATATTAGGACCTAAATAACATCGGCAAAATGTCTCCAAGTAAAGAATATCTGTAACCGGCGAGCGTGTATGAGACGAACTATGAGAGTGGAAGAAGCCAGAGAGGTATGTAAGGAAAGAACTCTTAGAACTCTGTTCTCTCTGACTACCCCGCAAGAGATCTGGCGTGATAACATAAAAATGTTTACAAGCTACATCTTTACCATCCCTACTTGTTTACAGGCGTGACTGAGGTATCTTTCAATATTTTTTTATTTATATAATTGGTAAACAAATTGAAATAGAAGGAAAGGTCAGCCCTTCCAATTTATGTGTACTAATTAATTTTCGAACAGTGATTATGTTTTTATTAAAAGGATTCTATGTTTATTAACTGGAATACAAGTGGTTTTACGTAGTTAATTTAATGAAAAATATAGAACACTGTCTGCGGACATAGTTCCTTTTTTATAAACTGTAAATCTTTTTTTTTATGATAAAAGGCTGTATGTTAGAGTCAAATTCCAGAGTTGCCATAGGGGAAAAAATTATGTTAGCGTATTGGTAGTGAGTTAGCGTGCTGTTACGATCACATTTATTTAGTAAATTTGTAGTGTGGCAAGGATGGCATATCAACTCGCTAGCGTACTGCTTACATTATTTTTTCGTGCTAAGTCTTCTGGCCTATGTTATTTTATTAAAGCTAAGAATTTTTGAATGTATAGTCTAATATTTAGTTACTAACGTATACGCTCGCTTGAAACATTTTTGAGGCAGTGAACACAAAACGTAGTACATATTATAGTACACTAGTTTCTGCCCGCGACTTTGTCCGCGTTGACGTCTGTGTGCTTAATTTCATCCAAATCCGTTTAGCTGTTTTTGCGCGATGAGTTACTAAAATCTAAACATACAAACTTTCACATTTCTAATATTATTAGGACTAGTTTCAGCCCGCGACTTCGTCCGCGTTGACTTTAACCAGGAACCTAACATTTTCCAAGATAAAAAGTAATCTATATGTTAATCAAGGTAATAAACTATCCGTGTGCCAAAGTTTATCCAAATCCGTTCAGTTGTTTTTGCATGATTCAGTAACAAACATCGAAACATACAAATTTTCACATTTATAATATTAGTGGTATAGGATAGTATAAAAAGGCAGGCCCATCATCACCATCGGGCTTCCAACACGGCTTACTGAATACCAAGTGAAGTAGTAACTGTGATCAATGATGTAGCCTGCCTTCTGAAACACGCAGAAGCTCTAAAATAGAAACACACACACAAACAGTCAATACTACAGCTGCTCAACTTGGTGCTCGCTCTTAACATGTGTCTACGACTACATATGGTTATTACTTTTTAAATAGATTAAATCTAATCGACGGATGTTTTGCCGGTTTTATCCTACAGTTTACAGACTTCACTGGCCGAATCGCAAAAATCCAAACTCAAGGTATGTCTAACGGCAATGGAACGCAGTATTCTATAAATCAAAATACGTATCTGATCGAGTCCGTAACACCATACTGTTTCCAAAACTGGAATTTTAGACGTGGACTACAAGACTGCCGAGCTTAAGTGGGGACTTGCGGGTCATTTGAGCAAAATGAGCCCAGATAGGTGGGATAGAATCACTACCGAATGGCGACCAGACAGACACTGACGCCGAGGAAGACCTAGAAAAAGATGGCGCGACGACCTTGACCTATGAAAAGAGATGGTCCGATATGGCCAAGGATCGGGTAAAGTAGAGAATCATGGGAGAGACCTTTGCCCAGCAGTGAGACGAAATAGATTAATTAAACACCGTCACGCCTATATTCCCCAGAGGGGGTGGCAGAAGTGTTCTGAGTACACCCACGTTTCGCTGACGATGTTAGGTCCCATGTAATAGGGGGCGAGCCTATTGCCATATACCGGGCACAATTCCAGACTCCGGACTCGTACTGGGAATTTTTCGCTAGAAAAACTACATTTGTCCGAACTAGGATTTAAACCCAGGACCTCGTGACTACAAAACGATGCGCTTTGCTAGCAGACCAACGAGGCAGTCATTAATTAAACAATAAAAAACCAAACAGGAACCAAATACTTAGGGCCTAATAGGCCCCAATCGCGAATTTTTGCTATTTTTTTCATCCTTAACAAATAAATTTTTCAATTTATTTGTTAAGGATGAAAAAAATAGCACGCTTTCCACGAATTCCACGAATACTCCCAGTTGAATAGTTTTGTATTTTACGTGGGTAGTTTGTACTTACGTGATCAATTAGTATTTATATTTACATCGTATGTGAGCTGTTAAATCCTCTGCACATTTATAGATGGTATTGACTGGGATTAAAATATTTTGCACTGATCCAAAGAGTTCGTTATATTTTACGATTAATATTTCCAGTTTTGAGCGTGGCTTTGTTTAAGGCACCTTCATCTGTTGGTCCCAATTATTTTGTGACGTAGTTAAATAAAATCTTATTTAGGATCATTGAATTTAGATTGAAAATAATCAAAAAAGTTCTGTAACGTGCCGTTAATGAGCGCCGGCTGTAAAAATCTTTATAGACCGTGTGAGTTCTTTGTGTTATAAAAACGGAGTAAGAAATATAATTTATATGGTAGGCAGGCATTTATAGTATCCGCAGGGAAACCCCTGGTATCTTCAAGGCCCTTGTCAATGTAAATTCGACCATCACGTAGCTATGCTAAACCTAATGAAATAAGAATCATCAAAATCAGTTTATAAGCAAAGAAATTACAGACGAATTATGAACCTCCTCCTTTTTTGAAATCGGTTAACATTCTGCTTAGTTCTATAGGATTGACGTAATACCCATAATATCTCAATCTACGCATTCGTATTGTTTGTCGTTAAGGAATTCCCTGGTGTATCTTCAAAGTCCAAGGTCTAATACTCTATCTCTCTTCTCTTCTCTTTCTCTTTTAAAAAAACGTAGCCCCACACTAGGATTTATTCCTGTGTCGTGGGTGCGTTTACAAACATGAAAATTCCCAAACAAATACCCAGACCGGAACAAATAATTGTGGATCACACAAAGATTTGTCCCGTGCGGGAATCGAACCCGCGACTATTCGACACAGTGGGCGGAGCCGCTCAAGCTCTTAACCACTGCGCTAAATAGTCCGTCATTTGTACATTCCTATTGTTTGTCGTTAAGGAGTTCCCTGGTGTATCTTCAAAGTCCAAGGTCCAGTACCAATGAAATTAAATTGGGACCACCTTGGAGCTATATTGAACCCAATGCAAAAAGAATCATCAAAATGGGTCCACAACTGACGGAAATATCGGTGACCATACATAAAAAAAGCCTACATACAACCTCCTACTTTTTGAAGTCGGTTAAAAATTCTACAACTACGAGACAAAAAGTTGTGATACCCTTCTCCAACAGTCCAATGCCTTAACATTCATATGCTAATAGTTATTTTTGCTTCCTAGGACCGTATCTATATAACAAAATTAATAAAACCATTGATATACTTGCTTTAAATAAGAAAATGTGTAAAGATAAGATAATAGACTATATGCTCAAATTAACATCTGATGAAGCCGAAAACTTATTAAGCCTTCATTCAACCACATTCTACACATAGGGAGGACCGTCACTTTACATGTTCTTTTTTACTTTTTTATTTTTTGTTATTATTATTTCAATTTTGATACTTCATGAGTCTCCTTAATTAGATATTTTATCTTTTCTATTCACATGTTAATTGAAAATGTATGTATAAATTAATGTTTACTATGTAGTTAGTAATAAGTTTAGTAATCACTACAAGGGAAGTGCGCTGATGCCTGAAATACAGATATTAATTTATTTAGTTCAGGTACAGATGTCTTACCATGTAAACTAAGCAATTATTATCTGTAAATGTCACCATTTTCTTTGTAATATTGTGCGTAAAGGAAAGAATATATTATGAATATTACATAAGATCAGTTACATCTTACTGTTGCACCACATTTCAAAAACATTTTTTTTTCTTTAAAAAAAGCATAACCCTACAATAAGATTAATTCCTGTGTCATGGGTGCGTTTACAAACATGAAAATTAACATACACAAATACCCAGACCGAAACAAATAATTGTGGATCACTCAAAGATTTGTCCCGTGCGAGAATCGAACCCGCGACTATTAGGCACAGTGGGCGGATTGGCTTACGCTTTTAACCACTGCGCTAAACTGTCCGTCCGTCAGCTAAATTAAAGAGATAATCAGTTGTTCTTAGGGCCTATATCTCCGGTAATGAAAATGAAGAAAGCCAGATTGTAGATAACATTACAAATAAAATAAAATTCCCTTATTTATTATCACCATCTCAGCCTATACCCACCCGTCCACTGCTGAACATAGGCCTCCCCAATCGCTCTCTAGTGGAACTGGTCTGATTTCATCCAACATCTTCCTGCGATCTTTACAAGATTGTCGGTCCATCTAGCAGGCGGCCGTCCCACGCTGGACTTGGCTATAAGCAGTCTCCAGTCTAGAATGTTTCTGCCCCAATGGCCATCCGATCTTCACGCTGTGTGGCCCGGCCATTGCCACTTCAGCTTACTAATCCTATGAGCTATGTGTGTTACCTTAGTTATTTTCAGAATCTCCTCATTTCCTATTCGATCACGTGGAGAAACTCCGAGCATAGCTCTTTCCATAGCTCGCTGAGCGACTCTGAGCTTTTTTGTGAGACCTATTGTAAGAGACCACGTCTTTGATCCGTGTGTCTTCACTGGCAACACACTGATTAAATATTTAGTTTTAAGGCACTGAGGTATTTTAGATGAGAAGACGTTGCGCAGTTTCCTGAACGCTGCCAAACCGAGTTGGATTCGTCGATTGATCTCTCCCTCTCTCAAAGTTGGACCTACCCAGCCAGACTACTAAAGATCTCTTAGTAAAACCCCAATTTATATCGACCAATAGCTGTTGATTGAGACTTCACACGCGTTTATTTTGAAATTTGACATAGGTAGGTAAGTATTCATTTTTAACTGAATTCGCAGTAGGTACCTATGTTCCAATCGAAATACAACACCATACCTTACCATACCATACCAAATTGTGCACGTTTTGGGATAAAAATTCTAATAATCTATGTATAATTCTCTATGTTCTTCGTAAGAATTAATAAGTATTTATTTCGAAATCACACACAGTCACCTCAATTTTATTTATTTGGCTTGACCACTTTCATGACATTTAGAGTTTCAAAAGGCTCCAATATTTAAAATATCTTGTGATTTCTCCAACTCAACGTGCCTAATGTACTGGCCTTGTATACAAAAATAAAAAAGTGTCTTGTTTGAAGCGCTTTCAATAATTTCACTAATCATATCCTATAACCCTATAAGGTTAATGAGAGTTGAGAAGTATGTCTAGTGGTCATATTAACTAGTTTACCGAACTAACCGCGGCCAACGGCAAACACTTATAGGTAGTTATGATAGTAATTAGTTCACGATTTGGCCGGTTAACTGACTTGCAACAAGTTTATGGGCATTCTTAACTTATTATTACTTAAATACAGTCAGATAGATGTTTTCTTTCTAGCTGTGATTTTTAATGTAGGTGTTTAAGATAATTTAATTCTAGGCTTTTAAATAATATTTGAAACAACCTTAACGAAGCTTAGGTAGCTTTACTTATTATGTCTTAAATTTTAATTATTACCATAGCTGAACAGAAATTCAATATACTTGTTTTGTAATTAGTTACTAACATAGAGATCAAATTCCTAAAATCCAATTACAAATATGAATTTAAAAGGACCCAGAAAGACCCAGATTTTTTGATCTAATTTTTAATGATTTAATAATATACAATAATATTAGCTCTGTTAAGAAACTGTCCCACCGTTGGGCACGGGCCTCCTCTAAACTGAGAGGTGTTAGACCATAGTCCACCACGCTGGCCCAGTGCGGGTTGGCGAACTTGACACACCTTCGAGAAACACTTAGGTAGGTAGGTTTCCTTACGATGTTTTCCGTCACCGTTAAAGCAGTGATAATTATTTTTATAAAACGCACATGCTTTCGAAAAGACAGAGGTGCGTGCCTGGGTTCGGACCCGAGACCTCTGACTTTGCAGTCAAACGGTCTACCCACTAGGCTATCACTGCTTTTTCTGCTATCAATGCTGTATTTATATTTAATTTTATAACATACTAGACGTTTTCAGTGGCTTCGCAACCGGTCGACAATAGCGCTATCTATAGCTAATACGTGACCCTATACTTAGAAAAAAAATCATTAAAAGCGGTCAAGTCGTTTAGGAGAAGAAGAATGACGAACACTCTCACACCAGAATTTTATGCATAAAAATAAAGATAACGCTATATTTGAAATGTATTTTTATTTTAAAGTGTCTATATAAGCACCTATTACAAAAACTTATTTTAAAAATACCTCTTCTTTATATAAAGGTAGGAACTGAGAGTTTTATAAATAGGAAGTAAAACTACAGTCATTTTGCATACAAAGAATTAACACTGTTCCATTTATTTTGCCGAAGAAACAGTAGCTTCGGAATAAACATGAAACAACCGAAGTTAGTTTTAGTTAGGTCAGCTATTTCTTAACCTTCCTTTTTCTATTCGGGCCCAAATAATCCCAGACTGTGACAGACGCTTTGCGAAATACTTGTAGGTACTGAATTATTTCTGTCTTTGTTTGCTATTTACATAATTATATTTGAATAAGAATGGGAGGCGCTCGTAGCGCTGTGCGACCGCGGTGTTCTTACCGATCACCAAGGTTAAGCAGCGTTCGACTCGGTCGGCCTGAGATGGGTGACCGTTTGTGGCATTTTCATATTCGAGCGTCTCAGTGCTTCGGAAGGCACGTTAAGCCGTTGGTCCCGGTTACCACTTAATGTGGTAGTCGTTAAGCCGAGTTGGAAGCCTTAAAGGCGGCTTGATAAGTTCCAACAGCGGGTGGCCACAAACCTGCCTCCACCAATCCGCACTGGGTCCGCGTGGTGGAGTATGACCTAATCTCTCTTACCTTGATTTGTGAGAGAAGGCCTTTGCCCAACAGTGAGCAGTATAGGCTGATATTATTAAGAATGGGAAACTTTAGTTGTATCGGTACAAGTAAGACTTACAAGAAATGAATTTAATATCTGAAAGCCGATAAGAATTCGGTTCTCACAGCATCAAATCAATTACTTATGAACTATTAACACGAAATAATGTAATATGTTATAATGGTATAATTTCTATGTAATTCGCTCCCTACTCCTCCCTCTCCGCCCTCGTTCCTCTACTCTCATCTGTGTATAAATGTGTTCCTTACAATAATAAATTTAAATAAACGATTTTTTTGCTTATGCTCTACTATTTTTTAGTCATAAAAGTATTCAAGTATCAAACTCATATATTTCCATTTCATCCGGGGTCGCACGCCCTAATTTATTTAAATTTGCCGCCATTTTCCAGTTTCAGCTTTTTTTGACAGACTATCTCTATCAATATCCTTGTTAGCGCTGAGTTAAACGTTATTTTATAAAAGTTTATTAATCAATTTAATATGCGTTGTCAAAAAAGATTTTATTATGGGGCCGAAATATTTTGAAAAATATGTAGATTTGAGGAGTATGGTGGTAAATGGGTAGACTAAAGGCAAAATAGGTAGATCCTAGAAAAAGTTCGTAGATATAACAACATTCAGTTTTAGCTGGTTTTAGGCTTGTTCTAGCCCAAAGAAGGTAGTTCTAGACCTTATGTAATTTTTTAAAATGTTTTTTTAACGGCCTTGGGTTATGGATTTTTAAAGCCACTAGTGCCAAACAAAAAAAAAATTGCCAGCTTATGATAGCTAGAGTAGAGTTAACAACATAAATTAATCGACATAAATTATCGAAATACTTCTAAAAAACAGCGTTACTTTTTTTAAGTTTTAGTTTTACCTAGTATCTATTAAAAAGGCACGGTACATTTTCAAAGTAAATAACCTCTACGTCATCTACCTCACAACTTTCAAGTACCTAACTTGGATTCAGGAATTTTTTTTTAAACATATTATATTATATTCCTCAAGCACCCCTGCTTGAGGAAAATAGGCGTAACGGTGTTTAGTTAGCGTAAATGTACCGTGTACACCCACTTTTCGCAGACGATATTAGGTCCCTTGTAATAGAGAGCGGGCCAGTTGTACATGTGGGTCCGCCCAATGTCTGATCTATATTTTATATTTTTTTCTTGTCCAAACTATGAACATACCTATTTCTTTAATTCTTTGCTATCCCTTAATGTTCCTCTCCCTACTTCTATAGTCACCTTACTTAGCTCAAATAATAAAAATATCTATATTTGTATCATATCATTTAAATCTGAAAACAATAAAATATTATTTAATTAAATTTTATACCTTTTTTGCTGTTCTTCTTCATCTTCTTAAGTAGAATATTTAGTTTGTTTATATTGTGATGTATATTTTACCCACGCTGAACATTCATTTTTAAATAGTAATCTATTGTAAATCTTTTTTGTTTGTTTAATAGTTTCCCTAACTGTGTCATCTTCATAATACTTGACACTGGCAAAATACGCGTCGTCGTGATACCATAAACATAAAAAAAAAACTAAATTGGCTAGTACCTAAACCTAGGGATGCAAACGATACATCGATGTTTTAAAATATTGAGGTATCGTTCATAACATCGATGTTAAACTACAAGAAAGCGTCGATACATCGATCATTAAGAACGACGTTTTATGAACGATATTTTATTGCAGCGCCATCTCTTTGTACGCAACTATCATCTGTGTCACGTCGCGCCATATCTCTCTCGCGTCGTGTACTGAATGACGAAATCCGAGGCCGTAAAAGTTAAGCCCTTTAACAGTGGGAGGGCGTATTTTTGACATTTTTTCGTCATGGCGGAACTGTGTAAGCAAAATCCGCGAAAATGGCGCGATTCGCGAGTTTTTGAACATCTACATTTTCTCAAATTCTAATTAGAATTTTATATAAAACCTATTATTTTTTATAAATGTGTGACGACATGAAAACTGTATTTCCATGTTTATATAAACTGGCTATGAAACATTTGCCCATAGTTGCAACTTCTGGGACAGAAGGTGAGAGGTTATTTTCTGAAGCTGGAGCTGTAATTACTCAAGAAAGAAACCGATTGCTCGGCAGTAGATTATCGAAATTAATATTTTTGAATTCTATAATGATAAACAAATAGTAATAACTTTTGTTTAATTCCTCTTATAATAAATTTGATTATCTTTGTCTATCTAATATTTGTTTAATTTGTCGTTCTACCAGTCTTCGTATCCTAATACATTATAACTGTATTATTTTAAGTAACTAATTTTTTGACAGTTATCATGATTACCAAAATGAATCTATCTATATATCCATATTCTTTTATAAGAAAACACCTTTTCTCTGTATTTCAAGTCCTTAATTTAAGGTATTTAAAAAACATCGAGAAAACATCGATATATCGTTCATAAGAATCGATATTATGAACATCGATGTTTCAGTTTTAAAAACATCGATGTTTTTGATGAACGATGTTGCATCCCTACCTAGACCAAGTATACTTAGCTAGCTATAAGATAAATTTGGCAATAATGACAAAGTGCTCATCCCAAAACTTATATGATAGTGAGAGTTCGTTATGCAAGAAAGAGTGAAAACGGGATGGATAGATTCAGATGGGTTGAAATGCAAACTCTGCGGAAATGTGCAACTACTGGTTGAAAGTTTCAGCAACAATGTAGGTAGCACGAAAAAGTGAAAAAAGAAGTGTAAAGTTGAAATAGCGTTTGCTCCGGTGGTTCGGACAGATATAAATAATGTCGCACCACAGTGAACCAAAATACAAACGTACTTACATAGACTGCTAAAAATATAACCTTTTATTTTGATTAAGGCATAGTCAGATAAAAATAAAATGATCCCTGCTTTGAAGTTAGGAAAAGGTTACTCACATCCCTTCACCATTAAATATTTTCTTCTTTTATAGCGTAGATTAAAGTTGCTAGGTACGTAGGTTGAAAGAAATAGGTAGATAGATACCTACTTGTTGTAAGAATGTTACGCTACAAGATTCCAAAAATATATTTTATATCATATTTCTTTGCTGCTTGCGAATTCTGCATTCATTCCGGTAATCATGCATTGTATGGAGATCACGGACATTGCAGTAGGTAACATAATGACGTTTTTGTGTGGGACTTTTGCGATGGGGTTGGGTGGGACTATTGGGGTGTTACAAACAATATGCTATTACTTCCACATAACACACACACAGGTACTTTCTCGATGATTTGTAAAAGCGTCAAGCATGTTATATTTATAAGTTCCCTTTGTTATGTAAGGGGTATAGAATCTTCAGTAAAGTTTTGCTTAAGCAAGGCAATATGATTTATTTTACAATTTGTAAATTCTAACTGGTCACATTCGTTTAAATTATTCCCGATTTTGCCACATGAATATTACTTTGTTTTTAAAAGCTTTTATTTAACTTGCAATGTTTGTATGTCTGTTTTCTTTCCGGTTCAAATCCTGTGATCCATTTTAAGCTAAGGTATCCGAATAAGCTGAACTTTGGCATACGTTAGTAAGTTTGGTGACAATGCAATAATATGGTACCATGGAGCTGGTCTGATGCTGGAGTCGATAAGAACATGTAAAGTATACATCGCCACCCACTCGTATTTAGGCTTGTTTTGTATGTAATTAATTGTAATATCATTGGTGTACAATAAAGAGTACTCTATCTATCTATCTTGTTAGATTGGTATTGACAAGTACTATATAAGCAGATAGTGTTCAGAGTCCGATGATGAAGCCAAAAGGTGGCCAATGGAACCACCCAACTACTCAATATAATCCTTTCTTGCTTGGGTTCGATGGATTTGATTTGACGATTACTTTAGACCCGGTTGGTGCCCAGGGATGATGGAGCTGGAAAGAAGCCAGGAACTCCTCAACTAAGCAAGATTCGGCTTCTACACACAGTTTTAAAGCAATGACATTATATTATGACCGAAAGGTAATGTTTACTGACGTTTTCAAAAAGCGTCGGACAATGTATGCGATGTTACGGCAGGGTCGTATTTATCTGTGGAATGGCCGTCGTGTAATGTTTGATCAAAAAACGCTTAGGTGTCAGTTGGAGTTACAGGGGCGAAATGGTATTGTTCTCACTTTTAATTGATGTTGGTTTTCGCAGGGCGAGAACAGAAAATTCCGTTATGATTGAAGCGGAATCTGTTTGTACAAAACGTAGGTAGATATATTTTATTTTGTGTGCATTACAGGGGTGATTAAGGATATTAGTTTACGGTAAAATGATGGACTCTGTTTTATTGATCACAGTTGTGTGCCTTGGCTACATAAATATACTAAAGCGAACGATACCTAAAGTATTAAAAAATCTTAAGTCCTGTGTACAGTAATAAATTTGAGAAGCTGTACTGGCAAAGTCTTAAGAAATAGAATGAGCAATTTAACGTCGATTGCTTTGATTTGATAGAGGTCAGTGCGTTATTGTTAGTTTTTAAGTCACGTCACATCTTTTCAATAGGAACTCTATACTTTTCTTAGCACGAACAGTTTGGCAGCAAGATTTTTTAACGACATTACTTCCCCGCCAAACCAAAAATCGAGCAGGTGACGTGAGTGATATGAATGTTTAAACTTCATTTAAATACGTTATCTTATTTAACTATAAACAAAGCACATTTTCTTAGTTAGATAGGTATTTAGTTGCAACATGTACTTAGTTCAAATAAGTACGTTAATTTCAAATGAGTGAAATAGCTTGAATAATTACGGGAGCAACTTTAAACAGCTACCCAGCTAATTAGATCGCATGTTCACGATATTAGTGAACATCGATATTAGAATTTTAATATAGTGGAGTACAAATTCATGGCAGAAGTCTGATTGAAATTCGTCGACATTCTATTAGGAAACAAAATTTATTACGTTTTAATTCTGCTTTAGTTCTTTTTTATAAAGTCGTGTTCCTTGATTACGGTTCAAATATTAAAGACTGGTTTTGACGGATTAGTTGTTGTGCGTTGGAAAACAGTATGCTTTGTTTTAAAATTCCTTTTGTGTTCTTGTGAAAAACAAGAGCAACTAATGATATTTCAAAGTAAGTATTTCAATGCTCAGTAGATAATAGGGATATTTTACGCGTGAATTACCCAAAATACATTTGATAACTAATTCGTGGTGTGTTAGAGTATTATGCAAAAAAAAATTTCTAATGAAAAACGTCCCATATTAGAAATTATTCCTGTGTCATGGGTGTGTTAACAAACATGAAATTTATATACACACGAAATTCGTCGACATTCTATTAAGAAACAAAATTTATTACGTATTAATGCCGCTCCAGTTCTTTTATAAATTCGTGTTGCTGTTGTGCTTTGTAAAACAGTATACTTTGTTTTAAAATTCCTTTTATGTTCTTTTAAAAAACACGAGCAGCTAATGATATTTGGAAGTAGGTATTTAACTGCGCAGTAGATAATAGGAATATTTTACGCGTGAATTTTATAAAATACATTTGATAAATAATTCGTGGTGTGTAAGAGTATTATTCAAATTTTTTTTAAAATTAAAAACGTCCCATATTAGGAACTAATAATGTAATGGGTGCGTTAACAAACATGACATTCATTTACACAAACGAAGCTCTTGACTACTGGAACATGCCGTCCGTCATACGTCAACAACTGGACCTTAGCACTTTGATAGACCTTGAAAGAGACACATAATGTAGATGACCAAAGCTGGCTGGCTTCTCTATTAAAAAAAATTCGGAGAAACATTGTATCTAATATATGGTATATAGTAAAATAAAGATCTGATTGTGTATAGTATAATAAAAAACTGTATGTAAGATACCGACGAAAGATAGCGGCACCCCGTGGCGGCAACCATAGATAATATACAATACGCGGCAAACAATAATAATATGTTGCCAGCTAACGCTGCCTAAAAATAGGCCCTTAAAGGTTATACATTTTTCATTTCCGCGTTAATAACAGCAATACAATAACAGCAATATATTGACAACACGAACCGATTACCTTTCATTATTGCCGGTGACTTCAATGTAAATATAATAGATACACTCAGTAGTCCACAAAACCTAGAATACCAGTGTTTCATGCCCGAAAAAGGCTTTCTTCCAGCTATAACGAAACCTACCAGAGAATCATCATGTCTTGATCACATTTACATTAGAAACACCCGCGGTTATCATGGAGTACTTGGAGTTTTTTGCTTAGTTGATATAACCGACTACCCTGTAATGATTGGGTTAAACCTTGAGGAGCATAAACCATCTCGTCCAAATCGTATTTTTATTAAAAGGGATTATGATGCAATTAAAAAAGACTTCAGTAGGCTAGACTGGTCTACTGTACTGAGTAGAAGTGATTTAAATGAGGCCACTGAAACTTTTACACAGCTTTTATTAAACGTGTTCGCAAAACATTCACATGTGTACTTATTTTAAGTAGATCTAAATTTAATTTAAAGCCGTGGATAACTCCAGGTCTAATGCGATGCATGAGGCACCGTGACCGATTACACCTACTTGCAAAAAAGATCCATAAAAAAAATTGCTAATATTACCTACATACGTTATCAGAACTTTTTTGTTAATTTATAAAGAAAACTTAAAACAGATTACGAGGACAAAATAATAAGTGCAAGCAAAAATAATACGAAAAAACTCTGGCAATCCATTAAAGACATTTGTAATTTGACCAACCTTAACAAGGAACCCACAGATCGACTTACGGCGCGAAGTGATCTTAATGTGAACCAATCTGTTGACCTTATAAATACACACTTTACAACTATAGGGCAAAAACTAGCAGATTATATATTATCAAATATTAATAAATCTGAATTGCATCTCGCAGGGAGAGTACGAGTTAAAAATTCACCGAACGACTCTTCATTTATGAGCCCAATAGATGGTGAGGAAGTCAAAAGCCTTATAAACAATCTAGATAAATAGATAGATAGAATACTCTTTATTGTGCACACCAAATACATTATAACAAAACAAAGTAGTTGTTGTAAAATAACAAGCACAATTGGCGGTCTTATTACTAATAGCAATTTCTTCCAGACAACCAAGTCGAAAGAAATACAACAAAAATAAAGGGCAGTTGGTGGCGTACATTTATTCGAATAAAGTAACTATACATATACAAAATATGACATACATATAAAGTAAGAAATATATTAAATTTATACATAGTGCAATAGAAATAAACGTAACGTATAAATAAGGATAGGTAAATACAAAAGGTTAGAAGTTATGACAGCGTCTCACTATTGACAACAGAGAGGAAGTGGTTCTTAACCATCATTTTAAAAGTAGCAAATGTCTGTGCACTTCTTATTGACTCAGGTAATGCATTCCACAAGCGGACAGCTTGAACTGAAAAAGATTTATCATAGAAATTTGTAGAATGCATCGGTGTTTTTAGTCTGAGATTTTCCGATGACCTTAGGAATCTTGAATGTGTTTCGTGAAGAAACTCAAATCGTTCTTTGAGATAGGATGGAGATGCTGGATTGAACAGGATGTTGTATAAAAGCGATAACAAGTGAGTATTCCGGCGAAGACGAATTGGTAGCCACTTGAGATATTCTGAAATATGATCATATTTTCGCAAACCAAAAATATGAATCTTATGCAAAAATTTTGAAGCCGCTCAAGTTTATTAAGTTGGCTCTCAGTAAGATCGACATAACTGGCGTCTGCATAGTCAAGGATAGGAAGAAGGAGGGATTGTGCGAGTGCAATTTTAGTGGCAGTGGGGAGAAAATTTCGCAGCCTCCTCAATGAACCTGCGGATCTCAAAGATCTTGCGGCTGAGATTTTGAAGATGTGGACCCCAAGTGAGATTGGTGTCGATGTAAATCCCCGAATTTTTTACAGTGGGACTTATTGGTATTGTGACACCGTCAAATTTTATCTGGGGAAGTTTCGACCAATCGACACGCGTAGTAAGCCTAGAGCTACCAATAACAATAGCTTGCGTTTCAACTGGGTTGACCGTGAGGCCATGACTTTTACTCCAGTCGCATATTTTATTTAAATCTTCATTAATAGTGTAAACAGCCTTCGACAACCTGGTCAGTGGAGCTTGTGAGTACATTTGGAGATCATCTGCATAAAGGTGGTATGAAGAACGTAATTGGATGGCAATAGAATTAATAAAGATAGCGAAAAGCAAAGGAGATAAAACGCCACCCTGTGGAACACCGGCATTCGTATTGCGCCAAGAAGAGTAAGTATCTTCGATGCGAATGCGTTGCCGGCGACCAAACAGGTAATTACGAAACCAATCAAATCGCCGTTGGAGATATGTTAATAGAGCATAGCACTCCAAGTAGAATATCAAAGTCCACTGTATTAAAAGCGTTGCTGAAGTCGAGCAACGTAAGTATAGTTAGATTACTATTTTCCATTCCAAGTCTGATATCCGTAATATTCACCAGAGCAGTAACAGTACTATGACCAGGGCGAAAGCCGGACTGAAAAGGATTAAAGAGACAGTTTTTGTTAAGGAAACAACTGATCTGATCATAGAAGAGCCGCTCAAGGACCTTGGATAGGAAAGGTAATATGGATATGGGACGATAATCGGAGAGGGAAGTCGGATTGGATTTCTTAGGTAATGGGATTATTTGGGCTTCTTTCCATGACGATGGAAAGTGGCCACTGGATATGGAATGGTTTAAAATATGGGAAATAGTAGGAAGGATTTCATCCAGGATAGAGAGGATAATATTACGGCTGATACAATCGCTGCCGATTGCGTTAGATGTGATCGATTCTATGCTCTTCTTAACATCACAAGCGGAAAATTGACTGAAGATAAATGGAGAATAATCGGGCATCGGTATGGAAGAAAGATAGTTTAACGTATTTAATTTTGTAGTCTTATCGAAGTGAGACGAAGCAGAGAAATGTTTATTAAGAAGATTGATATCTAAATCTTTAGGAATGTTTTCTTGTCGCGATTTACCGATCCCCATTGATTACAGAAATTTCCAGACTTTTGCTGGGTTACCGTTTTGGACGTTCCAAAGTTTCCAAAGATTAATACCACTAAAATTACGCTGCATGAGAATTTTTGCCTTGGCCTTAGGGGGCCGGACTTTATAGGATAAGTAGACTAGGTCATGATAAGAAAAGGCGTCAGCTGAGCACTGGCCATGTTTAGCGACATGTTCAGTTGACGTCACAAAGATAAGGTCAAGAAGTGAAGGAGTTGAATTAGGAAAATGATGTGTAGCTTGAAGTGGAAGAACAGATAAATTACAGGAATCAAGAACGGTGTGGAGACTGGAAGACCGGGAGTTGTTTTTAAGCAGACAAGTGTTGAAATCATCCATTATGATGCTATGACTGTAAGAAGAGACCGAATTTTCTAGAATATTCTCGAAAGAGGAAAAGAAATCTATACGTGACGAGGGACAGTAGAATACACCAAGAAGTATCCTTGAATGATAAAGTTCGATTTCTATGAAAAGATGTTTACCAGCATTTGGTGGAGGTGGTTGCGGCGATAAATCTATTAAAGAGAATGGAATATTGGATCGAAGATATATCGCCACACCACCCCCAGCTCCGACAGAACGATTATTTCTGATGAGATTAAATCCGGGGAGGGAATAAAGTGTCGATGGGAGGCATGGCTTCAGCCAGGATTCAGAGACAAGAATAGCGTGAATATTTTTACAGTCAAAACTTGCCAGCATATCGGAAAAATGAGCTGGAATACTTTGGGCATTAATGTGGACAACATTAAAATTCCTAAGGGCATCAGAAAACGTTGTAATTAGAGTGTCAGCAAGAGAAGGGATACTAACGAAACTATTATCGTTGCTGTCTACTGAGAAAAAAGTTTCCGCGTCACTGTTACTGTCATATCAGACATAATAATATACTATTATACCTTTTAAGATATATATATATACCAATGAAGTACAGTTTAAGAAGTAAATATATATATGTATATATAATAGTTATACTTATATAGTTAGTATATTTTAGTATAAAAAAGAAAATATAAAAATGCCAAAATACATACAATGTAGGTACCAAATTCAACAAATGCATTCACCTGCCGCAAGTGTTTTATAGATTAAAATTAATATAACAGAAACGAGACAAAGAAAGAAGACATAACAAAAAAAACAATAATACAAACTAAGATAGAGGTTTTTCAATGCCAGAATGAAAATATCACGTGAATCGAAACGCAACCATCGACAAAATTTTGAACGAAACACAACGAGAAACTTTCAGTTTCAGAACGTAGCTGACATTGTCATTCTGGTTGCAAATTGACTTTGACAGTTATAAAGTAAACAAGTTCGTAATACACATAACAATCGAAAAAGTTAAAATAAGGAGGGTATAGTATCGGTCAGTGTTAACGAAAAAGTAAGATAATAAACAAAATTTTGCTACCATCCAGAAATGAAAAGCACAAGGAAACAACCGCAGAACATCACTTTTTGGCCTGATTGGCGCGCTTAGACCTCGTCCCTGTTGTGCTCGTGGTCGCCTTGATGGTAGCTGGCTTCTCAGGATCCGGATCGATGCAGATCGAGCATGCACTTCACCCGATGCCGCGTTCCATTGATGCCGAGAACGTGTAGCTCACCACTTCTGGTCCAGCACTTTGTTACTCCAAACTTCAATCTAGCAGCCAAAAACAAGTCGTGGCGCGTCTTGGTAAGAAATTCGGAGATCGTGATCCCTGTGCCCTTTAAGTTAGTTTTGGCGATCCAGATTTTAGTGCGGATAGCCATATCATTAAATTTTATGAGGATGGGCCTAGACTTTTGAGAAGATCGTCCCATCCTATGGCAATGGCGTATATTGAGTGGCGTATCGCAGACCTCGAGTTGGTCCTCAATGATGTAGGTGACCACCTGCACGATTTCCTCATTCTTCTCCTCTGCCACTCCATGCAAAAAAAGAATCTTCTTTCGCCCACGCATCTCCATGACATCAAGTGTTTGATTGAGCATGGCCACCTGTTGCTGTAGGGTGTTGAGCGCTTGGATAATAAATGCTCTAAATAAATTGAATTCAGTGGCCAGGCTTGCAGTAGAAGATGATGTCCCCGAAGTTTTCTGGAGCTCATGTTCAAAGTCGGACATTTTCTTATTGAACATGTCAGTCATTTGCGTCATGGAACTTTGCAGTGCCTCCATAGTGAAGGTGTTTTTGTTTTATGTGCTTTATGTGATTTTAAGATAGGTAATAACACTTACACGGCAAGTAAAGACTGTTAGCTAATATTGGCAAACATTTGCAGCTTTAAATTGTGAAAATATTACTTTTTAATAAATTGATTAGCACAGAGCTTAAACTTTGCGTCTTGTTGTAGCAACTACCCGAAAAAAAAAATGATAAGGTACATACGGTACAATCTACAAAGTGATAAGACCCCTGGAATCGACTGCATTGGAAATTCTCTCATTAAATATATAAAGAATGAAATATTAACTTCTGTCACGTACCTTTTCAATCTTAGTCTCTTAAGTGGAATTTTTCCAGAAGCTTGGAAAATCGCCACTGTATGTCCAATTTATAAGAGTGGCCAATTACAGATTGATCTCACTTTTGACGACTTTTTCGAAATTGCTGGAAAAACTTGTCAATCACCTTGTAAGTTTTTTAGAAATGCATAATTTAATAACTTCTAATCAGTTTGGCTTTCGGAAAAGTAAAAGTACGAAAGATGCAGTAACACAACTTACAACTGCAGTGTCCTCACATCTAAATAATAAACGATGCTGTATTGGTACCTTTTTGACCCTAGCAAAGGCCTTTGACACTGTTTCCGTTCCGATACTTCTTAGAAAACTTGAGGGTTCAGGTGGAATGGTTCCTCGTGGAATGGTTTAGAAGCTACTTGACGGATAGAAAACAGTGTGTAAAGATAGGACAGACCATTAGTAGAACAAAAAGTAATCGATTTGGTGTACCGCAGGGAAGCATTCTCGGGCCAACTCTATTTCTATTGTGTATCAATGATATTCATAAAATTCTCAACATGCCGAGATTGTATCTTATGCCGATGACACTGCATTAATTTTTCATGGCCCTACTTGGCCTGCGGTATGCTCATCAGCTGAGCAGGGTATGGGACTGGTTTTTCACTGGCTACAAACAACCTAATCAGTCTTAATAGAACGAAAACAGTGTATTTATGTTTCTATAAAACTACTGCATCCGCGCCGAAAACCGAAACGATAATCAAGATCCACAGGAAAAATTGCGAGATGCGGCCCTGTGATTGCGATACCTTACAACGTGCAACGTTCATAAAATACCTTGGTATTCATATGGACGAGAAACTTACTTTCCAATTGCATACTGAGATTCTTTCGTCCCGAATTCGTAAGGTTATTTAGTTCGTATATTAAGTGTAATGCGAGTTATAAGGAATGTGGCATGTTTTGAGACGCTAAAAATCGTATACTTTGCTCTCTGTCAGTCTTTAACTGCCTATTGTCTGATCTGCTGGGGTGGTGCTGCCAAAACATTCATGATCCGAATTGAAAAAGCACAAACATCTGTACTAAAAGTTATGCTTAAAAAACCGTACAGGTTTTGTACTCGAAGCCTTTACAAAGACGCCGGAGTACTAAATGTGCGTCAGCTCCTTATATTAAAGACCACAATATCGGTGCACAAATCCGTGATCTTTTCGTGTGATTACGATTTATTGCGAAGTCGCAGAGTCTTTATTAGAGTTATGACTTACGGGGCCGAGATGTGGACACTCACAGTGGGACTAGTACACAAATTCAAAGTCGCACAGCGGGCTATGAAGCGAGCTATGCTCGGCGTCTCTTTGAAGGATAAAATTCGTAAGGAGGTAATCCGACAAAGAACCAAAGTCACCGACATAGCTCGCAGACTCAGTAAGCTAAAGTAGCAATGGGCTGGTCACATCTGCAGAAGGACCGACGGCCGATGGAGCAAGCGTGTCCTAGAGTGGAGACCGCGACTTGGTAAGCGTAAGGTAGGACGGCCCCCAGCTAGATGGACCGACGACCTCAAAAAGGTCGCTGGGACAGACTGGATGCGGATGGCAGAGGACCGTGTGCAATGGCGCGTGTTAGGAGAGGCCTATGTCCAGCAGTGGACTACGATAGGCTGATTGATTGATTGAGAGTCTTTCGAATTGCTACTCCATCCACGAAGAGTAGGTTTGCACAGCGCCTTTTCATTCATATTTATAATAAGGTGGTCCAGATTTGTGACATTAAAAGAAAAACTGCCTGAAACTAAACAGGTGATACAAAAATGGCTCAGTACATTAACCTATAATGAAACTGAAAATTTATTAAATATTGCGTGTTAGATAAGTCTTTATGTATGTATGTGCGTGTATATGCATATGTGTGTATGTATACGTATACAGTATGCATGCGTATACGTAAATGTATGTGGGTATAGATAATATATGTGTATATGCATCGATTCTGTCTGCCTTGAATATCTTTATCTTTGCCTAGTATAACTGGAAATCAGGTATTCTCGATACATTGTAGTTGGCTCCCTGCAGGACATGGGGGCGTGTTTTAGTGTTAAATTTTAACTTTGTTAAATAGAATTAAGTTATTGTAAGCAATGCTCGATGTCATGTTCTGCAGCAATAAAGATTTTTTTCATTTTTTATTTTCATTTTTTTTTAACGTTGGGAATATAAAATTAAGATATATTGCGATAAATCTTGAAAAAATCAGTTCATGTGCAATTTTAATTTATCTAAGTGTGCAATATTAACCTACAATTAAAAGTTTAATATCATGTCATCATGCCCTGTCTCTGTCTTTACGGTTCAAATCTTATGATTCATTTTTCAAGTACTTGCGAGCGTCCGATTGAGTTGAAATGACGTCAGCCAGAGGGACCACCCAACTACACAATATAACCCCGCCGTGTTTGGGCTCGTTGGACAAATTCAACGAGCCCAAACATGGACTAGACAAAACTTCTCTAGTAGTGTAGTGGGTCCAAAGTACTCATTAAGACAAATCTTTGTTGTCGATTTATTCCTTTATTTTTATATAGTTTGAATGACAATCAAATTTTATTAATTTAGTTACGGCAAAATTTTATTAAGAAAGAGCACTTTTTAAAACGTATTTTTATGAAAATACGTACCGTATGATGCGTTTAGAGATCGCGGAGGATCTCGTACAAATTGTAGGGCGAGCAAAATGTATTTTTTCTATTGATAATTTTCCAGTATCAGTCCGGAGTCCGAAGTTGTGCCCGGTGTAATAGCAATAGCCTCGCCCCTAGTATATTGGCACCTTACATTCTCAGCAATAAGTTGGTGTGCGCACATAGTACGCCTCTTAGCCACTCCCGCTTGGGGAATGTAGGCGTCCCAGTGTGTATGATTTTTTTATACGGAAATAATTGAATATCAACGTTGTTCATTTAAATTGTAAAATATAGAAATATAAACATCATCACACCTGTATTCCCCAAGGTCGGATGTTAGGTCTCATGCAATAGGGGGCAAGCCTATTATATCGGGCACAATGCCAGTTGACACTTGAAATATTTCAATCGAAAAATTACATTTTTCTGACCTGGGATTCGAACTCAGGACCTCGTGATCGCTACGCGCATTATTCGCCAATTGACTAACGAGGTATAGGTAACTTTATAGAAGCTTTTGTGTTCGTATGTCTATCTGTCTTTCGGGTTCAAATCTTGTTATCCATTTTCAAGCACTTCGAGTATTTTATTTATTAGTTTTATTTTATTTTATTAAGATATCCAATAGCGTTTGACTATAGAAAGCATATATCCGACTGAGCTGAAATTTACCATACGTATGTAAGTTCGGTAACAATGCAGTAATATACTACATACCATGGACACAGCTCCAGACCAGTCTTTTGATGGGGCGAAAGGTGGCCATGGGAACATGTTAACTACACAACATAACCACCTCGTGTTTAGGCTTGTTAGATTGGTATTGACAAGTATTATACAACGAGATGATGTCTAGGGTCTGATGATGGAACCGAATAGTGGTCAACGTAACTACCCAACAACTCAAAATAATCCCACCGTGTTTGGGTTCGTTGGATTTCTCTTCACGAGTTTTGTAGACCCAGATGATGTCGAGGGTCTGCTAATGGAGCTGGAGGGTAGCTAATAGAACTTCTCAATTACTGAACATAATCCTGCAGTATTTGGGCTCGTTGGATTTGTCTTGACGAGTTTTATAAATCCGGACGCTGTCCAGGGTCTGATGATTGAGCCGGGAGGTGGCCAACGGAACTACCCAACTACTTTACATAGCCCCGCCGTGTTTGGGCTCGTTGGATTTGCCTTGACGAGTTCTATAGAGTCTTATGATATTCAGGATCTGATGATAGAACTGGAGCGTGGCCAAAGGAACTGCCTAACTACTCAAAATCAAAAGTTTTTTATTCATGTAGACCAAAAGGCACTTATGTATAGTCAAAAAGAGAAAATTATTAATTACTTAAGACTCTACCACCTGTTCGGAAAGTCATCCCTGTGGAGAAGAAGGGCAAGAAACTCCACGGTTACTCTTTTTTAAAAATGAGTTTTACAATTCTTTTTATATACATTGCATTTATGGAGTATGGGAGAACAATGCAGAACGAGCTAAATAGATAATAATAATAATATTAAATAGATAATAATACCAAACCATGGCAACCGCTGTCAACGACACGTCGTTTTGTGTAAATAAAAAATTTTTTGGCGAAGAAATATTGAAAAGTATCCGTTTAGACATCAACAAACATCAAAAAACAACACACTTTAAGAGCAAAATTTACAATGCGAACGTGGGTTCGCAAAATGTGGATTTGGAAGAAAAACATAACACATCTGTAAATGGCCGAGCCCAGCCGAAGAAACCCCGTGCGGCTGTGTCGGCAGCGGGATGCCCGGTCACCTAGCGCACGCCCAACACCTTTGCCCGGCTCGCCCACCTCGCCCCAGCCTTCGGAGGATGAAGATTTTTTTACACCGCCGACATCTGGGGCCTCTAGCGACGATGCCGGGATATCGGCGTCTCCACCTACATTAACATCTGCGAGGAGAGGACACCCACCGCTACCGGCACGCCTGGGACCAGCGGGACATTGTGCTCCGCCCACGGCCCCTGCTACCGGTGGTGTAGTGCGCCGCATGAGATGGACTCCAGAATTAAATTTGAGTGTCATGCGGGCCTACTATGGTGCTACAGAGGGAGGAACCATCCTCACCGCTTACCGTCCGAAATTGTTGTCTCTGTTTCAGGGGCTTCACCCGACTGTCGCCGTTACTGCGCAACGACTATCGGATCAAGTACGTGCCATCCAGCGGTGCAAGTTGTTGGATGACACAGTGCTTGAGCGACTGCACCGCGAAGCACTTCCTGCTCGTACTGAATCCAACGTGTGAAGTGTTGAAGATCCTATCTCTTTGAATAACTTCGCACGATCGGAGGAGGTAAATAGCGAGCAGGTAAGTGTTAGTGACCAGCTACAGGAGCAGGTGAGGAGAGCTCTGGAGGATGCCTTTGCGGAGTATCGGTCTGCACCGATTTCCCTAAGACCATGCCTACCCCGTTTGCCCATGCATAGACGTAACATTTCGCTTGTGAGTGCCCTAGACAATGTTTTAAAGCCACACTGGGAGACCAGTGTGGACTTATGTGATACCCATTCTATTTTGTACTGTGGAGCGGTGGCGGTGTGTCGGGTGGCAGGTGTAAGATTTCCTAATCTACATCGAGCCACCCAACCCACAAATGCTAAACCACTCTGGCAGTGCAGAATAGAGCGGCGTATAAATATGGCTAGGACACTCATAGCGAAATTGTTGTGCTTCCAGGCTGGAAACAACCACCCGAGAGTTGTGCGTTTCGTGACCCAAGCCATTGCAGGCACACGAGTGGCTCCTGTGGACTTTGTGGCAGGAGTCGCGGAACGCATAGACTACTGGAAGCAAAAAGTTTATGCATGGGCGAATAGGATTCGCAGGTATAAGGCGAGAGCAGACAGATACCACGTGAATCGCACCTTCCAGACGAATCAAAGGAGTGTATACCAGGCTTGGGAGCGCCCCCAAGAGAGAGTGACTGACGTGCACTTGCCAAATGCGGCCGTGATGGCCGAGTTTTGGCGTAAAATTTGGTCAGTGCCCGTCACTCACTCCGAGGGCGAATGGTTTGATGTTGTTGGACGATCCTGTGGGCCCATTCAGGAAATGGAGCCCGTAGTCATAAGCCGTGAAGATCTGGCCTGTGCGGTTCGTGCGGCGCCGAACTGGAAAAGTCCGGGGCCGGATGGACTGCACGCATTCTGGCTAAAGAGGCTCCAGGGCTCACATTCTCGTCTAGCGACTCAATTCCAAGAAGCTCTTCAATTGGGATCGCTTCCTAGTTTTATGACATCGGGTGTCACTCACTTGATTCACAAATCTGGCAGTACTTCGGAACCTAAAAATTATAGACCGATTACATGTCTACCTACGGTCTATAAACTCCTTACATCCATTCTGAGAATAAAAATCAATAATCACCTTAAGGCACAGCATATTCTATCGCCTACTCAGAATGGCTGTAAGGGGGGGTCCCGGGGTACAAAGGATTTGCTCCTCATTGATATTGCCATTTGCCAACAGGTACGACGATCCAGAAAGAATGTCTCCATGGCCTGGATTGACTATAAGAAGGCCTATGATTCGGTGCCTCATACATGGCTGGGGAGGGTGCTAGAGCTGTACAGAGTACACCCGGCGCTATGCTCATTCCTCGGTTCGTGTATGAGGCAGTGGACCACAGTTCTTCGTCACCCAGGATGTGGTGGCCTTTCTGGTTCGTCGGACTTGATAAAGATAAGCAGGGGTATCTTTCAGGGCGACAGTTTGAGTCCGTTGTGGTTCTGCTTAGCTTTGAATCCATTAAGTGCTATACTTAAAGATTCAAAGCTAGGTTACCATTTGCGGAGGGAGAGTGAGCCTATATCTCATCTACTGTACATGGATGACCTCAAGTTGTACGCTTCGAAGAAAACAGACCTGATGGAGTTGCTCAAAATAAATGGCAATTTTAGCAACGACATCGGAATGGAGTTTGGAGTAGACAAGTGTGCGGTCATCCATGTACAAAGAGGGAGAGTTGAAGATTCTTTTAATCTACAGCTCTCTGAAGATATATCCCTCAGGTCTCTCTCTGAAATGGATTCCTACAAGTATCTTGGTATGTCACAAGCCTTAAGTATAGCGGAACAGGATATGAAACAATCATTGAGGGATCGGTTCTTTGCCCGCCTGATAAAAGTGTTAAAAAGCCTTCTATCAGGTGGAAATAGGGTCCGAGCTTTCAATGGTTGGGTCATGCCTGTTCTTACATACTCTTTTGGCATACTAAGGTGGACTCAGTCTGAACTGGATCCCCTGGATAGAAAGGTCCGTCGATTGCTGACAGCGTATCGTATGCATCACCCGCGGTCGTCTGTTATGAGGTTGTACATCCCGCGGAAGTGCGGTGGTCGTGGGTTTTTAAACGCTAAGACACTACACAACCGCGAGGTGTGCAATCTCAGACAGTACTTTTTGAGTGTATCCGTGGTGATGTATCGAGATGTTGCCGCAATCGATAGAGGCCTAACTCCGCTTTCCTTGGCAAACGGGAACTGGCGAAGGCCCCAGGTATTAAGTACTTCGGACCGCACAGCCATATGGAAGGGCAAGGAGCTACACGGACGGTTCTATCGGGCTCTGACAGGGCCTGATGTGGACCAGCTCGCTTCCGTGACCTGGCTACGCTTCAGCAACCTTTTTGGGGAAACTGAAGGCTTTGTCTTTGCAATTATGGACGAAGTTATCATGACGAACAACTACCGGAAGTACATCCTAAAGGACGGCACGGTTGACATTTGTCGGGCATGCCACCGTCCCGGTGAGTCTATTAGACATGTAGTTTCCGGTTGTTCTCGTCTTGCTAACGGAGAGTACTTGCACAGACACAACCAAGTGGCTAGGATTATCCATCAGCAACTTGCTCTTAAATATGGCCTTGTGGACTCTGAAGTACCGTACTACCAGTACCAGCCTCTTCCAGTTCTCGAAAGTGGTCATATCACGCTCTACTGGGATCGATCTGTTATCACGGATAGGACTATTGTAGCCAATAAACCTGATATCGTGATAATAGATCGATCGATGCGTCGTGTAATGCTAGTTGATGTCACCATTCCGCATGATGAGAACCTTGTAAAGGCCGAAAAAGAAAAACTATCAAAATATTTGGACCTGGCCCATGAGGTTACCGCCATGTGGAATTTTGATTCAACTATCATTATTCCGGTGGTCGTTTCAGTCAACGGCCTTATAGCGAAGAGCTTCGATAAACACCTTGAGAAGCTCTCGCTAGGCAGGTGGGTGAAGGGCCTGATACAGAAGGCAGTAATGTTGGACACGGCACGCATTGTGAGGAGGTTCCTCTCTTTGGAGCCCTGACCGCCGGTAGCATGGGTCGTAGACCTTGCTGTCGGTGGAGCACATTTTTTTTATACAATATATATAAGAATATTTGTATTTTATATTTTTATATATATTTTATAAGAAATTATACTGAATAAATATATACATAATAATAATACACTTTATTGCACATAAAATATTATGACAGGGAACAAAATCGAACATAGTTATGTTGGTACAGTAAGGCGGCCTTATCGCTTAAAGCGATTTCTTCCAGGCAACCTTTAGGTAGACGACAGAGATGTTAAAAATAAAATGGGAATGGGTAAGGTGCAACAATGAATATAATAACATAAAAATAAAAAAGAAGTAAAATGAAACAAAAAGAACCTATTATACATTACGCAACTGAATGACGAAATAAATAAATATAAAGGAAAGGAGAAACGAAAGAGATACGAGCAAATGTAAAAAACTAAAATTAAAAGGGAACTAGCTAAAGGTGTTAGGTCTGCAGGAAATGTGCTTTAAGATCCCGCTTAAATATTTCCCGGGATAAGTCCCGGAAAATATTTAAGGCGTGCTAAGGCACGCCTTGGCGTGCTAAGGCACGCCTTATAGAATCAGGTAAGGAGTTCCAAAGACGAATACTTTGGACAGTGAAGGAATTAGTAAAGAAATTAGAAGAATGGGTAGGGATAGTTAGGCGAAGTGTCGAAGAGGAACGAAGTTCACGCGACTGAGTAGAGGCGAGAAAGGAAAAACGTTCCTTAAGATACATTGGAGTGCACGGGTTAAATAAGATAGAATAGAGTAGTGATAGTACATGCATATTCCTACGGTGATGGACAGGGAGCCACTCAAGTTGAGAACGGAATTCGGATACGTGGTCATATTTACGTAAGCCGAATATAAAACGAATGCAATAATTCTGAAGTCTTTCGAGTTTATTAAGAAGCTCCACTGTCAGGTCAGGGTAGCAAGAATCAGCGTAGTCAAGAATAGGCAACAGAAGGGATTGTGCAAGCGCAATTTTAGTATTGACAGGCAAGAAATTACGTAGGCGTCTAAGTGAGGCTCCTGAAGCGAAAATCTTCCTGCTAACCTCAGCAACCTGCGGTCTCCACGACAAAGTGTTGTCAATGATAACCCCAAGATTTTTCACCTTGTCGCAGTATGGAATAAGGACCCCGTCGAACGTAATCGCAGGAAGTTGATCAAAGTTAATTCGAGACATATACCAAGGGCTGCCTATCACAATAACTTGAGTTTTGATCGGATTAACTGCTAGGCCATGTAAGTCACATCCAAGAATTAATAGAATTTAGGTCGCAATTTATAGTTTGGATAGCAGTCGACAGATGATCAAAAGCAGCCTGCGAGTATATTTGTAAGTCGTCAGCATAAAGATCATACGATGAAGTTAACTCATTGGTAATTGAGTTGATAAAGACTGCAAAAAGCAGCGGAGATAGCACACCCCCTTGCGGTACGCCGGCGGAAACTTCACACCAAGAGGAAAAAGTATCGTCTATGCGAATACGTTGCCGACGCCCAGACAGATAGCTACGGAACCAGTCGATCGCCAAAGGAGAAACATTAAGGGAACGCAGCGTAGCAAGCAAGATATCATGATCGACTGTGTTAAACGCATTACTGAAATCAAGAAGAGTAAGAACAGTTAGCTGCTGATTTTCCATACTAAGCCGAATGTCATCAGAGATGTTTACTAATGCAGTAGTCGTACTATGACCAGGGCGAAAACCAGATTGATATGGGTCAAGGATATTATGAGCATTCAAGAACCGACTAAACTGATTCTGAATAGATGTGCTTAAGTATAGATTAATCATAAGTATACTTAGATTCATGATATTGGTCAGTGTCTACATAGTCCTCTCATTTACAAAATAGAGATGTTGTAGAAGTATATAATAAAAAGCATAATAATAATAGTAAGAGAAAGTCTTACTATAAAATATATAAAGAGTGCGTACAAAACAACTGGTCATAGCTTCAGTGTGATGCCGAACGAGACAAAATTCAACAGCATTATGGTACACGTTCAGTCAGACAAAGGACAGGGGACGGACCAGTCCCCACCAGCAGCACCCGTTCACGAGTATGACCTGAGAAGCAGCCATCACTTTCCTCAACCATTTTAGAGAGAAAAGAATGACCCGCTCCACCGAGCCGCCACTAGCTAAGACATTTTAGTGAGCATGACCAATCCACGACCCTGTCGACATCGTTCGAGAATAATATTTAAAATCAATGAACGCTCGCTAGGCAGGACACGCTGCACTTAACATTATATTCTTCTAAATTTCAGTTAATTTGTGTAAAGGCATTTTTATCATTTAAAAAATCATTTAGTGTATAATATCCTTTACTCATTAGTGAAGATTTAATATACTTTTTAAATCTGTCAAGTGGCAACTCTAACATGGGCTTTGGTATCTTATTGAAGCAGCGAATACCGACTCCTACGAAGGAAGTAAATACTTTTTTAAGCCTTACAATTGGTAATACCAGTTTATGTTTATTTCTAGTGTTTAATTTATGAAAGTCGCTCACTTTATCAAATAAATGGATATTCTTACGTATGTACACTATGTTGTCGTATATATACTGTGAAGCGACCGTGAGAATGTTGATCTCTTTAAAAAGTTCTCTGAGGGAAGCCCTAGGTCCAAGATTATAAATGGCACGGATAGCTCTTTTTTGCAGTATGAATACATTTTCCACGTCAGCAGCGTTACCCCACAGTAGGATACCGTAAGACATAATGCTATGGAAGTAACTAAAATAAACTAGACGTGCTGTATCCACATCCGTAAGTTGCCGTACTTTCCACACTGCATAAGCAGCGGAGCTAAGTTTACCCACAAGTGATGAGATATGGGCCCCCCGTTGGAGTTTGGTAATACCTAGAAAGACAGTAGAGTTCACGAGGTCCAGCTTTGTGCCATTAATAAGAATATTCGTAGCATTATCTTTTACATTGGGCATAGTAAATTTAATACACTTTGTCTTGAGTGAATTAAGCAATAGATTGCTTATTTCGAACCAATTTGATATCCGTGAAAGAGCACCATTCACATCGTCAAAATTAGGCATAGCTCTGTCAACTTTGAAGATCAAGGAGGTATCATCTGCGAATAGTACAATGTCACAGACATCACGGACAAAGTTCGGCAGGTCATTAATATATACTAAAAAAAAAGGGTCCTAAGATGGAGCCCTGTGGAACACCAATTGAAATATTAACTTCCTGAGACTTGACCCCGTTAATCTCAACACATTGAGATCTTTCACCTAAGTATGAAGCTAATAAATTAAGTGCAGTGTTTTTAATACCGTAATGCCTTAGCTTTTTAATAAGGGTTACATGCTCAACACAGTCGAATACCTTAGAGAGATCACAGAATACACCAATTGTATTCTGCGATGCCTCCCAGGCACCGTAAATTTGCTGAAGCAGACCTACTCCCGCGTCTGTGGTTGAACGTCCCTTAGTAAAACCATATTGATCACCGTGTAACAGCTTATTCTTATTAAAGTGGTTAAGCAATTGATTGAGTAGGATCTTTTCATAAACTTTACTCAAGGCCAGCAAGATGGAAATCGGTCTAAAATTGGAAGGCTCGCTTTTTATCCCTGATTTAAAAATCGGTACAACTTTACTAAGTTTCATTAAGTCGGGGAACCTACCTTTCTCTACACATCTATTAAATATCATCGCCAGCGCAGGTGCTATAGCCATTACTATGCTATCTAGTATTTTTAATGATATACCCCAGAAGTCGACAGTGTTTTTAATGTTTAACGACTTAAAGGTTAAGATTATGTCTGTCGGGGTTACATATTTAAATTCAAACAAGACAGTGCATTCTTTTACACTGATTTTCAATATTAGTTCAGCTTTTCGGGAAGAGGAGTTCAAGGAGCCAGTAGTATGAACTGGAATTTCACTAAAAAATTTATTAAAAGTCTGCGCAATATCGTTAATTATACCCCATGTGGTTTTGATCTTATTTGATGACCTTTTGATCATATTGCTATAATATAAAGACTTTGCTGCAGTACACACCTTCCTAAAAGTCTTCGAGTAGTTTTTAACATATTCCAAGACATATTCCAAAGCTGGGTTTTAATTATATGTTTTCATACCATACAGTTCATACATCTTAGTTCTACTTTTATGAATTCCTACAGTAGCCCAATCACTAAACTTTGCTTTTTTGGCCGTTGAAAATGTTTTTATTTTAAATATATTATCGAATTCTGATTTCATGGTATCAAAAAGGTTTTGATATAGGTAATTGGGATCATTATGTAACCAATCCATATTAGATATGCGATTGTAAACTTTATCCCTAAAACAGTTTATACGTCGATCTAATATCGGCCTACAAGTAACTTTACATAACTTAGGTATAAGGTGGCTGGGTACTGTCACCAATAGACCACTATGATCTGAGGGCACAGCGTTTATAATTAATTTATCAAACACTTCACAGTCGCAAAACACATTATCTAAACAGGTAGCAGACGTAGCAGTAATTCTAGTCGGTTCATTAAACAAGCATACTAGATTAAAAGATTTAAAGAGATTAATTAGTCTACAGCTAATGGATGACTTTTCGATTAGATTGACATTGAAGTCACCACATATAATGCTTTGCTTTTTAATACCAGAATTTTTTTTTAACACCTTTTCTATGTTTTCGAATGTATTAAAATCACCTGAGGGCGGTCGGTAAACGCATGCTACAACATAACTATCCAGTTTGACACAAGATATCTCAACAATGCGTTCAATAGAAAGACCCATAATGTCCTTGCGTTCTTTACACTTGATATCGTTGGCGACTAATATTAGAGACCCTCCGCGTATGGCTGTTTTTCTTGTAAACGCACTCAACACTGTGTACTGACTTTGATATTTGATTATTTCATGAGATTTGAGCCAATGTTCAGTAACACAGAATAAATGGACGTTGTATTTCCTAAGAAATAATTCTATCTCGAGATCTTTGCCAGCTAAACCTTGCAGATTCTGATGAAAAATATTTAGTTGTATTGACTTAGCTGTTGTCGCATTTACTAGTTTAAACTATGGACATAACTACCTAATGTTGCTGCCAGTATCAATCATTATATTTTGTTCTTAGATTTACGCGAATATTACACATGAAATAAAACTATTTTTTTTTCGGATTTTATCGCGTTCATCTTTGTTTCAGAGAGCACAAGGGATCTGTGACAAGAAACATCTGGCTGCCGAGCTTCAACATGTCAAGCATGTCCTGCACGACAATAAGCTTCGAGTCCCACGCCAACGTCACAGTGACCGAGTGAAACCAGCCAAAGTCGAGCGTCTCCCTGCTGTACTACCTTACATAAGAGGAGTCACAGACAAGATTGGCTACATCTTGAAGCGTGCTTCAATTAAAACATTTTATAAGCCGCCAAAGAAGATCAGTCAGTTTTTACCATCTGTCAAGTGTCACATCCCTCTTCAAGATGCAGGAGTATACAAGCTTGATTGTGAATGTGGTCTCTCTTACATAGGACAAACAAAAAGACCAGTAAAAACTCGGGTTAAAGAACACATAGCTGACCTAAAACACCGTCGCTCAAAGAAGTCTGCAGTCTGTAAACATGTCCTTGACCGCACCCGCCATAACATCAGATTTGATAGACCGCAAATCCTCGTAAAAGAACACCGATTCCTACCAAGGATGGTTCGCGAGGCTATTGAAATTAAAAAACATCCTAATTTCAATAGAGAAGATGGCTGGGTGCTTCCATCGTCTTGGGATCTAGTAATTAATATAATCAAATCTAAAACCAAGCATAACACTGCAAGACCTCAAGACACCGTGAGCTCTTTCTGCGTAGATCGGACCAACAAAAACAAAAATAAATAAGAAGTTTGAGGGTACCCCGGAACAGCTGTGTCTTTTGGACGTCTAACGCCTCAGTCCTTCCCGTGACCATGGGTGCTGCAAAGCACTCAAACGTCGGGAACTTAAAAATCAAAATAAACCGCGATAAACGAAAAAAAAAATAGTTTTATTTCATTATATTTCGGTTTATATTGCATATAACCGCGTCATTTCTTTGTATAATATATATATATATATATTTATACAAAGAAATGACGCGGTTATATGGAATATAAACCAAACCGCGTCATTTCTTTGTATATTAAATGCTAAGAATGTAGCCAAGTGTCGTTTAGTTGTAAAGGGCAGATACATAGTATCTTCTGTCAGCCTAAACTTGCGAATGAATTTATTTATATCAAAATAAAAAATGGCGTCACTATGACGGTGTGTTAAGTTGTAAATATATAAATTCAAGTCATAAATGTGCCTGTTTTGCTGAATGGTTAAGTTACTGGCATATGGCAAGGCACAGAATACAAATTTACAATTTAATTTGGAATGCAGCTCTAATAATTTTTCAATACCCCTAGTCAGGTCCTTCCTCTTAACTGATAAACTATCACCATAAAATATAACAGTGGTTGTGTCCTTGTCTAAATTAGCTTGACTAATATTATCAATTAAGTGATTTAAACTGGCCCCAGGTGAACAGAAATAAGTTACTTTCTGATCTAAATGCCTAGATAATAAGGAACCTAAGTCTTGGCCTATTTTATCTGAATAAACAATTACAGACTTTTGTGGATATGTAGGTTTTTTGCATGTTTTTGTGGCCGGTTGGCTAACAGTATTATTTAGGTAAGGGCTAGCACTATTATTTACTTGCATAACATTAATAGAGCAATCAGATAATAATGTGTCCGATGAGGGGGTATCAAATGGGATGGGTAGGATAGCACAGCTTGCTGTAAGAGATTTAAACCGCTCAAGGTTGAATGTCCCCATTTTTAGGATCTCATCAGTAGCTCTGATATGCTCTTTGATCTGCTTTTGAGCATCTTCATACCTTGAGGTTATTTTCCTAAGTTCAGACTGCAGATGAAAGATTTCAGTCTGCAATTCATTTACCTCAGTGTCATATACACAGTGACTATGAGCAAGCTCAGAGTCTAATGCCTTAAGGTTACCTAGGATATTCACTCTATCTGCTCATTTTTATATGGTTTATTTTATAATCATTTTCAGATGTCAAGTCAATAACAGTACAACTCTCACTATTGGACTGAGTTTTACAACCTAATAATTCATTGAAAAGACTCTGAGTGGAAAGGGCCTCGCGAGACTCTTTTAGTTGTTCTAAGTTACTTATTGATTTCTGAGCCTCACAGAGGCTACTTTCCAGCTCAGAAATGCGATTCAGAGCCCTTTCATGGGTGTAGTTACATTCATTAAAACTAGAAACAACAGTTTGTAGTTGATCCCGTTGGTCAAGCACATCCATGTATTGAATATGAAGTTCAGATAACTCGCTTTTTAATTGTGAGTTTTTGGTAACAATTTTTTTAATTTCAATTTCACTTTCGTCGCGTTCCCCTAACAGTTGATCGCAGAAGTCTGTTGACGACTTCAATTCCTCCAGAGCCAGCCTCAATTTACTTTCAACATCTTTGGCAACAGCTCTGCGGGTCAGCATGTTGTCGGTGAAAGTTCTCTGGAAAAGTGATATAAAGTGGATAAATACAACTGTAGCAGGGAAAAAAGGCACACAAGAGAATTGATAATGCTTTGTATTATGTAAACTAATAATAGGTAACTTCTGGAATAAGAATTTTTATCTTTTTATCAAATAGTTTGATTCGTGGGGGTAGATTAAAATGAAATTAAAATTATCCAAAATTGATGAGTAAAAATTTGATTCAATCTGTTATTTTCTGTACCTACTAGTCTATGTAATGTACTTGATTTCCTTAATAAGCAGTGATCATTTGTGTAATCATACTTTACTAGTAAAGGAAAAGAAAAAATAAAAAATATTAAGAATGCTAATTTTCTTATATCAATTTTACAGTAAATAACAAGTAATGAGGTTGTAAAATAGGTCTGATACGGCCAGTTACAATGGGTTAGGTGTAAATTAGGATTAATTATAAAAGAATACGATACTCCCCGTTAAAATTAAGAAATCCAAACAGCTCGACCGTTGACAGACACCAGTTCCTTCAATATTTGTTATTTGTTTGGACGAATCTCTCACAAACACTTGTAATGGATATTTACATTAAGTAGAAACGTTTACACTACTTTTAATAATAAGTTTACGTAGTTAATTCTCAACATAACCCCGCCGTGTTTGGGCATATTGGATTTGTCTTGACGAGTTCTCTAGACCCGACGAAACTACAATTTGGCGCTAAAGACTGGCCGAAACTGAACCAGGTACAAAACCCTCAGAGCGCGAGTCCTGCTTGCACTTGTCCAGTTATTTTTATACTCGTAAACTCAAACAATTTGTCGTGTATAAGCCCTGCAGGGCGCTCACAAATAGTCAATTTACATTTTGTTTAAATCTTATTGACCGGATCGGAACGCGGCCTCCATTAAAAAGATCTGGCAAAGAACCTCAGCGGGCTTTTTCTTTTATTTATTTAATTCTCTTTCTTTTATTTTTAATCATATTGTGTGGATACAATGTTTATACGTTACAATTAAATAGTTGATGATCTAGCTTCAGTGTGATGCCATACGACCAAGATATGAGTTTGAGGAAACGGAGTGACCCGCGCCAGAAAGCCACCGCAAGCAAAGACATTAACTATAAAGAGCATGACCAAACCAGAACCACAAAGACGGTGGTCAGATTGTGTCTACAAAGCAGTACCTACCACAGCTGTATCTACGACGGTGGTCAGATTGTGTCTACAAAGCAGTACCTACCACAGCTGTATCTACTCCATCTCAAGATAGACGGGCAGAAAATGCAACAGGTGTTAAGTCCGCCTATGTACATATGTGCATAAAGAATACATAACTTTTATAAGCAAGCATCTACTACGCGTAACTTACGCTTAAAAAGCAAGAATAAGACGTATTTCTATGTTATAATTTATACAGAGCACACAATATTATTTAGTTCTATATTCGCACTCGATCCGTAGTATTGTTTGGAATGACAGCTACTTTAGTCAAAGTGACCATTTTAGTTGGATTTTGGGTCGACATAAATTACGTAGCGTATTGCGGTGTCCTTACTTTGACGAAGGTGTGACTCGAATAGTTAAGACTATCTGAGAGCGATCGAACTAAATTGTTAACTGTTTAATACAAGGTGTAACATAATAAACGCAAGACCTCAGACACCCCAATTAGAGAATTGCTTCATAAATTCTAAACGAACACCAAATTTTCAAATTTAAAGGTTTTTACCCCTTTTTTAAGCACTTTCATGCCCCAATTAACAATGAAACTTGTACGTGTATGTGTGCATTTTGAGAAATACGGATTAGGAATGCATTTGTAATCTCCTTATTGCTATGAATCAAGAATAAATTTAGTTTTTTATAGCGCACTGAAGGAGTAAAAGCATTTATTGCAAATTAAAAAAAAAATTAAGATTCATTAAAAATAGTTGGAATCAATTCAGTTACCGATTTAGAACAAACTACTTTCAGGTCTTGCGTTTATTATGTTACAGCTTGTATACACGGTGTTATTTTAGTCATCGTAAAGGGAAAGCCCAGGTGATGTATCCAATGCCTACTATTCACTGGTATTACTTCAACAACATCTCCATAATAATACACATTTTTAACACATACCTATAACCAAGCGCAAACTGACATTTAAGGGTGGGGCAGTTCGTCACCTAACCGATAGATACCTTCGATATTCCGGATTGTCACCCCACCCAGATAGGTCAGTAGCAGATGTTACTTAATGATTCTTTTTAATCATTGTTATTACCAGTGAAGAGTAGGCATTGAATAAATCACCGGAGCTTTCGCTCAACGACGACTAAAATTACACTGTGTACGTTCGACCCATCATGACTTATGCGTGTGTTGTGTTCGGGCATTCGGCCCCCTCTCACATCGATAAACTCCAAGTGGTTCAAAACCGCTTCCTCCGTAAAGCCGTAGGAGCCCCCTGGTTCGTACGGAACGTCGACCTCCACTCCGATCTAGGTCTCGAACCTATTCGCGCCTTTATTAAAAAGGCGTCAACACGTCACTTCGCGAATGCACCCGTCCCCCTACAGCGACTGTCCCAACCGAGGGCGCCTCGAAGAGGCGCCCTCGAGTATGTCGCCTCTTGCCCTTCTGGCTGGCTAGAGCGTAGTGGTTGCTCGCTCGCCTTTAAGTCCGGTGAAGCTGTAAAGGCCTCGCGGCCAACAGCGTACATCATTCACACACACAATACACTGTGTATAACAGAACACTGGTTGCGTTTAAATTAAAGTATCTCCTTAATTATTATGCAAGTAAAAGCGATATGGTAATATATTTACATAATTGTTTGGCCTTTTCATATGCTCCTCTATTATGAAAGATGTTTTAAACTGTAAATAGGTAAGTAATGTAAGAGTTATAAATATTTAATTAGCTTGTATTTATTTTCTTGCCTTTTTAAATTTTAGCATGTATAATTTTGCACCTACTAGATTGTCTCTACACTACTCTAAGGTAGACTGGCAGAATATAGCTTAGGCATTAAGTCCATCTCTGAACATGAGTGTATGAAGTATAAATGAATAAGTATTGTTTTTTGAAACTATATTTTTCTTACTTAAAAATTCTTTGCCCTAATGAGATATTTTTCTATGCCATGTGTGGGTTGAACATTAATTTTAATTAGGTATGTATTATGAGGTTTAATGATGTTCAAGAAAACGGAACCTACCCTTTTTTTTATAAAACTACATTTTAATGCCAAGCGGCAAATTCAATGGAAATACTTGCATATCCAAATAAAGCTTAATAAAATCTACATAAATCCAGGAAAATCCTGCCTGTGAATCTATTTTTATATCTAAGTTTATATTGTGTTAAAAATATAATGATATTCAATCAGAAATACCTAATGGGTTAAAATTCAGTAGTCTTTCGTCCTGTAAAATTAGTCAAAGTAGAGTTACGACGTTTAATTAATCCCTTGACTCATTGTAGTTGTAAGTAGATACACGACCGGAGTTGTCACCGCATTTCCTTATCTCATTGATTAAGTGCACCGACTTTAGGGACGGTCTTGAGGTCCATGAGTACGAGTCGAGGCGTCGTGTTTTGTGATGTTGGCAAACAGAATAAGTGGAACAGAGCAATACATTCAATGATCTTGTAAGACGGGTGTATTTACGTTACCATGGATATTGTTTGTAAATTGTTTGATAAGCGATAGCTCTACTACAGTAAGATCTCAGGCCAGCTAGACCTACGGGATTTTATGAAGGCTACAAGTTTGTGAATGAATGGTGAAATACAAACTCTCTAGCTTTAAACCGGGACCGTTTTTGATGTAGCATATATAACCTGCATGGGATCTGGAGTGATGATATAGACATATAGATAGAGAACTTCATACTATGACGTAGGTTGGCACTATATATGCACCTTTTGTATCTGTTGCCTCTAAAATAGCTCCGGTTTGAAGCTAGCAAGTATGCATGCTTTCGTAACTACATATTTACTCACACAAATGTAGCTTTCATAAAATAACGTCGATCTGGCTCGCCTAAGTTCGTAGTCCATACAGCCATGTTCCTAGCGCTATTTTTTAGCAATGGATTAGACATACGCCATTGTCATTGTCTTGCAAAGCTAAATTTACGTCAGTGTAAAAATGTTAGATTTGGGAAAATAACCTTAGGTATCACCTACTGTTGAGTTTACTTATGCATAAATTAATCATGATCACACGATATAATTTACCGATATTTGTATTTTTATAGAACAATATATTCTCAAAACTAATAATATTTAAAGAATGTAAATTTTAAATTCGACGACACAGGGTATGCTTACGTGAATGATAGAGCACGCTGGCTGATAAATTGTCACTAAACGTGTTGGATACACGTGTATACGCGGCTTGAACCAAATCTGTTGATATAATGTGGATTAATACTTTTCAGTTTGTGTGATTTATCTACGGCATTAATACAGTTATTTTTTAGAAATTAAAATAAATTAAGAATTCGATTATATCAAAAAACAGGGTGAGTGGCAGAGTTGTTCATTTGTACAAAATGTGTTTTGCCAACGATTTTAGGTATCATGTAATAGGGGGCGGGACTATTGCTATATACCGGGCACAAATCTGGACTCCGAACTGATACTGCAAATTTTTCGATAGATGAACTACATTCGTCTACATTTCGATACAAAATACCTGCATTTTACCTGCCTCTTCGGTGTAGTGGCGAATAATGCGCGTACCATTTATGGGTGTGTGTTTATAAATGATCTACACTTTTGGCCATTCATACACACACACACATACACACTTACAAATGGTACGCACATTATTCGCCACTACACCAAAAAGGCACGTAAAATATAAGTATTTTGTATCAAAATGTAGACGAATGTATTTTATCTATCGAAAAATTAGTAGTATCACGAGGTCCTAATTCCGAATTCTAAAAAAAATTAATTTATGCATAAACATTCTCAGTATATGTCCGGATTCTGGAATTGTACCCGACAATAGGCTCGCCTTCTATTACATGAGATCCTAACATTGTCGGTAAAAAGTGTGTGTACCTCATCTCTGCTATTGCCTCTTGGGGAATACAGATGAACTATGTTATTTTATTTTACCTACATTTAAGGTTTCCTCACATAGCCGACGTAGCGTGACGGACGACGCGCGGGCCGGGGAGTTGTAATGTCCAGAAACGTACGGGAGACGCCACACAACGCAGCTCCGCTCGGCGTGAAGGCAAAAGTCACGACCCGCCGCCGAAGCCCTCGATGAGATTACAAACGAAGCACGGGGGAGCGAGACGCCAGTACGCGTGTGTGAGATTTGGAAAAAGTAGAGCTAGAATGAAAACACAGAAATACAATTTACACCTTTTATTTAACCTTGATCATATCTGTAAATGTCAATATTATTTATTACACAAGCATATTTTAAATCGGTCTTTACACTCCAAAAGAGACACAGTATAATTATAACAAAATATATCAAAATAATACGGTAGATACAGTGTAATACTTAACTTAAAAATCCTGTCTTCACGCGATAACTTTAGAAGCCAAAATCTACACCTTTGATCAATGCATTACCTTATATACCCTACGTTTTATATATATAGTAAAGGCAATACCTCAGACACCCCAATTAGAGAATTGCTTCATAAACTCAAAACGAAAACCAAATTTCCAAATTTAAAGGTTTTTACCCCTTTTTTAAGCACTTTTATACCCCAATTAACAATGAAACTTGTACGTGTATGTGTGCATTTTGAGAAATACGGGTTTGGAATGCATTTGTAATCTCCTTATTGCTATGAATCAAGAATAAATTAAGTTTTTTATAGCGTACTGAAGGAGTAAAAGCATTCTTTGCAAATAAAAAAAAATGTAAGATACATTAAAAATAGTTGGAATTAATTCAGTTATTGATTTAGAACAAACTTCTTTCAGGTCTTGCGTTTATTAAGTTAAAGCTTGTATATGAACCCCTATTTCTCCTGATGACGCTATAACTTGAGAACGGCTTTACCGATTTCATTAATTCTTTTTTAAATATTTTCTAATACTTCGTAGAAAGTTCTTACATTAAAAAAAATTAAAAAATTGCGCAGAAACTAAAAAAATGTAAGAAAACTTAACGACTACCTTTATTATATACTTTTTTAATGTAACCTTAGCCCCAGCGTTATATATTCTTTCTTTCTTTTTCTTTTTTTTAAAAAAAAACGTAGCCCCACACTATGATTTATTCCTGTGTCGTGGGTGCGTTTACAAACATGAAACTTCACATACACAAATACCCAGACCGGAACAAATAATTGTGGATCACACAAAGATTTGTCCCGTGCGGGAATCGAACCCGCGACTATTAGACACAGTGGGCGGAGCGGCTTAAGCTCTTAACCACTGCGCTAAATCGTCCTTTGCTAAGCACGTTTGAAATAACTGCCAGTTGTTTGACAGTTGTCTGTCAGTTGTTCAGACAGATCGCACACCGCCAATATCGTTAACAAAGATCGCATAATTCTAGCGTAGCGTTATATTCTCTTTGCGTTAATTAGTTGTATCGGTCGGAATCAAGGACTTCATCATGGAAATCCATGGTCGGCATTAAGAACGAATTATAACCCTTACCCAGCTCCCTGGTCGGAATGATAGTTTTGACTAGGTAAAATTAAACCATTTTGCTTTGATTTTGCATATTGTTAATGAATTATGGTTTTCATTTCTTAGAGCACACTGCACAGTCGATTGAATCGGAAAATTTAAGAATTTGTAAATTTTTGAAATTTAAACTACTGGTTATGAATAGATAGTTATAATTCCATATTGGTACTCCACTATATTAAAACTCCTTAAATACAAAATATATACTGCTGACCATAAAGGTTCTTATCTCAATAAATGTTTCATGACTGTATTGTTAGGACTCATCTTTTCTGGTTACCCTGCAAGGGGTCTGGGCAGATAATATTGATAGATAATTATTAGTTATAGGTTAACTGGATAGGCAAGGTGTTTTATATTATATTTTAAGGATGTATGTGTATAACACAAATTATCCCACAACCCGCCTGTCTCAGCATCGGTAGGCTGAGATATTATATTTGGAATGTTGCCACAGTTATGTTGTTTGTCAGTTACAACAGGCATTGCCACAACTAGAGATTACTTTGGCTCATCTGTTTATAAACCCTGTTCAGGGATAAATATTGCTGGATTTACCTTTTTAATACAAGTGTTCATAATTTTGCACAATTCTTTGTGTAATAAGCTCGACTTTGGGCTATTTCAGGATTATTATACAAGAATGTCTAATAATGAAATCAATACAAAACACTATGTTTCTGCAAGGGAGTGGCTTATGTTATTAATAATGTATTGTTATTCATAAACAATGTCCCTTTAATTACCCTTTCAGAAAGTCTCCTTTTGCAGATATAATATCACAAATTGCTTACAGTTTGTAGCAATAGTCTTTGTATTTACTGTTTAAGGTATGTATCTTAGGTAATTAGGTAACATTTTTGATTTTTACCATTGTACAAATGTGAACTGCACAGGAACTCCTCATGGGTGAAACCTATGCGTAATATGACCTTCAGCACATATCTCATATGAGCCCCAAGTCTTGCGGATCACGCCGATGCATCTCGTACACCACTCGTGTCCTTGAATTACCATCAAGTCTTGCGGGTCACGTCGATGCATCCCGTACACCACCCGTGTCCTTGAATTATCTCGATGAATGTCCTCCTAATTTCTCTCCTTGGAGGTATTGCCAATTTATAGGCGAGACGCCAATATATAGTAATTGTTTACAGGTATATTGCGTGTACAACTGTTTTACACCAATAGGGACATAAGACTTCGTAAGTTTACTTTTCGGGTGATGAAGCTTTCACAAGTCTTACTATGACGAAACTGACGTCTCCAAATATTCGATATTATATAAATAAACAAGTTAAGCTGAAATCGCCACAAATAAACAACTATCAGTTGATCTTTTTAGAATGTACTTTTTTGCCAGGAAGTAAAATTTTTCTGAATTTGCCTATGCGATGTTTTAAATTTATTTCACAAGGTCACTTGAGTATATAAAAACCTTTTTTGTTATATAATTTCACTGATTTTACAAGATAATTAAATTAAATGTCGAACAAAACTTTATTACAAGGCATCCGCTACCGCGTTTTCAAAAGAATGATCGCAGAGGTTATGTCCACAGATACCATAGAGGAGGCGTTGAAGTTTTAAGTCTGTAAAGTATCCTTTACAGACTTAAAACTTCAACGCGGCTGCCAAGCGAGTCGAGAGAGCTGCATAGGTTTTATATCGAGAACGAAGGACACAGTATAATTATAAAGTATAGAACATCAATATTTTTCTAGGTATTTGCTTAATATGGATTGAACCAATCATAAATTACTTTAAATTATTGTTAAATACCTCGAAACATTACTGTTATTAATTAAATGTAGCTATTCAAAAAGCGTGAAATTCAGAGACGTGGTCTCTTACAATAGGTCTCATAAAAAAGCTCAAAGTTGCTCAGCGAGCTATGGAAAGAGCTATGCTCGGCGTTTCTCTACGTGATCGAATCAGGAATGAGGAGATTCGTAGAAGAACCAAGGTCACCGACATAGCCCTCAGGATTAGCATGCTGAAGTGGCAATGGGCTGGCCACATAGCGCGAAGATCGGACGGGCGTTGGGGCAGAAAGATTCTAGAGTGGAGACCACGTATTGGCAAGCGCAGCGTAGGACGACCGCCTGCCAGATGGACCGACGATCTTGTGAAAATCGCAGGAAATCGTTGGATGCAGGTGGCATCGGACCGGTTACGCTGGAAAGCGATTGGGGAGGCCTATGTTCAGCAGTGGACAAGTATAGGCTGAGATGATGATGATTCAAAAACTCTTTAAAACATGGTAAGATATTATAGGTACGGTCTTGGAATCTTATTAATTGTTCTTATCTAGTTATTAACGTATTATTATTATGAAGTTTTAAAAAATCGAAATATGTATTGTGGATATATTTCGTAATACAAAAAAGGCAATTCATGCTTAAAAAGTTTTGGAACAACTATTATACTATATGCTTTATAAATAAATTTGTAATTTATGTCCAAAAACTTGAAGTAAAACATCAATCACAATTAATAAATTGTTTTATAGTTATTATTAATTAATAATAATATTGCCGATGCTGACACGTGCGAGCGGGTCGCTAGTGTCGGGCGAACGAGCGGCCGGCGCGACGTCGCTCCCGCAGTGTGATGTGTGCGCCGCACTGTCGACCGCCAACCGAGCCTAGCCGAGCCTTTCCGTCGCGCTCTCGTCGCGCTCCATCTATTTGACCAAACCTTTAACCTTACGAAATAATGAAAGCTGAATTGTTAGTTCATTTGTGTGAACACTGAAAACCGCTAGTAACAATGGTGATGAGTGATGTTAAAATATTTTTGTTATCACTTTTCTAAAGACTACTATTATTTTAACATTGATTTTATATTATGAGAGTATCCTAACCCGACATTGTTGAATCACATCCTCTTGGGTTATGTGTAGGAAAATTTAATGTAGCGTTTTACGAAATTTCGGTTTTCCGGGTTAGCGCGTTCGGTAATAGCGGCTGTATCTACACTGGGCCTGTATTCGCTATAACCGCTATGCCGCGTTACGGCAACTTTGTAAAACGATCGTTTAATGGTATTCTTCAAGCCACTAGAGTGCCATTAAACCAGCCATACTCAAACTTTTCTCTATACGGGCCATAAATACGTTTTAGTTATGGTGCTGCGGGCCACAAAATAAATTTATGTAGGTGTTTAAAAAAAATTAAAATTGAATGGTTCATTTACTCTAATAATAAAAAAGAAAACGTGTTCATGATTAATCTGGCTGAATGATCTTATAAGTCCAGGCTAAAAACCCTATGATTTTTTGAGATATTATGTTTTACCTATTCACCAATTAATCTAGACCGGCATAAAAACTGATCCCTACCGCCTTTGATAAAAAAGTAAGTAAGAGTATGTAAAAAAATTCTTTATTTTTACAAGGAATATTTTATATTTAATTAAAAAAGACAACTTCGCCCCACACTTGGAATTATAACTGTGTCGTGTGTGCATAAACAAACATGAAATTCACATACACTCATATCCAAATAAATATTTCTGGGTCACAAGAAAATTTGTCCCGTCCAGGAATTGAGCCAGTGACTACACAATCCAGTAGACAGAGCGGCATAAACGAGGACCAAGCCATCTATTTACCAATCAGTCTAGACTGGCGAAATCACTATTTCCTACCCGGGTAACAATATTCATATCGATAACATTCCTTATTTTACATGGAAAGTTTACTCGTCAACATGTTTGAAATTCCAAAAATCTTATCCTCGTAGACATCCCCGACAATTTCACAACACTATCAGCCTAACTCATGATTTACGCACACTATACTTCAGGGTCATTATTCCCTATGACCAATTAAACACATAACGCGGCGCGTTACGCGCGCGTTGAGTTTAAAACGTGACGTCACGGCTGTCAGGTTGACCTAAAGCTCTGTGACTAGTTACTTTAAATAAAAATAAATAATCGAGTTATTTGGAACGGCTTATTAGTGTACATACAGTTCTCATAGTTGTATACAGTGTATACTGTTGTCCAGCCGGTGTGTGCAGTGTGGAGCGGTTGAGGCTAAAATTAAGTTATTAACTAAGTTGTTTACAGCTAAAAGCTTATATCTACCCCTTAGTGACTATAAAATAACTTAAAACAATTTTCCTACTGGGCTTTCCAACGTGATAGTGCAGTGCGTGTGTGCCTTTTCTAAGGGTGGCCTATGGTGTTATCAGGCTATAGTGTTATCTCATGGTCATATCTTGTTGAGATAATAATTGCACTTTGGTCACGGTGGTGCCATCTCTATTGTACGTCGGAACTGATTGATTATTGATAAACTGGCGCTGGCGCTACTAAAATAATTACCCTGCGCCATCTATTAATTTTTCCTCTAAGCGCATAACCGATAGCTGCACTCGATACGATGACAAAGTGTGGAGCTAGCGGTAAATTTCTCTCGCCGATAGGTGCCGTCACATGTAGCAGCTGCACGATTGTTTACCATAGGCAATGCGTTATGGCTTCCGAAACGTCGGTAATTAGTAAGGCCTGGACTTGTCCTGAATGCAAAGTCAAGCAACGCAGGGGTGACAATAGCTCTACCCCTGTCAGGAGCGTGTGCGGGAGTCCAGGGCAGGACGTCACACCCCCCTGCGAGACTTCTGGGGGCCCATCGATCCAAAGTGAGGAAGATACAGCTGGTACCGCTGCTGCCATACTCGGTCTAAAACAGAAGCTCTCCGAATACATGGAGGAGATCCGATCCGATATCCGCGAGTTTCGTAGGGATATGGCGGAATTTCGGACTTCGCTCCGCAATGCCACGGAGCGAATGGACGGCTTGGAAGCCAGGCTGGAAACACTGGAGCGGCGCCAGGTGGAGCCGGATGCGGGTGGTGTCTCGGAATTGGAGAAACAGGTCGCTCAGCTCAAGGTTGAGTTGAACGACCGCGACCAGGAGGCCCTGCTGTCCGACCTGGAGATAGGGCACCTTCCAGAGGAAAAGGGGGAGAATGTCCTGCATGCTGTGTCGGTGCTCGCTGTGAAGCTCGGCGTTCGTCTAGAGGAGCGCGACATAGTGTTTGCTGAGCGAGTGGGCGCGGTGACCGCGGCGGAGGCGGAGGGCGGCGCGGCGGCGCGGCCGCGGCGGGTGGTGGTGCGGCTAGCGCGCCGACACCTGCGCGAAGAGCTGCTGCGCGCCGCGCGTGTGCGCCGCACTCTCTCGGCCGACACCGCCGGCCGCGCGGCCCCTGGCCCCCGAATTTACGTTAATGAGAGACTCACGCGCCCAAATCGTCAGCTGTTTCACCGGGTCGGCGAGGAATGCCGAAAAAGACAGTGGCGGTACTCGTGGACGAGGCGCGGTCGCATTTATGCAAGGCAGGGCGATGGTCTGACCGTGTATCACATTAAGTGTGATGCGGATATCCAGCGTGTTTTTGGTTCGAGCCCAGTTTGAGAGATATTTCTGCTATGCTAATCGTTTTCCTATTACTCTTATAACCTGTCTATTATTTAGATATTTGTCGCAATATGCAATGTCTACTGTGCAGCTTGTAGTTTTACTTTTAGACTATTGTGTGGGGCTACACAAGGACAAACTTATTCCTTATTCACAATGTCTAGGACCTCCCATCTAAGAGTTGGTCTTTTTAATGCAGGATCTCTTAGCACAGGCCATGATGAATTTCTTGTAGCAATAATGAATTCGAAACCTGACATTATGGCCATCAACGAGACGTGGCTTAGACCCGGCGAAGATGACAGAGCTCCGAGAGTGCCTGGCTTCCGTCTATACCACTTACCCCGCCCTGACCACATTCGCGGGGGTAGGGGAGGCGGTGTTGGTTTCTATATACGGAAGGGCATTAGGTTTCGCATCCTCCAGCACCCTCCATCGCAACCGGTGGAGCAAATGTGGATCCAAATCACTGTGGGGGTGTTGAGCTTGTCATTGGAACCGCCTATAGGCCACCGTGGCTCGACATCAATGTTTTTCTCGATGCAGTTACCGACTCCATATCTACTCTCTCTAAGTATGACAAAATTGCATTGGTTGGTGACTTTAACATAGACTTGCTTGATACACATAGTAACAAATACACTTTGCTAAACCAGTTTTTACAGTGTCTGAATCTAAGTCAAATTGTATCGGAGCCAACGCACTTCACTGAGCATAGTAAGACATTGATTGACGTTGTCTGCACAGACGCAAAGGTCCGGAATGTTTTTCTCAGACACACTCCTGACTTGGGTGGCCATGCAATGATCCTAGTTGATTTCGATTTTAAAAAAGATAAGATCTCCCCACGTACAGTAACCTACAGGGCCCTAAAAAACATAGTCCCAAACCTTTTTAACGATGACCTCAACAGAGTGAATTGGAACTATTTCAGTATGAGCCACAGTGATATTAATGAACTTGTTCAAACCTACTCAGAATTTCTATTATCATTATTTGATTTGCAGACACCCCTTAAAACTACCAAATTTAACGACTGTCAGCACCCTTGGATCACAGATACTATTAAAAAGATGATGCAAATTCGGGATAATTATCACGATAAGTACAGAGTATATAAAACAGAATCACATAAAAATAATTATAAAACCATGAAGCACCTAGTGATAGTTGCAATCGAAAATGAGAAAAAAAGTTATTTCACCCAGCATATAAATAAAAACTACAAAAATTCTAAAAAACTGTGGAAAAACCTAAAAACTATATGCAGCCCTGGCAGGAAGGATAGGACTGGGCTCCCATCTCATATTAACAACCCTGATCTCATTAACACCCACTTTCTCAATGTTCCTGGCAATGAGTCTGTAACACTCTCCCAGTTAACCTACTTAGAATTTCATAGGCACAGCTCAGCCACATTCTCTCTTAGTACGGTGTCTAGTGAAACAATTAGCAAGGTCGTATATAGTCTAATATAGTCGAATGCGCTGGGCACTGATGGTATTTCACTGGACATGATACATATGGTTTTACCAAAATCATTGGAGGCTATTACACAAATGGTCAATGCCTCTATAGAATCAGGTACCTTCCCTGACAGCTGGAAGGTAGCCGTTGTCAAACCGATACCAAAAAACAACAACCCTGCCTCTTTACAAGAATTGCGGCCGATCAGTATTCTTCCCTGTCTATCAAAGGTACTTGAGAGAGTAGTATGTATGCAGCTCACAGCTTTCCTTGAGGGAAATAACATCCTCCCCAAAGCACAGTCAGGTTTTCGCAAAAGGCATAGCACCGCCACTGCGTTATTGGATGTCATTGACAATCTTTTGCTAGCTCAAGACCAAGGTAAGAGCAGCATACTCGTGCTCCTTGATTTTTCACGTGCTTTTGATTCTATAAATGTCTCCTTGCTACTGTCTAAACTTGCTTTTTATGGTTTTGACTCAAAAACAATAAACTGGTTCCATAGTTACCTATGTGGTCGGAGACAATATGTTGAAATTGTAAAAGATAATGGGTCTAAGGCATTTTCTGCTCAACGGCCTGTCTCTCGGGGTGTTCCTCAGGGCTCTATACTTGGACCAATACTGTTTATCCTGTATAGTGCTGATATTATAAACGAAATTGCACATTGCCGCTATCACCTATATGCAGATGATCTTCAGCTTTACTATTCATTTCCCTCTGCAAACTGTCTGGATGCTGTAAATAAAATAAATCACGACTTATTAAGAATATCAAACTGGACAAAATCTAACTCACTCATCCTTAACCCTAAAAAATCTAAGTACTTGCTCAAGGGTTCTACGAAAAATATTCTTAAACTCGGTAGTATGTCCCTTAGCATCATGGTTGATGGTCAGTCCGTTGAGTGTGTATCTGAAGCCAAAAATTTAGGCCTCATTTTTGATAGCGGCTTGCATTTCGGGAAACATATTGCTGAAGGCGCACGAAACTGTTTTTATCGCCTAAAACTTCTTTATAAAATTCGGCCTTATCTGAGCGAAGAAATCAGGGTACTTCTATGTGAATCCTTAGTGCTGTCCAAACTAAATTACTGTGACATTGTGTATGGTCCTTGCTTGCTCAGTAGAACTGAAAAACTGCTCCAGCGTGTCCAAAATGCATGTGCTCGGTTTTGCTTTTAAGTTCCCCCTCGCTCGCACACCACGCCTTTTATAAATGCGTCCAATCTTTTAAAAATGGCTGCACGTCGAAAGCATCACCTTGCATCGCTTTTGTTTGGCGTAGTTAAGACCGAAACGCCCATATACCTTTATGAGAAACTAACATGGGCACAATTACAGTCTAAGCAGCCGAGAAGGACCTGCACTTTCATACTTTCTACCCCAAAACACAGGTCTATGGCGTTTCGTGGCTCATTCAGATTTGCTGCCTCCCGGTGCTGGAACGACTTGCCTCCTCCTGTGCGTGCCCTTAAAACAATTGGTACATTTAAAACGACGCTTAAAAAGCTACTCCTGGATACGCAAAAACAATGTTAGCGCACTCACCTTACGTTTTTGCTCACCTGTATGGAGGCACACCTGTTTTATGTACCAGCACTGCAATCTTAAAGTAATTTCTCGCTTTCGAATTAGTCACAGCGAATAAGGTTCCTGAAGCATAGTGTGCGTAAATCATTAAGGGTGATTGTGTTGTTAAATTGTGGGAATGTCTATTTTGGATAAGATTTTTCTAACATGTTCTCGAGTAAACATTACTAGTAAAATAAAGATTATTTTGTCAGTAGTTGCTTATACCCCAGGTTGATTTTGGTTGTAACTTTCAGGTATCGAAATTTACCTACTATGTTTTGCTAGACATCCGGCGGCCGGAGGTTCAGTGCTCCAGCCGTGAGCATTGTCCGATAGATATATTATATTAGAGATATATACCATTTCAAGATTGTTTTACAAACTCATGATAACGAGTCGCATTTGGTCTCAATAAACACGGACGTATTTGATTCGTTGTTTAAGGATATTGGTGTCGGGATATGTGTATATTGTTTTCGTTTTTGTACATAATAATGTTTGTAGTGTAACCATTCGCTTTTTATTACAGATAATAAATTACACGCTGAGATACGCCTGGCTGTAGAATATCTCAATAAAAACCACACAAAATACGTGCTATGGAACGATATTCCAATTGATTTATCACTAATCTTAGGTTACATTAATTTGTGTCTCACCTATGCTATTGCAGAAATGCAATTTAAGTATTGATTGTTTGTCAATAAAATGTGATTAATGTTATTATCTAACAATTTGAAAAATGATTACAATTGCACAATTTCAATGTAGCACAATAATGTTACAACTAATTCATATCTTAACTAAATAAAACCTGTCTTGTAGGATGTATTGTTATCTTATATAATAATGTTTAGCTCCTGCAAAATGTTATATATAACAATCTATGTTATAAAAATAACTTGGCGTGCGTTTTGTTTAGGGAATGCATTTTTTTTGTGAAATAAATTAATAAATTATTTATAACTACTTATTTATTTATTTTTATAAATATTTAATGTATGCCTCTTTTCATTTACAATGATATTTGGATATAAAACGTATTATGAAATTCATATGGACGTAAGAGTCAAAGTGCTCTACAATAATCATGATTGTTGCAACACACACAATGAGATGTACGTAGGTACCCATACTTTTCCTATTAAACATTTAACTAGTGTTTGTCTGCGATTTCATCCGCGTTGACGTAGCCAGGAACCTATAATTTTTCCGGGATAAAGAGTATCTATCCTATGGGTCAATCCAGGTAATAAACTACCTGTGTGTCATCCAAATCCATTCAGCCGTTTTTGCGTGTTTGAGTAACAAACATCCAAATATCTAAACATACAATACTTTCACATTTATAACTTTAGTAGGATTTAGAGGTTTCTTATTTTGTCCGTTATTTGGACCGGCTGTATGCACGAATGTATCACAGGAAAACCACTAAACCGATTATGTCACACACGTATACAAGCAGTAATTATACTGTGTCCTTCGTTCGAAGATATAAACCATATTAGCAGCTCTCTCGACTCTTGAAACGTTAACGCCTCCTCTATGGTATCTGTGGACATAATTTTATTGGTCTTGTGCAAGTACTTGCACTTAAGACAAGTGAATCTTGTCCCACATATGTTTAACATTATGTATAGAAACATTTTTATTAGAAACACTATTGTTTAATAATTGATATACAATTTATAGCCATTCTTATTAGAATTTAATTAAAGATAGATGATCACAACTGTGTTATAAATCTTATCCTACAAAGAAACTTAATGCTAACAATAGACCTTAGAGTCATAATAAGCATACTAATAGAAAATTTATTAGTACCTATTCAGTTTTCTATCATGTAATGAGCTCAATGGTTTTGGTTTTTGATTATTTCCTGCACTTAATATATTAGAAGTTTGAGGCACACACAATGGAAAGATATACATCAATTCATGATTTGGAGAATAAGATGTTTTTACTGTATTTTTGTTTGATCATATGATAATGAATAAATAATATTTAATTAAGATTATTCAAGAAATTAATAACTATAAAAATAGTTTTGTAATTAGTTTGGAATGTGTACAGTTACTTTGAACACCAGTGATGTTTCTGGTATAGTTATGATATCAGAGACATAACACAAGCAGAAACTGCCACCATTAATGTAACACGTTGGTTTTAGAGCACTATATATGTTGTAATTTATTTAAAGGTGTTTCAGTGAAAAATATTGGATTGAGATATCATACAAAAATTTGCAATTTTGGTGTTGTTATATTTAAATTATTACATCCACATGTTACATGTATCTTATAAATAGGTATCTATATATAAAAAGAAAATAAAGTCATGCAAATGACTTAATAATAATACCCCTTTCAATCCGGTTTCCGTCCTGGTCATAGTACCGTTACTGCTCTCGACGAGTGTCGAGCAAGGTACTGGATAACTCGATTACGTACAGTAGCCCGGATGGTCATACACAAGTGCTACAGCTGTCGCCGAAGAAGAGACGCGCCTCCAGAGCCGAGCACCGGGAACTTGCCGCCCTGCAGACTGGCTCACCATCAGAGGGCCTTCACGTACACCGGCATCGACTATTTTGGACCTCTGACTGTAACAGTGGGTCGGGGCACACAGAAGCGCTACGTAGCCCTCTTCACCTGCCTGACTCCACGCGCCGTACACCTGGAAGTCGCCGCATCACTCAGCACCGAGTCAGCTGTGATGGCCCTACGACGATTCATCACCCGCCGCGGCTGCCCGACTGAAATATGGTCGGACAACGGGACCAATCTCCGCGGCGCCGATAAGGAGCTACGGGAGGCGCTGGACAATGCCACCCGAGAAGAGGCCACAAGGAAGACGATCAGCTGGCGCTTCATTCCCCCCGGCGCCCCGTTCATGGGTGGCGCATGGGAAAGACTGGTGCGCAGCGTAAAGACGGCCCTAAACGCGATCCTGATGGAGAGGCACCCGACAGAAGAGGTTCTCACCACACTGCTGGCGGAGGTCGAATTTACAGTAAACAACCGACCGCTCACTCACGTACCCGTCGACCCTGAGGACCCAGAGGCGCTGACACCGAACCACTTTCTGCTCTACGGCCCAGCGCGCAACCCGATACCAGGGACCTTTACTGACACTGATCTCATAGGCCGCACCCATTGGAGAGCGGCACAGAGACTCGCGGACATGTTCTGGGAACGATGGATAAGGGAGTACTTACCTGGACTTCAGTACCGGCGGGAGCCCCATGGACGCGGCGCCGCCCTGAAAGAGGAGGGCATCGTCCTCATTGCTGACAACGTACTCCCCAGGAACATGTGGCCTCTTGGGAGGATAATAAGGACCTTCCCTGGAGAAGATGGAGTTGTACGTGCGGCGGACGTCCGCACCAAGGGAGGAGTTCTTCGGAGGCCAGCGAAGAAATTGATAGTGTTGCCGACGTCGTCCCTCTATGAACCGTCAGTGAAGCCGACAGTTCACGGCGGGAGAAATGTACAGGACGACGTCTGCATGATTTGTATAAATAGATTATGTAATAGATTAAGTTACTGTAGTACATTATGTAATTTAAGTTAGAAATAAGATAATGTCATAGAATCGTAGCGCATAAACACTAGTATACAATAAGAAGAGTGTAACCCTGAAAGGGATAGGAATAATTGATGAGTGTAACCCTGAAAGGGATAGGAATAGTAAGAAGAGTGTAACCCCGGAAAGGAACAGGAATAATTGTATCATGATTGGTTTATTTGATTAATAAACTCGATGCAAAGCCCACTAGTTGTGACACAACAAAATAATATTTAGGAGCGCGAAACATCGCGCCATGCACGTTCGAGCGACTGAGGATTGGAAAATATAGGAAGAAACTCTGCGCGAAGAGGGTCACAACTGGTGGGTGGAGCACTGTTTCAAGATTATTCGGCTTTTATTTGAATTCTCCTTCACGACGCATACTAGCCACAGCAGCAACAGGGCGCACGACGTACTATTCGTCCTGTTCAAGAGCGTTCCGGCGAAGTCGAATAGGTACCCACTTGAGCCTTGCGCGAAAAACAGAGACATGATCATATTTGCGTAGACCAAATATGAATCGTATGCAAAAATTTTGTAGTCGCTCAAGTTTATTCAGTTGTTCTTCTGAAAGATCTAGATAGCTGGTGTCTGCATAGTCGAGGATAGGAAGGAGAAGTGATGATCGAGTGCAATTTTAGTGGCAGTAGGGAGAAAATTTCGCAGCCTTCGCAGTGAACCTGCTGAGGCGAAGATTCTCCGACTAATGTCTTGAAGCTGCAGTCTCCAAGTAAAATTAGTATCTATGTAGATACCCAAATTGTTGACTGTTTTACTAAAAGGAAGATGCAACCAGTCGATGCGTGTGGTCATTTTAGAATTGCCAACAATGATAACTTGAGTCTTTGATGGATTCACGTTGAGGCCGTACATCTTACTCCATTCGCATATTTTTGCAAGGTCACTATTAATTAAAGTAATAGCCTCCGACAACCTGGGTCATGGACCTTGACTGTAAATTTGGAGATCATCTGCATATAGGTGGTAGGAAGAATGTAATTGATTGGATATGGTGTTAATAAAAACAGCGAAGAGTAAAGGAGATAGAACGCCACCCTGTGGGACACCAGCATCAGTATCGCACCACGAAGAGTAAGAATCTTCAATGCGAATACGTTGCCGGCGGCCAAACAGGTAATTACGAAACCATTCAATCACCGTTGGAAATATGTTTATAGAGCGTAGCACACCAAGAAGAATTTCTAAGTCTACAGTATTGAATGCGTTACTAAAATCAAGCAGTGCTAGTATTGTTAAATTGCCCTTTTCCATAGCTGATCTTATATCATCCGTAATATTAACGAGAGCAGTAACGGTACTATGACCAGGACGGAAACCGGATTGAAAGGGGTATTATTATTAAGTCATTTGCATGACTTTATTTTCTTTTTATATATAGATACCTATTTATAAGATACATGTAACATGTGGATGTAATAATTTAAATATAACAACACCAAAATTGCAAATTTTTGTATGATATCTCAATCCAATATTTTTCACTGAAACACCTTTAAATAAATTACAATATATATAGTGCTCTAAAACCAACGTGTTACATTAATGGTGGCAGTTTCTGCTTGTGTTATGTCTCTGATATCATAACTATACCAGAAACCTCACTGGTGTTCAAAGTAACTGTACACATTCCAAACTAATTACAAAACTATTTTTATAGTTATTAATTTCTTGAATAATCTTAATTAAATATTATTTATTCATTATCATATGATCAAACAAAAATACAGTAAAAACATCTTATTCTCCAAATCATGAATTGATGTATATCTTTCCATTGTGTGTGCCTCAAACTTCTAATATATTAAGTGCAGGAAATAATCAAAAACCAAAACCATTGAGCTCATTACATGATAGAAAACTGAATAGGTACTAATAAATTTTCTATTAGTATGCTTATTATGACTCTAAGGTCTATTGTTAGCATTAAGTTTCTTTGTAGGATAAGATTTATAACACAGTTGTGATCATCTATCTTTAATTAAATTCTAATAAGAATGGCTATAAATTGTATATCAATTATTAAACAATAGTGTTTCTAATAAAAATGTTTCTATACATAATGTTAAACATATGTGGGACAAGATTCACTTGTCTTAAGTGCAAGTACTTGCACAAGACCAATAAAATTATGTCCACAGATACCATAGAGGAGGCGTTAACGTTTCAAGAGTCGAGAGAGCTGCTAATATGGTTTATATCTTCGAACGAAGGACACAGTATAATTACTGCTTGTATACGTGTGTGACATAATCGGTTTAGTGGTTTTCCTGTGATACATTCGTGCATACAGCCGGTCCAAATAACGGACAAAATAAGAAACCTCTAAATCCTACTAAAGTTATAAATGTGAAAGTATTGTATGTTTAGATATTTGGATGTTTGTTACTCAAACACGCAAAAACGGCTGAATGGATTTGGATGACACACAGGTAGTTTATTACCTGGATTGACCCATAGGATAGATACTCTTTATCCCGGAAAAATTATAGGTTCCTGGCTACGTCAACGCGGATGAAATCGCAGACAAACACTAGTTAAATGTTTAATAGGAAAAGTATGGGTACCTACGTACATCTCATTGTGTGTGTTGCAACAATCATGATTATTGTAGAGCACTTTGACTCTTACGTCCATATGAATTTCATAATACGTTTTATATCCAAATATCATTGTAAATGAAAAGAGGCATACATTAAATATTTATAAAAATAAATAAATAAGTAGTTATAAATAATTTATTAATTTATTTCACAAAAAAAATGCATTCCCTAAACAAAACGCACGCCAAGTTATTTTTATAACATAGATTGTTATATATAACATTTTGCAGGAGCTAAACATTATTATATAAGATAACAATACATCCTACAAGACAGGTTTTATTTAGTTAAGATATGAATTAGTTGTAACATTATTGTGCTACATTGAAATTGTGCAATTGTAATCATTTTTCAAATTGTTAGATAATAACATTAATCACATTTTATTGACAAACAATCAATACTTAAATTGCATTTCTGCAATAGCATAGGTGAGACACAAATTAATGTAACCTAAGATTAGTGATAAATCAATTGGAATATCGTTCCATAGCACGTATTTTGTGTGGTTTTTATTGAGATATTCTACAGCCAGGCGTATCTCAGCGTGTAATTTATTATCTGTAATAAAAAGCGAATGGTTACACTACAAACATTATTATGTACAAAAACGAAAACAATATACACATATCCCGACACCAATATCTCTAAACAACGAATCAAATACGTCCGTGTTTATTGAGACCAAATGCGACTCGTTATCATGAGTTTGTAAAACAATCTTGAAATGGTATTTCGTATGCCACTGGAGTACAGCGTAAAGCGCCACGTTATGTTTCGAATTAGTCACAGCGAATAAGGTTCCTGAAGCATAGTGTGCGTAAATCATTAAGGGTGATTGTGTTGTTAAATTGTGGAAATGTCTATTTTGGATAAGATTTTTCTAACATGTTCTCGAGTAAACATTACTAGTAAAATAAAGATTATTTTGTCAGTAGTTGCTTATACCCCAGGTTGATTTTGGTTGTAACTTTCAGGTATCGAAATTTACCTACTATGTTTTGCTAGACATCCGGCGGCCGGAGGTTCAGTGCTCCAGCCGTGAGCATTGTCCGATAGATATATTATATTAGAGATATAAGATCATAGCTGTTAAAGGATATTAAAGTTGCTGTCTTGTTTTAATATTTGATATATTTAGGTGTTTCATTTTATTAGGAGTTTCTGATTATCGCTATCGACTATTGGTCCTCAGACTTTTATTTTAATAGTATAAAAAGTAGGTATGGTCCATCAAAATTGAGCAACATACCTTTGGATGTCAGAAGCTCATCCAGCATGATATATTTAGCTTCATTAACCTCATTCAGTGCGAGTTCCATTAAAATGCCGGGTAAACATATAGCCGCATTATTTAATAACACTTGTATAAGCCAAGCTACGACTAAATGTAAGAAATTAGAGTTGCAAGTATCCTGGTGACAAAGAATATCAACATTAGATAGAAAGGGAATCGATGTTGGACTTCGGCTACCTTCCGTATTTCGTTGCTCCACCTAGCTGTAAAACATCTCACAACACATTTGTCGAGACACAGTATTTACTCAAGAACATATCTACCTTAAAAGTGGTTTCTCAGACAATATGACCGGCCCGCTGGCATTTAAGAATGCTACAGCTTCGCATTCACTAGGGACCAAATGGGCGTCGCCATGGGTCACTTTATACCCGGTTTATGCACTGCTACTTACGCCACTTCCCACCAAAAGTAATGGGCAGTACCGCGGCAGCGTCGCTTGTTCACATACTCCCTTCGCACTTCAAGCATAGCTATGTGATTCTCTTGTTTGTAAAAAACTTCTGACGTCAGATTTTCCTTTCCCAAAAATGACATTGTTTTCATAAAAATATCCCCAAGGCAATTTTTATACTAGCTTTCCCAAGGTTATTCTGATGCACCACCCTCACATTGTTTTTGTATTTTATATATTAATTTAGTTTCTTATCTTTAAGTGTTTATTCAAAATTATTTTTTCTGCATCATTCCATAAAGATTTCTAAACCAGCCACACTGAAAGTCGCGCGACGTCGCACGATGTCGCTCGACAAGTCAGGCGACATTGCGCAACCTGTGCCTTGTCACCGCGTCGCTTCAGTCTAGGGGCAGTCACTGAGTGTAGAGAGAGTGTTGACAAGCGATGCATGACACCTCTTCATGCGACATGTGTGAGTGTGGGAGTGTGTGTGAGTGTGTGTGGGAGTGTGTGTGAGTGTGTGTGGGAGTGTGTGTGAGTGTGTGTGAGCGTGTGTGAGTGTGTGTGAGTGTGTGTGTGTGAGTGTGTGTGAGTGTGTGTGTGTGTGTGTATGTGAGTGTGTGTGAGCGTGTGTGAGCGACCTCGCCGGCGAGGTTGGTGTCTGATCCTGTGTGCGTTATCCGTATCCGAAAGAAGGGATGTAAGGACATCTGGAGGGTTTGGTGAGAAAATGCCGCGGACGGCGGTAGCTGCTGATAGGAGGGAAGTTAGGGTCGTGATCGGCGGCGGCTACGATTAGCGGATTTCTATGATTGGACGCGTTAGCGAAATATCGAGTTGTAGCCTTTTTAATAAAGGCGCGAATAGGTTCGTGACCGAGATCAGAATGGAGATCGACATTCCGTATGAACCACGGGGCTCCGACGGCTTTGCGGAGGAAACGGGATTGAACGGCTTAGAGTCTATCGATGTGAGAACGGGCGGCGTGCCGTCCGAGCGTACGTCATGATGGGCACCTTTGACGTCATCAGCGTCTCTTATCGCGGGACATTCGTCTCTCAATAAATACGAGGGCAAACTCTTGAGAGGAAACCTAACGTTATAAACTGTAATACTTGAGGTCAATAAACTTACCCGATTAATATCTGATATTAGAAACCAAACAACACAAATAAGTTTCAAGAAGCTGTACATCAAACCAAACCATATCTGAAATGAAAGATAACTTTTAATGTTCATGTGTGAAAATAAATAAAAAGGTGGTATTTTAAAATCGCTCCAGCTTAACAAAACTCCAGTCAACTCTAACGACAAACGGTCTTGAATAATTATAAACATTCATAGATTCATCCCTCACTCGGGTTGAGGGCAATCATTTATCTCTTATAACATAGTTAAAAAAAACCTTATCCAATAAATTATTCTATCGATTAGCTCCGGCTAAACGATAGAATACATATAGAAACCTACCTGCAGACGTTCAATCAACGATGAAAACATTGTTTGTGTTACTTTCGTATACGAATTCATAAATAGTCTTATTTCGATGATTTTTTCTTCAGTTGATAGCCCTTCAATGACCAATTTCTTTTCCAACGTTTTTTTCAGTAACTTAATTAATTTCCGATATATGTCGTACATAAATATCGTATTTAAATGACCCATTATCACAGTCATATATCTGATAGTGGAATTGACAATATCTCTCACGTGAAAGTGTCGGACAATCATTAATGCAATATGCGCAGCCATAATAGAATAAGACGTGAAAATAAAGGAAAAAGTAATGTAGCTGTACAATATATTTGATCCACTAATATTTTCTGACAACTTCTTCACACGATGGTCCCGGGACGCCAGTGATAGTAAAATATATGTTAAACATTCTACAATTTGTGTACAGCCGTGCAAATATGCAACAAAAAAAGAATGTCCACTATAAGTTAGTAAAATTATAGGTACATAAATAACGCTAAATAACATTGTCAGATAGCTTATGAATTTTGAGTCACTTAGGTTAATGTAAATTCCATGTAGCTGTCTGAATACATTAATTGCTGTATAACACGAAAGTGACTTTAAATATTTTTTGATTTTTGATAACATTTTTAACAATGAAGAACTGTTGTTTAAGAACAAAACAGACGTCTAACACACAACAAATAACAACGTTGAATGTAAGTAATAGAAGTAGTTAGTTAAATAAAGAGCACTTTCATATCATGCTTAAATATATATGAAATGAACAATCAATCGGCGAGCTACATCTATCAATACGCATAAGACTACATATTTATTGTAATAGATTATATTTTTAACCACGATCGATAGGTAGTGAATATCCATCATACCTTTCGTTGTTCTAATGGTGCATGGCGCGGTTGGCGATCAGGATGGCTTGGGTTCAAACCCTAGATCGGAAGATTTTTGTAATGAATATTTCCGCCTATCCTCTCCGCCTATTACATTGGGACTATTTCTCCTTGGCAAAACATGGGTGTACACAGTCACAACTTTTCCCTATCGCTTGACGAAAGTAAGCGTGAAAGTAGACATCGTCACGACTATATTCCCCAACCGGGGGTGGCAGAAGTATACTGAGTACGACCACTTTTCTCCGAAGACGTTAGGTCTCATGTAATAAGGGGTAAGCCTGTTGCCATATAGGTGTCGGGTACAATTCTAGACTCCGAACTCATACTGGGAATATTTCGTTAGTAAAACTACATTTGTCCAACCTAGGATTTGAACCCAGGACCTCGTGATCACAAAGCGATGCGCTTTGTCACTAGATCAACGAGGCAGTCAGTAAGTGTGAAAGTATTATTTTTTAATTCATTTTAAAATGACTATCCTGGAAACACACACACACACACACTTATCCTGACATTATCCTGGGAAGCGTGGCGAAAGATGATTTGGACATGATGAGTGAGACGAGATGTGATGTATTGGACAACTGTTTATTCCAAACTTCCATATTTCACTAAACTAATCTCAAACAGCAGGGGGGCGAGTCTATTGCTGTGACATGCAGTTGGGCGCAGATGTTAAATGCTTTTTTAAAAGTACGAACGCTAAAATCTGGCTTGTACGGGGATAACAGTAGTTTTAGTAAAAGCCATGGTAAGCATGTATAGGTTTATTATCGTACTTGGCGTAACAAGTAGATGTAAATCTAGTTGTAACACCAATCTACGTTTATACTTTGCATAGAGCCATAGCTAAAGTCAAAGCCAAAGCCTTAGATAATGCCAAAGCCATGTTGACATCCCCTTATTAGGCCCCGCAAACATGCCACTGCCAAAGTAGTGAGGATGTGTCTATATAAGGCTCAATTAAGTCATTTGTGGATAATGCTAGTACCAATTGAAAATGTAGAACGAAACTCATTTTATTTCTATCATTTATACTACAAAGTGGTATGTATATACATAGTCCGCAGAATAAAGTGACGTCATTGTTTCAAAATTCAAACGCTAGATTCTCGGTCTCCAGATGAATTAACAAACAAACTAATCCGATAAAGATGAAGGAAGTATTTCTATATAACCAGCTAGAAAACTGCTTAAGAACATTCTTTGCCAGCCTTTCCACCTCAGCCACATGAGCTTTTTCACGCTTTTCTTTTACTAAAGTTTTAGCGGCGTTCTTTATTACCGGTATATTTCTTTCTGCATCTCTGACATACTGGCATTCAGATTCAAAGAAGAAACAGGCCTGCCACGCTTTCTTCTTACTTTCTACAGAGCTTTGTTACTCCGCATCCCACCATACATCACTTTTTGCTGTACTATGCTTCTTTGAGCAACTATATACTTCTTACGAGGATCCTACTATCCGATCCTACTTCTTACGCGGATCCTACTTAAACTCTCTTTTAGGTTATTCCAGCATTCATCTATATTTGAATCGGAAGAATCTGCTGTCAAAAGCTTTTGAACTTGCAACTTTTCAATCTTTATTCTTTCAAGGTCTCTGAAGGGCATACGCTATCGCCAGTGCCTCCACTTTCTGAAAAAACCACTAAACCGCGCAATTACGAGATTGTGGTCCGATTCAAGAGTGGGGCTTCTATACGCACGCATATCTTGAAGTTTGCTTCGGGGACGATTATCTACCTGGATCAAATTTAAAGTGCAAAGCACCACGGTGAGACACCTGGTATACGCCGTCCCCCATAGCGACTGCCCAAGCCGAGGCTGTTCCTCCTTGAGGCGCTCTTGAGCTTTTTGCCCCCCCTGCCGTTCTGGCCCGGGCGTAGTGGTTGCGGGCACATCCTTTTGTCTGCTGAAGCTGTAAAGGCCCCGCGGCCAACAACGTAGATCATTCACACACACACACACACAAAATTTGCATTTGAAGCGATATATAATAATATTAGCCCTGTTAAGAAACTGTCCCACTGTTGGGCACGGGCCTCCTCTCAAACTGATAGGGTTTAGGCCATAGTCCACCACGCTGGCCTAGTGCGGGTTGGCGAACTTCACACACCTTCGAGAAACTCTTAGGCATGCAGGTTTCCTCACGATGTTTTCCTTCACCGTTAAAGCAAGTGATAATTAGTTTTTAATACGCACATGCTTTCGAAAAGACAGAGGTGCGTGCTTGGGTTTGAACCCGAGACCTTTGACTTTGCAGTCCAACGGTCTAACCACTAGGCTATCACTGCTGATGCGATATGTCTAGCGATTTGAGAATGTATTATAACATTTATTACATCTAGTGACATAGAGAGAAGAGTGTGTGCAGGGAACAGAGTGAATGGTGCGATGGGAAAGCTACTCGGGAGCCGGCACTTAAGCCATAAGGTGCAGCTGGCCATACATAACGGAGTTCTTGTCCCAACGCTGTTATATGGTAGCGAGAGCTGGGTATGTAAGAAGAAGAATGAAAGTAGGATAAATGCGGTAGAAATGCGAGCTCTGCGGAAGATGTGCGGAGTGAAGTTGACCGACCGCATTAGCAACAGCATAGTAAGACAGCGAGTAGTTATGAAAGATAGTATCGGTGTAAAGATGAGAAAGGGCATGCTCCGTTGGTTCGGGCATATAGAAAGAATGCCAGAGGAAAGAATGACAAAACAGATATACAATGTGAAAGTGGAAGGATGCAGGTACCGGGGAAGACCTAGACTATCTTACCACGACCAAATAAACCGAGTCTTATCTGATGGAAAATTCAAGAGTCTTCGTAACCGGCGAGCGTATATGAGACGAACTATGAGAGTCGAGGAAGCCAGATAAGTATGCAAGGAAAGAACCTGTTGGAACTCTGTACTCTCTGCCTACCCCGCAAGGGATCTGGCGTGAGGTTATAGATAGATAGATAGATATTACATCTAGTTTATATATTGTTTATACTTAAATTGTATCTCTGCAATAGCATAAATAGAACAAATATTAGTGTGAACGAAGATTAAATATAAATCAATTGGAAAATCGTTTCATATTATGTATTTAGAGTATTTTTTATTGATATATTCCACAGCCAGGCGTATCTCAGCGTCTAAGTTATTATCTGTAACAGAAAGTCACGTCTATATTCCCCAGAGGGGGTGGCCGAGGTGTACTGAGTACACCTACGTTTCGCCGACGATGTTAGGTCCCATGTAATAGGAGGTGAGCCTATTGCCATATACCGGGCACAATTCCAGACTCCGGAGTCTTCCCAGCATGAGTCCGGACTCATGCTGGGAATTTTTTCGTTATAAAAAACTACATTTGTCCGACCTAGGATTTGAATCCAGGACCTCGTGATCACAAAGCGATGCGCTTTGCCATCAGACCAACGAGGCAGTCAACAAAAAGTGGTTTTACTTTGTAAGCATTTATGTGTTGTGGAAAACTATATATAGGCGTGACGGTATTTTTTTTTATTACAGGCTTAAGCTATTACTGCCTAGCCATATATTAGTTTCTAAAGATTAGTTAAGTGTAGCTCGCGGTTGTAGAAATTTCAAATCCAAAACACCTGCATTTTAATGTGAACTTAAATCGGAATTGATCATTCGCCACCGCGTCCTCTAGTAACACAAGTAACTCTACTTTCCGAATACAATATGGCTCTGGCTATCGCAAAGCATTATGTTTAGTATGCTCCCGACAACAAAGGGCATATTTCCAATACACGAGCACAAAAGGCTAACGATGATGATCATGACAACACATTTTTATACCGTCCTGGGGTATTGATCGAGATTGAAGTGCTTTACGAAACTAAGTACCTTATTGCCATGCTTTCAGAAATATTATGATATTTATCATTGTTCTAAATTTATATAGATACTATTAAGAGCCTAAGAGTGGAGATCAGTGATAGCCTAGTGGTTAGACCGTTGGACTGCAAAGTCAGAGGACTCGGGTTCAAACCTAAGCCTATGCCTAAGCAATACCTCTGTCTATTCGAAAGCATGTTCGTAATAAAAATTAACTATCACTTACTTTAACGGTGAAGAAAAATATCGTGAGGAAACCTGCATGCCTAAGAGTTTCTCGAAGGTGTGTGAAGTTCCCCATCCGGCACTGGGCCAGCGTGGTGAACTTTGGCCTAAACCCACTCAGTTTGAGAAAAGGCCCACGCCCAACGATGAGACAGTTAGTTAACAGGGCTAATATTATTAATATTAGTACTATTAAGAATCTCTCACATTTAATTTGAAGAAAATGAAATAAATATTGCGTTATCTTTTGAATTGCACTAATTTTAAAACGGTTTGTTTCTTTGCTCACAATTTATGATGAATACGAAAACCTTAAGAACGGAGATTATTGAACGGTATCTTAATTTTAATCATCGCTGCCTTTATTTTCATACCATTAAAGAAACACATCATTGTACTCGTATTTTTATTCCATATTTCTAAAATGAAAAAAATAAAATTGGTGTTGGATGATATTGATATTAGAGTAGGTATTAAGCGACGGTAACCAAGTCCTCAAACATGATATTCGTAAAACGTTCCGTTACAATATTTTATCATTATTAATTTATCCTCGGAGGCTAAATTCGTCGATCGCTCGTGACGAATTGATATTTTTCATGAGTCTTTTTCGGGAAGGACTGCCATTAATATCATGGTACTGCAATTTATTGCTGTCATTTATCATAATATCATCGAGTTTTTGTGTCACGCTATAACGACGCGGAGAGCTATCTATTGTACCAGAGTGGTTTTATATAGCCCTCTTGCATATAACGCTTTAATAAGTTATCGATATCCGATAGGTGCTAACGATCCAGATGAGTGTATTGTAATAAATAGGTTTCAAGAATTCTATTTATACTTTTTATTTTTAAAGAACGTAGCCGAACACTAGAAATTAATAACCTTTCCTTGTATCGTGGGTGCGTTCACAATCGTAAAATTCACAGAATAAAACAAACTTGCGTGAGTCACACAAAGATTTGTTTCGTGTAGGAATCGAACTCGCAAATCCACAATCCCGTAAGTGGAGCTGCTTTAAACCCTGGACTAAGCCGTCGTCGTTTGATGTGTAGTAAAAATGTTATAAAAGGCTTCTTAAGAATTTCCTTTCCACTTAATATTCCAGATGTGCAATTAACTATTATATACAACCAGACTAACAGTGATCTTAAAGCTACAATCAGTATACTGACATATACGACTAAATATATGCGTGATTAATCAGACAACGTTGATGTATTATCAGTGTGCAGACAGTGAATAATAGTATTGTGATGGTGGCAGTTGTAGTCACAGCATGACCACGCGGATGGCGCTGTTCGTGCTAGTGTGGCTGTTGCGCGTACACGGTTCGCTGTGTGGGTGTGCGGCGTGCAAACGCGCGTGCTACGATACGCATGAGTCGCTATGCGCGCCTAGCCCGCGCACGCCCAGCCCCGAGGAGCGAGCGCCCTTCGACGTCATCACATTGAAGCACTACACCCGTGAAGTCACTATACAGAGAGATTTTGATGACGAAGAAACCGAAGACCTTGACAAAACGAACTGCAGATTTCTGAAGAATGTAAGTTAGTTAATTTCACAATGTGTTAGTTAGTTAAAAACCAAACTTAAATAGTAGTATTCATGATGGTGAAGTTCTCGATAACCGTTGCAATATTTTAAGAAGGGACCGTGAAGAGACTTCTTCCACCAAACGAGAGGGGAGAGGTGTTCTCGTCGGTATTCATACAGAGTACCAAGTAATTCGTCAATCATCTTGGGACAGTGATATCTGGAAGATATCTGGATCACTGTTTTATCAAGCTCTGGGAACGCTTCCAATATTAATATATGCCTATGTTATGTACCACACGATGTCGGATATTTTGAACCACAGGAATTTTACACACACTGCCAAAAGTTGATACTAAATGATTTCCCCAAATAATCTTTTTTGTTAATTGGAGATCTTAATACTCCGGAGATGGTATGTTGTCCCTTTCCCTCTTCCTCTGTAGTTTCAGATGTTGTTACTCCATCATTATCCTCAAACAAGAAAACTCACCTTCTACTAGATCTAGTTACTATCTGTAATCTTAGACAGTTTAACTTTATTACTAATGCCAATGGGCGATTATCGGACTTAGTTTTTTCTAATATCGAAGTTAAATTTAATGCTAAATGATAATGATTGATTCAAATGATAGTTAATGATTTTATGATACGGTTAATGATAAACGTTTGAGTGCTACGCGGTCTGATTGAACGCTAATTTAAATTATAAACTATGATGATCGGGTAAAAGACTGCATTGGCGAAAATGTGCCACGCGAGCTCGGTGTTCGATTACCTCGAACATTTTCCCGGGCCACAAATGAGAAAAATGATGATGAAATGATAAAAATGAAAGCAGATGATACAAGACGATTTAACAATTTCAACTTACAAATAAAATGATTAACAATCTTCAAGGATTGAGGTACACAATAAACAATTTTGGATTGCTTAACGACCTTTATACCCTTGAATGTTCTACCTCGATAGGTTTGGGTTTACGCACAATTGGGGAGATCGCGGTATCTTTTTTGCGAATGCTACTAAACACACTAGGTAACCGCTCACTGATACACATTGATTCACTTCCACTCAGCTGACGGTCAGCTGTGCTCTGCTTTTGCGATTTCACTTCACTACACACAGACGCGGCTGCGGCCGCGGGCAGTGCCGGCGCAGGAGACTGATGCGAGTCTCGCTCCTCCCGGAAGCGGCGACGTCGCGAACACCGGTAACGCCTCCAGATCCAAAGTCCTGCTGCTATCACTGCTAGTGTTAATAGCACGTAACATATGATATACTGATGCACATCGTGCTGTGATAATTCATCCAAGTCCACGTCTGATACACTAGATTTTAATTTGCGTAACTCTTCGTTTATTAGGGTAATCGACTTATTGACTTCCGAGTCCTCGACAAATTTTTCTATCGGAATGCTCAGGTTGACTTTTTCATTAATGATATCAAACTTTGGTACAAAAATACCTGATTCTACACGCATTTGATTGTAATGTTTTTGAATAAGGTGTAGTGTAAAGTCTTTACTTTTTAAAATTCAGTTCTGTCCCGCTGTTATTATTCCAGATCGACTAAGAAATTGTTGCGAAATCTGGTCATCGCATATGATTTTTATAGAATAAGTATTGCAACAAAAATAGAAAAATCTTGATCCCGATTGTAATTCTACCCATTTGTTTGTACATATTGATTTTTGGACAATGGACCTTTTTGCTAAAGTATCTTTCTTACAAAAATCTTCATCTTGTTGCAGGTTATTGATTGGCTTAGATGATGCGCAAATGTAGGAATCTTCATTGTATAACCATGTTTGTAAATCATTTCTAGTTGTTATAAAATATGCATCATTCCTTAAATTAACTGCTATAGAATCTGATATAGGCACAACACTGACCATGGTATTTTGGGATTGTTAAGGTATTGCTATTAATCTGTAAAGCTGGAAGTCTTCTCTCCCAATGAGTGGAAAGATTACTTCGAATATGATGTACTCCGGTGTTACACGTGCCTTGACTTTGAGTAGTTTAAAGATGAAACGCAAATCTGTATTAATATCTTTTATAGGTAATCTACTCCCAGTAGGCATTTGGCTGTAAATGATCTGTAATTCCTTTCGGAGTTGTTCTGGTGTGAGGAGATGCACACTGATCTGTCCATGATAAATATCAGCTATTGTGTTTAATAGAGTGTCTTGTAATCTCTTTAAACTCTGTAATAAATTATTCCCTGCTACAGCCGTAATTGTAAAATCTTCTAGTTGTGACATATTAAATATTTTTCGTTGATCTGAATTCGATACTTCTTCTAACGAATTAAGCTTTCTGTTAATAATTTTGTGTTGCCTATCTACTGTTTCTTCCATTCTATTGATTAAATTAAACTCTGCTTCTACAACTGACGTTTGATTTCTCTCCACAAGTTCGACAAATGCCGTTCATTACGTTTTATCAGTTCAATGTCTCTCGTGTATTGTTCTGCGAATCGGGTATCCAATACTAAGAAAAGATCGTTTGCGATGTATCCAATTCCATTGATTAGACCTCGCCGACGCTGTCTGGCGTGATTATTATAATGCTGATTCAACAAAAGTCCATTATAATATTGTAACTCATTATATTCGTGATGTAATTGTGACGTTATCATGTTACAATGAGTGTGCTGGTCAATTTTACTACAAATTTTATCTAAACATTCTGATATTTTGCTATATGCTTTTAAAGCATCTTGATAGGGCTCCAAGTCATAATAAGTTACCAGTGTCCATTTATCTCGCACGAGTTGAACCTTTGATATAGGTTTAAAATATAGCGATTGATTATTGGCCAATTCCGCAATGTTATAGGATGCCAATGTTGGTGATAATAAGGTAATAAAGAATAACAGTGTTGCTATTATAGTTGCAAAGTATGATCTTGTTTTTCTTTTCTTCGGTACGGAACTTTGCTCCTGTTCTTCTTTCTTATCTGCCAAGTTTGATTTAGATAATTCATTTGGCGACGGTGTGCTTGGTTGCTCATTAACAGGCAAAAGTGATAATTTTATTATTGGGCGTTTTAAGATACCGTTATTTGTTTTTAGTGTGACCACTCGCACTAATCCATCTGATCCCGGATGCGTTTCAAGTACGCGTCCCATAGCCCACTTTGCTGCTGGTAAATCTTCGTGAATCATAACTAAATCTCCAACTTTAATATTTTGCCGTTCTAATAACCATTTGCTGCGTGCCGAGAGTTGCGTTAAATATTCCGCCTTCCAGCGTTTCCAAATATCTTGATGCAATTTTGTTATTAGATGCCATCTTGTTCTTGCATCTTTTTCTGTCTCGATAACGGTTAGTCCAGATCTCGTGACCAAGAAATGAGCAGGTGTTAAATGGTCTAGATCATCAGGGTCTTCTGATAGTGCACAGAGAGGCCTCGAATTGAGATGTGCCTCCAGTTTTGATAGAAGAGTAGACCACTCCTCAAAAGTTAACTTTTGCTCACCCACGCCCCTAAGATGATGTTTAAGACTACGCACTGCTCGCTCCCATAGACCTCCAGCGCTTGGCCATGCAGGCGCAATTAAATGCCATTCGATGCCTAAATCTGATATTTCTTTGAAAAAGCTGTCCCCAAACAAATTTTGAAGATGTTTATGTTGCTCTTGAATCATTCGGTTAGCCCCAACAAAATTTGTTCCGTTATCACTAAAGATATGCTTCGGGGCCCCTCGTCGTGCTGACATCCTGGTGAGCGCTGCTAGAAAGGCGGAACTAGTTAAATCTGATACAATTTCCAAATGTACGGCTTTGGTAACCATAGACAAATACCGCGATATATCCTTTCGTTGTTTTAATTCCACGGCCTTTGTTAGCTTTCACGTCAACGGCTCCCGTGAAATCTACCCCTGTATGAACAAATGCACTCTCCGGGTTTATTCGATATGCTGGAAGATCTCCCATTAATTGTTGCTGCTTACTTTTTTCTTGTTTCTTACAAATGATACATTTCCTAATATATTGTTTAGTTGCATTGCCACCTCGAATAATCCAATAACTTTGTCGTAAATTCGATAAAGTCAACCTTGCTCCTCCGTGACAGGTCCATTCATGTGCTTGTTGAATGAGTAACGTAGTTAGCTGACTGTTAGAAGGGATAAGAATGGGATGTTTCATCTCCTGACTGATATTTGCCTTTTTTAGTCTCCCTCCTACTCGTAATATTCCTTGTTCATCAAATATCGGATTTAGATTCAAAATTTTGCTCTTACAGTGTACCCTTTGATGTTTATGTAAATAATCAATGTCATTTGCAAATTCCATTTGTTGCACTGTTTTAATAATCAGCGTTTTCGAATAACGAAGCTCCGGAAATGTGGGATAGTGTGATTGACCTGCCTTGTTTTATATATTTAGACGTAATATCCATGCAAAAATGCGAGTTATCTTGATAAATGAACACAGATTGCTGTCAATTAAACGTATGTAAACACGATGTCAACATAACCTTAAACTTTATATTTAAGAATATGTTTTGGTAACTTCACCATTGAATTAAAAAAAATAAGCAACACGTGATTATTACAACTTACGTGTTTGCGTACTCGCAAATAGCCAAACTCACCTAGAATTTTTTTTCGCCTTTTCTTAAGACTTAGTAACAATGTTGATGTGAAAACCATCTACAAGCAACTCTCCCGCACCTCTCCCTAAATTACCCTATATTTCGCATGTATTTTTGTATACATGTATCGGTGTATATATTTTTTTATATTGATTAGCAGTTTGCCGCAGCTACGCACGCTTCCATTTTATGACAACAACTGCGCCACCGGCCAAGTCTAGCTGTGGCTAATCCACTTGACGCCATAAATACAAAAAAAAACGTCATATTCGATCAAGCAGTTTAGGCGGAGAAGAATTACGAACACTCACACCGGAATTTTATATATAAAGATACAGGCTATATGCTTTTGCAAAATATCTGCCATCTCTAATACAAAATAAATGTATGAATTTAATACCAACTATATTAATTGACGAAATATTAATTGAACTTGACGGACGATTTAGCGCAGTGGGTAAGAGGTTAAGCCGCCGTTCGCGAGTTCGATTCCCGCACCGGACAAATGTTTGTGTAATCCACAATTATTTGTTTCGAACTGGGTAATTGTGTATGTGTATTTTCATGTTTGTAAATGCACTCATGACACAGTAATAAATCCTAGGGTGGAGCTACGTTTCTTCTAAAATATAATTCTAAAATATAAAATCCAAAATTTTAATTAAAAAAAATATTTTTAAAAATAAGCTTTAAAAGCACAAGTTTCTATGATCTCCATCCCGCTCCTTCAACAGACCCTGGACACCATCCGGGTATACGGTACTCGTCAAGACAAATCCCACCAGCCGAAACACGGTGAAGTTATTTTAAGTAGTTGGCCTCTGCCACGGCTTCATCATCAGACTCTGAACAGCATCTGACTGTACAGTAATTGTCAATACTAATCAAACAATCTTAAACACTATGGGATTATGTTGTATAGTTCACATGTTTCCATGGCAACCTTCCGACTCCAATATCAGACCAGTTTCCACCACCACGGTACCATATGATTGCATTGTCACCGAAACTGGCGTAGGGATTATTTAGGATTAATGTTATTAATATAAATTTAATTATAATCTCTAAGAACATTGCGGTCTACATCAATACAAATATCTTCTTGTTTTACGTCACGTTATAGAAATAAGTAAAGATTTTTAAGTTTTCTATTTATCTATATCGGCACGCTAAATCGCTTGCGGGGTAGATAGAGAGTATAATGTTACAACAGGTTCTTTAATTACAGACTTCTCTGGCTTGCTCCACTCTCATAGTTCATCTCATACACGCTCGCCAGTTACACAGACTCTTGACGTGCCTTTTAAGACACAGTCTCTTTAGTCATGGTCAATTTTAAGTAATACCTATGAAAATACGAAACCTAAACTTAAGTGCTTTAATATTTGTATTTATATTAATAAAAACTATTAAGAAGAAATATTAAAAGTAGTTTGCGCAATGATGTGGGAGTCATAAACCACGCTAAGAGTCCCTGGCGGTTAATTAGTTGGAGCCGCGCACTTAGTGGAGCTGGTTACTTTTTTTATCCATTACAAACTTTTTAATATGTCTACATTTAGTAATGTCCTTTCATTGTTGTCTCAAACTACACTGTGTATTATTAAATATAGGTGAATAACTTATATTAATATTGGGCGAAAAAAACAATGTATTGTAAATTGAGTTTTTTGAAATATCATCGTCAGTCTTCGTAACTGGCGAGCGCGTGTAAAACAAACTATGCCAGTGGAGGAATCCCGAGAGGTTTACAAAGAAAGAACTTGTTGGAACTTAATACTGTCTGCAAAGTATGAAGGGATCAGGCATGATGATATAGATCATCATTCACTGAAAGACGTCCTCTCTAGGACAAAGGCCTTCCCCAATAAGATCTTGCGCCCGTTCGCCCCCTGTTTTCGCCCCTTTACACGGTACCCGTTCACCCCACAACACAGGGCGAACTTATTTTGAATATTTATGAATATTAAAAATTTGCCCCTCGTTCAATATAAGCATATTTTTTTCCAAATGACTGCCTCGTTGGTCTAGTAACAAAGGGCATCACTTTGTGATCACAAGGTCCTGAGTTCAAATCCTAGGTCGGACAAATGTAGGTTTTCTAACAAAAAAAATTCAGTATGAGTCCCGAATCTGCTATTGTGTCCGGTATATGGCAATAGGCTCGCCCCCTATTACATAGGACCTAACATCGTAGGCGAAAAGTGGGTGAACTCAGTACATCTCTGCCACCCCCGCTTGGGGAATATAGGCGTGATGGTGTAAACCTGTTTTTTTTTTTAAATACATGTATATTATAACTGAATTTTATTTCACTGTGCCTACAATTTACTTTGACTTTACGTTCAAAAGTTTCCAAAGATATTTTAATATAGCCTTTAGAGGAGAGGCGAACGGGACCACATAAACGTTTAAAGGACGGACTGGTTCATTTATGCCATCAGGAGCGAAATATACGGGTCGAACGGATGCGAGATGAGAAGGGAAAGAAACTCCACGGTAACTCTTGTTAAATGAGATTAACAATTCTTTTTGTATACATTGCATTCATGGGTTAAGTGAGCATAGTGCAGAACATACTAGACGAACTTAAGTATAAATTCAACATAAATATACTTAAGAGTCATGGTATCAATCAGTGTCTACATAATCCTCTCATTAAAAAATAGAGACTTTGTAAAGGTATATAATAAAAAGTATAACAATAATAGTAAAAGAAAAAAAGGGTTACTATAAATATGTAATATATCTACACACCGGATGTGATATATCGACATACCGTCAGTTTTACCATATTGTTTTCTATGTTCTTAAGTAGCATTAAGGACCTGCCGCGATCGGACGTTTATCGGCCGGGAGAGCGATAGTGACGCAAACCTTACAAATAAATAATATTGCTCGCGCTTGGAAACATACGACGTAAGTGCACAAACAATCAGTATTCATTTTCTAAAAAAACTACACTATGAAACTAAAAAGAACATTACTACCATTATTTGCTATGTTTTTAAATAAATTCTATTGTCTAGGTCTTAAGTGTTTCGCGTTGGAATCAGAAAATGTAAAGCAAAAAATAAATTTTGTTTGTTTTTCTATCGAATATCTATCTATCTATAACCTCACGCCAGATCCCTTGCGGGGTAGGCAGAGAGTACAGAGTTCCAACAGGTTCTTTTTTTACATACCTCTCTGGCTTCCTCGACTCTCATAGTTCGTCTCATACACGCTCGCCGGTTACGGAGACTCTTGACTTTTCCATCACATAAGACTCGGTTTATTTGGTCGTGGTAAGATAGTCTAGGTCTTCCCCGGTACCTGCATCCTTCCACTTTTACATTGTATATCTGTTTTGTCATTCTTTCCTCTGGCATTCTTTCTATATGCCCGAACCAACGGAGCATGCCCTTTCTCATCTTTACACCGATACTATCTTTCATACCTACTCGCTGTCTTACTATGCTGTTGCTAATGCGGTCGGTCAGCTTCACTCCGCACATCTTCCGCAGAGCTCGCATTTCTACCGCATTTATCCTACTTTTATTCTCCTTCTTACATACCCAGCTCTCGCTACCATATAACAGCGTTAGGACAAGAACTCCGTTATGTATGGCCAGCGGCGCCTTATGGCTTAAGTGCCGGCTCCCGAGTAGCTTTCCCATCGCACCATTCACTGTGTTCCCTGCACTCACTCTTCTCTCTATGTCAGCGGTGTATTTCCCATCCTTACTGAAGGCGCATCCAAGATATAAAAACTCATTCACTTGCTCCAGCACATCGTTACCAACCACAATCCTTACATTCGTTCTGGTTTCTTCCCTTTCAAAAACCATAATCTTGGTTTTCTTCACATTCAAGTGTAAGCCATTGATCATGCAGTCGTTTTTCATAACTGTGACTAGTGTTTGCAGATCAGTGGCTATTGGCGCTATTAAAACCGCGTCATCTGCATAAAGTAGATGGTTTACCACTAAGTCACCCATTTGTACACCTTCATTCATCGCTTTCAGTCTTTGAAGACTTTTGTCCAGATATACTATAAACAGTCTAGCGGACAACACGCAACCCTGCTTGACGCCGATTTTAACGTCAAACCAGGATGACCTGTTACCACCCACCCGTACGCATGCCTTGCAGTCCACATAAGTGGACTGGATGGCTCGCAACAGAGTGCCATCTATACCATACTCTGGCAAAATGTCCCAAAGTCTCTTTCGCACAACTCTGTCAAATGCCTTCTCCAGATCTACAAAACCGCAGAAAACCTTCCGCCCCACTGCCAGATGCTTCTCTACGATGTTGCGGAGGGAGAAGACTTGATCCGAACATCCTCTTCCAGACCTGAAACCCCCTTGTGCCTCGCACAACATTCCAACGGACTTCACGTGCATTCTCCGTTCAATAATTTTACCGTACACCTTGGCTGCCAAGCTGATCAAACTGATGGCTCTGTAATTGGCGCAGTCATATTGTGAACCCTTGCCTTTATACAAGGGTACTATGACTGCGCGGCGCCAATCTGTAGGGACCCTACCGGTCCTCCAGCAAAAGTTTGCAAGGGCCCGGAAAGCGTCCCGGACGCAAGTTCCACCATATTTGATCATCTCGGCAGATATCATGTCTACTCCCGCAGCTTTACCATGTTTCATACTTCCTATCGCCCATTTAACTTCTTCCATAGTGATGTCCTCCGTTGATTCTGGTGCCGCAATCTCGCCTTTGGGCACGTCTGCGGCATCAGCATCCGGGTCATCTCCATACATTTCTCCAAAATATTCACTCCACCGGTTTAGCACAGCTTGTGTGTCTGCACGAATGTCACCATCTTTAGATTTTATCCTTTCCATTCTGGAACCTGACGAATCACCTCAGCCTTTCTCACCTTGCTCCAAAAGAGTTTGGTGTTGTTCTCGAAGTTCTTCGCCAGCCTCTCCTCCTCAATCATACTGGCTCTTTCAAGCTTTACTTTCACTAAAGTTTTAGTGGCATTCTTGCATTGCCGGTATATTTATTTCCTCATCTCTGTCATACTGGCATTCAGGTTCAAGTTTTATTTATATGAAATTAAATCCTTTATAATAATTCTTGTATCATAGAAAACCCTTATGAGACGAACTATGAGAGTGAAGGAAGCCAGGGAGGCATGCAAGGAAAGAACCCATCGGAACCTTGCACTCTTTGCCCACCCCGCAAGAGATCTGGCGTGATGATATGGATAGAGTTAGATAGATAGCTAGAAACCCTTACTGTGTAATAGACCTGAAAACAAAGTATGTTAGTACCCAATCTATAACAATATGATACAAATATGACAGGGAAACCTATTTCCCCACTAATGTGTCTTCCAAGGGGCATGTGGATCTTTTATTTTTTTTTTATTGTCAAATGATCTCTTTTTGAGTACAGTACCAACCAAAGGCTACGAATTAATTTGGTGGTTATAAGAATGTTTTTGCTATCATTACATATTTTATTTATGATTTTTTTTTTAATATCAACGTATATTTAATGTTGTTATATTTTTAATCTTTAAAGATGTACATATACCAAAATTTAACATTTTTGTACTAGCGACCTTTGTACTAATGACCTTATCTGGAATTAAGTCCGGTGAAGCTGTAAAGGCCTGGCGGCCAACAGCGTACATCACTCGCACACACACCTTATCTGGAGATATTCCTCACATAAGGCTATGTGCTTTACAATTTTAGAGTCTGGAACGAAGGGTAGTACTAATGTGTGGTAAACAAACATAACCTACCCCAGTGTTATTACTATACCACTATTATTAATTCAATTTAAATTTCGAAACTATCCCGGAATCATTTCCATGTCCTGAGTGTGCGCCGAAAAATCAATCCTTGGCTACATAAATATTTATGTATCACTTAACGATTCGTTCTTGCGCAATAACGCCCGCGAACATTCGTTTTAGGGCCACACCTGAACCAATCACATTACTGATGAAAAATACACTCCTAATTTAGTAATAACTTAAGAAGCGAATAAGTTACAGTAGACTAAACCAAACCACGGATTACAACTGTATCATATTGGGAATCCTATTCATAACTGAATTATTTCATACTATGAAATTTTCATTTCATACCACACTTTCTCTGCTTCTTTGTATGTGACTGTTTTTATAAGTAGAAAAAATTGCAATGAGTAACTTTCTAGTTAGTTCTAGATGTCCAACCGTGAGAATTGAGTGTTACTCAAATTATTATTATGTATCCCCCATTAATAATAAATAAATAATATCAAGTTCCTTAGAACTTAGATTATTGCTGATACCTGTGATAAAAATATACTTTTGATTATTCTTGTTTAAGATAATCCATTCTTTCAAATACTGTAACTCAATATTTCATCAACCGTAGCATGTCAACATAATATCATTAAATTTTCAAATGAAATAGAATAGAATAGAATACACTGTATTGTACACCAACATAAGCAAGAACAACAAGCAACTGCAATAGGGCAGTTGGTGGCGTACACTATCATTGAATTATTTACATTTAATAAATCTAAATACTAATCTACATACATAGACCTACACTACATACTACATACATATATATATACATATACTTACACACTAATACATACTAATAGGTAAAACACAATAGAATAATTATGAAAGACAAGAAGAGAGCAAATGTTTTGTTACCATAGATTTAAAAGAAGCTTGTGTCTTTGCTCATCTGATAGACACGGGCAATGCATTCCACAAACGTACAGCTTGAACTGTAAAGGATTTATCAAAGAAGTTTGTGGAATGCAACGGTGTGAATCGTATGCAAAAATTTTGGAGTCGCTCAAGTTTATTCAGTTGTTCTTCTGAAAGATCTAGATAGCTGGTGTCTACATAGTCGAGGATAGGAAGGAGAAGTGATTGAGCGAGCGCAATTTTAGTGGCAGTAGGGAGAAAATTTCGCAGCCTTCGCAGTGAACCTGCTGAGGCGAAGATTCTCCGACTAATGTCTTGAAGCTGCGGTCTCTAAGTAAAATTAGTACCTATGTAGATACCCAAATTTTTTACTGTTTTACTAAAAGGTATCATAATGCCGTCAAGCATTATGATACCTTTTAGAAAATTAGGAAGATGCAGTCAGTCAATGCGTGTGGTCATTTTGGAACTGCCAACAATGATAACTTGAGTCTTTGATGTATTCATGTTGAGGCCGTACATCTTACTCCATTCGCATATTTTTGCAAGGTCACTATTAATTGAAGTAATAGCGTCCGAGAACCTGGGTAATGGAGCTTGACTGTAAATTTGGAGATCATCTGCATATAGGTGGTAGGAAAAATTTAATTGATTGGATATAGTGTTAATAAAAACAGCGAAGAGTAAAGGAGATAGAACGCCACCCTGTGGGACACCAGCATCAGTATCGCACCACGAAGAGTAAGAATCTTCAATGCGAATACGTTGCCGGCGGCCAAACAGGTCATTACGAAACCATTCAATCACCTTTGGAGATATGTTTATAGAGCGTAGCACACCAAGAAGAACATCTAAGTCTACAGTATTAAATGCGTTACTAAAATCAAGCATTGCTAGTATTGTTAAATTTCCCTTTTCCATAGCTGATCTTATATAATCCGTAATATTAACGAGAGCAGTAACGGTACTATGACCAGGACGGAAACCGGATTGAAAGGGGTATTATTATTAAGTCATTTGCATGACTTTATTTTCTTTTTATCTATTTATAAGATACATGTAACAATTTAAATATAACAATACCAAAATTGCAAATTTTTGTATGATATCTCAATCCAATATTTTTTACTGAAACACCTTTAAATAAATTACAACATATAAATTGCTCTAAAACCAACTTGTTACTTTAATGGTGGCAGTTTCTGCTTGTGTTATGTCTCTGATATCATAACTATACCAGAAACCTCACTGGTGTTCAAAGTAACTGTACACATTCCAAACTAATTACAAAACTATTTTTTATAGTTATTAATTTCTTGAATAATCTTAATTAAATATTATTTATTGATTATCATATGATCAAACAAAAATACAGTAAAAACATCTAATTCTCCCAATCATGAATTGATGTATATCTTTCCATTGTGTGTGCCTCAAACTTCTAATATATTAAGTGCAGGAAATAATCAAAAACCAAAACCATTGAACTCATTACATGATAGAAAACTGAATAGGTACTAATAAATTTTCTATTATGAAATAAAACTATTTTACGGATTTTATCGCGGTTTATTTTTTTATTTTTAGTTCCCGACGTTTCGAGTACTTTGCAGCACCCATGGTCACGGGAGGGACTGAGGTGTTAGACGTCCAATAGGCATAGTTGTTCCGGGGTACCCTCAAACTTCTTAATTATTTTTGTTGTTGTTGGTCCGATCTAGGCAGAATGAGCTCACGGTGTCTTGAGGTCTTGCAGTGTTATGCTTGGTTTTGGATTTGATTATATTAATTACGTCTGCAGTCTGTGAACATGTCCTTGACCGCACCCGCCATAACATCAGATTTGATAGACCACAAATCCTCGTGAAAGAACACCGATTCCTACCAAGGATGGTTCGCGAGGTATTTGAAATTAAAAAACATCCTAATTTCAATAGAGAAGATGGCTGGGTGCTTCCATCGTCTTGGGATCCGGTAATTAATATAATCAAATCCAAAACCAAGCATAACACTGCAAGACCTCAAGACACCGTGAGCTCATTCTGCGTAGATCGGACCAACAACAACAAAAATAATTAAGAAGTTTGAGGGTACCCCGGAACAACTATGCCTATTGGACGTCTAACACCTCAGTCCCTCCCGTGACCATGGGTGCTGCAAAGCACTCGAAACGTCGGGAACTAAAAATAAAAAAATAAACCGCGATAAAATCCGTAAAATAGTTTTATTTCATGTGTAATATTCGCGTAAATCTAAGAACTCAATAAATTTTCTATTAGTATATTTATTATGACAACATATATAGTGCTCTAAAACCAACGTGTTACTTTAATGGTGGCAGTTTCTGCTTGTGTTATGTCTCTGATATCATAACTATACCAGAAACATCACTGGTGTTCAAAGTAACTGTACACATTCCAAACTAATTACAAAACTATTTTTATAGTTATTAATTTCTTGAATAATCTTAATTAAATATTATTTATTCATTATCATATGATCAAACAAAAATACAGTAAAAACATCTTATTCTCCAAATCATGAATTGATGTATATCTTTCCATTGTGTGTGCCTCAAACTTCTAATATATTAAGTGCAGGAAATAATCAAAAACCAAAACCATTGAGCTCATTACATGATAGAAAACTGAATAGGTACTAATAAATTTTCTATTAGTATGCTTATTATGACTCTAAGGTCTATTGTTAGCATTAAGTTTCTTTGTAGGATAAGGTTTATAACACAGTTGTGATCATCTATCTTTAATTAAATTCTAATAAGAATAAATATATATAAAATTGTATATTAATTATTAAACAATAGTGTTTCTAATAAAAATGTTTCTATACATAATGTTAAACATATGTGGGACAAGATTCACATGTCACTTAGCAAGTACTTGCACAAAACCAATAAAATGATGTCCACAGATACCATAGAAGAGGCGTTGACATTTCAAGAGTCAAGAGAGCTGCTAATATGGTTTATATCTTCGAACGAAGGACAGTATAATTACTGCTTGTATACGTGTGTGACATAATCGGTTCAGTGGTTTTCCTGTGATACATTCGTGCATACAGCCGATCCAAATAACGGACAAAATAAGAAACCTCTAAATCCTACTAAAATTATAAATGTGAAAGATTTGTATGTTTAGATGTTTTGTTTGTTTGTTTTAAAAACGTAGCCCCACACTAGGATTTATTCCTGTGTCGTGGGTGCGTTTACAAACATGAAAATTCACAAACAAATACCCAGACCGGAACAAATAATTGTGGATCACACAAAGATTTGTCCCGTGCGGGAATCGAACCCGCGACTATTCGACACAGTGGGCGGAGCCGCTCAAGCTCTTAACCACTGCGCTAAATCGTCCGTAAGATATTTGGATGTTTGTTACTCAAACACGCAAAAACGGCTGAATGGATTTGGATGACACACAGGTAGTTTATTACCTGGATTGACCCATAGGATAGATACTCTTTATCCCGGAAAAATTATAGGTTCCTGGCTACGTCAACGCGGATGAAGTCGCGGACAAACACGAGTTAAAAGTATGGGTACCTACGTACATCTCATTGTGTGTGTTGCAACAATCATGATTATTGTAGAGCACTTTGACTCTTACCTCCATATGAATTTCAGAATACATTTTATATCCAAATATCATTGTAAATGAAAAAAAGGCATACATTAAATATTTATAAAAATAAATAAATAAGTAGTTATAAATAATTTATTAATTTAATTCACAAAAAAAAATGCACTCCCGAAACAAAACGCACGCCAAGTTATTTTTATTACATAGATTGTTATATATAAAATTTTGCAGGAGCTAAACATTAATATAAGATAACAATACAGCCTACAAGACAGGTTTTATTTAGTTAAGATATGAATTAGTTGTAACATTATTGTGCTACATTGAAATTGTGCAATTGTAATCATTTTTCAAATTGTTAGATAATTATTATAACACTTATCACATTTTATTGACAAACAATCAAAACTTAAATTGCATTTCTGCAATAGCATATGTGAAACACAAATTAATGTAACCTAAGATTAGAGATAAATCAATTGGAATATCGTTCCATAGCACGTATTTTGTGTGGTTTTTATTGAGATATTCTACAGCCAGGCGAATCTCAGCGTGTAATTTATTATCTGTAATAAAAAGCGAATGGTTACACTACAAACATTATTATGTACAAAAACGAAAACAATATACACATATCCCGACACCAATATATCTAAACAACGAATCAAATACGTCCGTGTTCACTGAGACCAAATGCGACTCGTTATCATGAGTTTGTAAAACAATCGTGAAATGGTATTTCGTATGCCACTGGAGTACCATTAAACCATAATTTCACGGAGTTATCGTAAAGCGCCACGTTATGTTTCGAATTAGTCACAGCGAATAAGGTTCCTGAAGCACAGTGTGCGTAAATCATTAAGGGTGATTGTGTTGTTAAATTGTGGGAATGTCTATTTTGGATAAGATTTTTCTAACATGTTCTCGAGTAAACATTCCTAGTAAAATAAAGATAATTTTGTCAGTAGTTGCTTATACCCCAGGTTGATTTTGGTTGTAACTTTCAGGTATCGAAATGTACCTACTGTGTTTTGCTAGACATCCGGCGGCCGGAGGTTCAGTGCTCCGGCCGTGAGCATTGTCCGATAGATATATTATGGTATTTGGAATTCGGCTAAACCACTATGCAATTCATCTCAAAGCTTATGCCACTTTACAAAACTTGCCAAGTTTTATTAGAGATATGAGATCATAGCTGTTAAAGGATATTAAAGTTGCTGTCTTGTTTTAATATTTGATATATTTAGGTGTTTCATTTTATTAGGAGTTTCTGATTATCGCTATCGACTATTGGTCCTCATACTTTTCTTTTAATAGTATAAAAAGTAGTAAATTGAGCAACATACCTTTGGATGTCAGAAGCTCATCCAGCATGATATATTTAGCTTTATTAACCTCATTCAGTGCGAGTTCCATTAAAATGCCGGGTAAACATATGGCCGCATTGTTTAATAACACTTGCATAAGCCAAGCTACGACTAAATGTAAGAAATTAGAGTTGCAAGTATCCTGGTGACAAAGAATATCAACATTAGATAGAAAGGGAATCGATGTTGGACTTCGGCTACCTTCCGTATTTCGTTGCTCCACCTAGCTGTAAAACCTCTCACAACACATTTGTCGAGACACAGTATTTACTCAAGAACATATCTACCTTAAAGGTGGTTTCTCAGACAATATGACCAGCCCGATGGCATTTAAGAATGCTACAGCTTCGCATTCACTAGGGACCAAATGAGCGTCGCCATGGGTCACTTTGTACCCGGTTTAAGCACTGCTACTTACGCCACTTCCCACCAAAAGTAATGGGCAGTACCGCGGCAGCGTCGCTTGTTCACATACTCCCTTCGCACTTCAAGCATAGCTATGTGTTTCTCTTGTTTGTAAAAAACTTCTGACGTCAGATTTTCCTTTCCCAAAAACGACAGTGTTTTCATAAAAATATCCCCAAGGCAATTTTTATACTAGCTTTCCCAAGGTTATTCTGATGCACCACCCTCACATTGTTTTTGTATTTTATATATTAATTTAGTTTCTTATCTTTAAGTGTTTATTCAAAATGATTTTTTTCCCATCATTCCATAAAGATTTCTAAACCAGCCACACTGAAAGTCGCGCGACGTCGCACGATGTCGCTCGACAAGTCAGGCGACATTACGCAACCTGTTCCTTGTCGCCGTGTCGCTTCAGCCGAGGGACAGTCACTGAGTGTAGAGAGAGTGTTGACAAGCGATGCATGACACCTCTTCATGCGACATGTGTGAGTGTGGGAGTGTGTGTGAGTGTGTGTGGGAGTGTGTGTGAGTGTGTGTGAGTGTTTGTGAGTGTATGTGAGTGTATGTGAGTGTGTGTGAGCGTGTGTGTGCGTGTGTGTGAGTGTGTGTGAGTGTGTGTATGTGTGTGTGTGTGTGTGTGTGTAATTGCTTGTGAGTGTGTAAGTGTCTAGTACTAGGCGTCTCGCCGTGGTGCTCAACACCGGCCGGCAGGCTAGAAATGCTTTGACCTCGCCGGCGAGGTCGGTGTCTGATCCTGTGTGCGTTATCCGTATCCGAAAGAAGGGATGTAAGGACATCTGGAGGGTTTGGTGAGAAAGTGCCGCGGACAGCGGTAGCTGCTGATAGGAGGGAAGTTAGGGTCGTGATCGGCGGCGGCTGCGATTAGCGGATTTCTATGATTGGACGCGTTAGCGGAATATAGCGGCGATAGTGGAAATATCGAGATGTTGCCTTTTTAATAATGGCGCGAATAGGTTCGCGACCGAGATCAGAATGGAGATCGACATTCCGTATGAACCACGGGGCTCCGACGACTTTGCGGAGGAAACGGGATTGAACGGCTTGGAGTCTATCGATGTGAGAGCGGGCGGCGTGCCGTCCGAGCGTACGTCATGATGGGCACCTTTGACGTCATCAGCGTCTCTTATCGCGGGACATTCGTCTCTCAATAAATACGAGGGCAAACTCTTGAGAGGAAACCTAACGTTATAAACTGTAATACTTGAGGTCAATAAACTTACCCGATTAATATCTGATATTAGAAACCAAACAACACAAATAAGTTTCAAGAAGCTTTACATCAAACCAAACCATATCTGAAATGAAAGGTCCCTTTTAATGTTCATGTGTGAAAATAAATAAAAAGGTGGTATTTTAAAATCGCTCCAGCTTAACAAAACTCCAGTCAATTCTAACGACAAACAGTCTTAAATAATTATAAACATACATAGATTCATCCCTCACTCGGGTTGAGGGCAATCATTTATCTATTATAACATAGTTAAAAAAAAACCTTATCCAATAAATTATTCTATCGATTAGCTCCTGCTAATCGATAGAATACATATAGAAACCTACCTGCAGACGTTCAATCAACGATGAAAACATTGTTTGTGTTACTTTCGTATACGAATTCATAAATAGTCTTATTTCGATGATTTTTTCTTCAGTTGATAGCCCTTCAATGACCAATTTCTTTTCCAACGTTTTTTTCAGTAACTTAATTAATTTCCGATATATGTCGTACATAAATATCGTATTTAAATGACCCATTATCACAGTCATATATCTGATAGTGGAATTGACAATATCTCTCACGTGAAAGTGTCGGACAATCATTAATGCAATATGCGCAGCCATAATAGAATAAGACGTGAAAATTAAGGAAAAAGTAATGTAGCTGTACAATATATTTGATCCACTAATATTTTCTGACAACTTCTTCACACGATGGTCCCGGGTCGCCAGTGAGAGTAAAATATAAGTTAAACATTCTACAATTTGTATACAGCCGTGCAAATATGCAACAAAAAAAGAATGTCCACTATAAGTTAGTAAAATTATAGGTACATAAATAACGCTAAATAACATTATCAGATAGCTTATGAATTTTGAGTCACTTAGGTTACTGTAAATTCCATGTAGCTGTCTGAATACATTAATTGCTGTATAACACGAAAGTGACTTTAAATATTTTTTGATTTTTGATAACATTTTTAACAATGAAGAACTGTTGATTAAGAACAAAACAGACGTCTAACACACAACAAATAACAACGTTGAATGTAAGTAATACGTGTGGTTAGTTAAATAAAGAGCACTTTCATATCATGCTTAAATATATATGAAATGAACAATCAATCGGCGAGCTACATCTATCAATACGCATAAGACTAAATATTTATTGTAATAGATTATATTTTTAACCACGATCGATAGGTAGTGAATATCCATCATACCTTTCGTTGTTCTAATGGTGCATGGCGCGGTTGGCGATCAGGATGGTTCGGGTTCAAACCCTAGATCGGAAGATTTTTGTAATGAATATTTCCGCCTATCCTCTCCGCCTATTACATTGGGACTATTTCTCCTTGGCAAAACATGGGTGTACACAGTCACAACTTTTCCCTATCGCTTGACGAAAGTAAGCGTGAAAGTACACACCGTCACGACTATATTCCCCAACCGGGGTAGGCAGAAGTATACTGAGTACACCCACTTTTCTCCAAAAGACGTTAGGTCTCATGTAATAAGGGGTAAGCCTGTTGCCATATAGGTGTCGGGTACAATTCTAGACTCCAAACTCATACTGGGAATATTTCGTTAGAAAAACTACATTTGTCCAACGTAGGATTTGAACCCAGGACCTCGTGATCACAAAGCGATGCGCTTTGTCACTAGATCAACGAGGCAGTCAGTAAGTGTGAAAGTATTGTTTTTTAATTCATTTTAAAATGACTATCCTGGAAACACACACACACACACTTATCCTGACATTATCCTGGGAAGCGTGGCGAAAGATGATTTGGACATGATGAGTGAGACGAGATGTGATGTATTGGAGAACTGTTTATTCCAAACTTTCATATTCCACTAAACTAATCTCAAACAGCAGGGAGGCGAGTCTATTGCTGTGACATGCAGTTGGGCGCAGATGTTAAATGCTTTTTTAAACGTACGAACGCTAAAATCTGGCTTGTACGGGGATAACAGTAGTTTTAGTAAAAGCCATGGTAAGCATGTATAGGTTTATTATCGTACTTGGCGTAACAAGTAGATGTAAATCTAGTTGTAACACCAATCTACGTTTATACTTTGCATAGAGCCATAGCTAAAGTCAAAGCCAAAGCCTTAGACAATGCCAAAGCCATGTTGACATCCCCTTATTAGGCCCCGCAAACATGCCACTGCCAAAGTAGTGAGGATGTGTCTATATAAGGCTCAATTAAGTTATTTGTGGATAAGTACCTAGTACCAATTGAAAATGTAGAACGAAACTCTGACTCATTTTATTTCTATCCTTTATACTACAAAGTGGTATGTATATATTTGGACGATTTAGCGCAGTGGTTAAGAGCTTAAGCCGCTCCGCCTACTGTGTCTAATAGTCGCGGGTTTGATTCCCGCACGGGACAAATCTTTGTGTGATCCACAATTATTTGTTCCGGTCTGGGTATTTGTGTATGTGAATATTCATGTTTGTAAACGCACCCACAACACAGGAGTAAATCCTAGTGTGGGGCTACGTTTTTAAAAAGAAAAAAAAAAAATAAAAAATATACATAGTCCGCAGAATAAAGTGACGTCATTGCTTCAAAATTCAAACGCTAGATTCTCGGTCTCCAGATGAATTAACAAACAAACTAATCCGATAAAGATGAAGGAAGTATTTCTATATAACCAGCTAGAAAACTGCTTAAGAACCTTCTGTGCCAGCCTCTCCACCTCAGTCACATGAGCTTTTTCACGCTTTTCTTTTACTAAAGTTTTAGCGGCGTTCTTTATTACCGGTATATTTCTTTCTGCATCTCTGACATACTGGCATTCAGATTCAAAGAAGAAACAGGCCTGCCACGCTTTCTTCTTACTTTCTACAGAGCTTTGTTACTCCGCATCTCACCATACATCACTTTTTGCTGTACTATGCTTCTTTGAGCAACTTTATACTTCTTACGCGGATCCTACGAAACTTTCTTTTAGGTTATTCCAGCATTCATCTATATTTGAGTCGGAAGAATCTGCTGTCAAAAGCTTTTGAACTTGCAACTTTTCAATCTTTATTCTTTCAAGGTCTCTGAAGGGGATACGCTATCGCCAGTGCCTCCACTTTCTGAAAAAACCCACTAAACCGCGCAATTACGAGATAGTTGTCCGATTCAAGAGTGGGGCTTCTATACGCACGCATATCTTGAAGTTTGCTTCGGAGACAATTATCCACCAGGATCAAATTTAAAGTGCAAAGCACCACGGTGAGACACCTAGTATACGCCCTCCCCCATAGCGACTGCCCAAGCCGAGGCCGTTCCTCCTTGAGGCGCTCTTGAACTATTTGCCCCCCTTGCCGTTCTGGCTCGGGCGTAGTGGTTGCGGGCACGTCTTTTTGTCCGCTGAAGCTGTAAAGGCCCCGCGGCCAACAACATAGATCATTCACACACACACACACACACACACACACACAAAATCTGCATTTGAAGCGATATGTCTAGCAATTCGAGAATGTATTATAACATTTATTACATCTAGTTTATAATAGCATAAATAGAACAAATATTAGTGTGACCGAAGATTAAATATAAATCAATTGGAAAATCGTTTCATATTATGTATTTAGAGTATTTTTTATTGATATATTCCACAGCCAGGCGTATCTCAGCGTCTAAGTTATTATCTGTAACAGAAAGTCATGTCTATATTCCCCAGAGGGGTGGCCGAGGTGTACTGAGTACACCTACGTTTCGCCGACGATGTTAGGTCCCATGTAATAGGAGGTGAGCCTATTGCCATATACCGGGCACAATTCCAGACTCCGGAGTCTTCCCAGCATGAGTCCGGACTCATGCTGGGAATTTTTTCGTTATAAAAAACTACATTTGTCCGACCTAGGATTTGAATCCAGGACCTCGTGATCACAAAGCGATGCGCTTTGCCATCAGACCAACGAGGCAGTCAACAGAAAGTGGTTTTACTTTGTAAGCATTTATGTGTTGTGGAAAACTATATATAGGCGTGACGGTATTTTTTTTATTACAGGCTTAAGCTATTACTGCCTAGCCATATATTAGTTTCTAAAGATTAGTTAAGTGTAGCTCGCGGTTGTAGTAATTTCAAATCCAAAACACCAGCATTTTAATGTGAACTTAAATCGGAATTGATCATTCGCCACCGCGTCCTCTAGTAACACAAGTAACTCTACTTTCCGAATACAATATGGCTCTGGCTATCGCAAAGCATTATGTTCAGTATGCTCCCGACAACAAAGGGCATATTTCCAATACACGAGCACAAAAGGCTAACGATGATGATCATGACAACACATTTTTATACCGTCCTGGGGTATTGATCGAGATTGAAGTGCTTTACGAAACTAAGTACCTGATTGCCATGCTTTCAGAAATATTATGTTATTTATCATTATTCTAAATTTATATAGATACTATTAAGAGCCAAACTATAAAAAAATATTCATAAGGCGCTCGTAGCGCTGTGTGACCGCGATGTTCTTAGCGATCACTATGGTTAAGCAGCGTTCGACTCGGTTGGCCTGAGATGGGTTACCGTTTGTGGCATTTTCATATTCGAGCGACTACGTACTTCGGAAGGCAAGTTAAGCCCTTAGTCCCAGGTGGCCACAAGCCAGTCTCCGCCAATCCGCACTGGGTCCGCGTGGTGGAGTATGAACCTAATCATTTTTACCTCGATTTGTGTGAGAAGGCCTTTTTTGCCCAGCTGTGGGACAGTAAAGCCTGATATTATTATTAAATAATATTAGCCCTGTTAAGAAAACCATCCTACCATTGGGTACGGGCCTCCTATCAAACTGATAGTCATAGTCGACCACGCTGGCCCAGTGTGGGTTGGCAAACTTCACACACCTTTACTGCTGTCGCAAACTGCTTACATATGATGCACGACTCAAACATTTCAAGATGGACACTCTCGAGTCTAGGCGCAAGATGCAGGAGTACTCCACACTTTACAAGATTATTAACTCGAAGTGGGACGCAGGTGAATTGCTGAGCCATTTTTCCCTAAAGATTGGTGGTAGTAACCGCACACAAAATTTATTCTCGGTGCCCCACTCTAACAATAAAACCTCATACAATGACCCTGTTGCTCGAATGTGTAGAGGGTATAATAATCACAGCAAAGAGTTAGACATATTTTATCAAAGACACCGAGAATATCTATATTAGTGTAAAAGAATTCTTCAATCTGATAAATTATAAATTTTAATTTTAATTCTAAATTTTAATTTTAATCCTAAATTTTAATCCTAAATTTTAAATTATAATTTCATTTTAGTCTTTTTTTTAAATTTATTTTGGAAATTCTTTAATGTACTGTGTTTTCTTTATTTTATTATTATTACTTAATTTAATCCAATCCCTGTTGACATAATTAATTTTTGAATCTTTCACGTGACAAACTAATGTTTTTATTTAATCTTAGTCTAAGTTTACTTTTATTAGGTTATTAATTGATATTTCTATAGTTCTGTAATTGCTCATAACTTTATAGCCCTATCTTAACTAATACTTATCAATCTACGAAAGCTGTGCCTGACTATAATCGGATTTCAGATTGAACTGTGTTCTATTCCTCACTATATTACTTCTCAATGTCTAATTTGTAATCTGTAGTCGTGCCTATAAGTAAATAAATAAATAAACTCTTAGGCATGCAGGTTTCCTCTCGATGTTTTCCATCACCGTTAAAGCTAAGGATAATTGTTTTTTAATACGCACATGCTTTCGAAAAGGCAGCGGTGCGTGCCAGGGTTTGAAACCGAGACCTCTCACTTTACAGTCCAATGGTCTAACTACTGGGCTATCACTGCTTGTTATATTATTAATTTTTGATATAAAAGCAGTCATAGCCTGGTGGTTAGACCGTTGGACTGGCTGCTTTAACGGTGAAGGAAAAAATTGTAAGGAAACCTGCATGCCTAAGAGTTTCTCGAAGGTGTGTGAAGTTCGCCAACCCGCACTGGGCCAGCGTGGTCCCCACGGTAGGACAGTTTCTTAACAGGGCTATTATTATTATTATATAAGTCAAAGTCCAATATCACTCCATATGTTTTTACATAATTGGGATACCTATTAACCCCAATCAAATGGGTTCGTAGTCGTGATTTAAACAAATAACTAATCTTCCAACTGGGTCAATGACGCCCCAAAACTGAATACCGCTATTACAACCGGCTTATTCAAACAGCGCATTTGGTTGTGATAGGCTCATAAAATGGTAATGCCCCTTTCATCAAGTGAGATGTTCGGTTACTGTGATATCTTTTTTGTTTCCGTGTTAACTTGTTCACATTAAAATACTTAGTTCGTAGTTCTAATCTAAAAAGATTACCTAAATCTGATATTTCTATGAAAAAATCTTAATAGCAGTCAAGAGTGTGGATATCAAATTCCAATTATTTATTTGCTAGACACGTTGTAGCAATAGTATTGGTCCCCTTACGTCGTCGGCGAAATGTAAGATTACACGGTACATCTCTGCTACCTCTGATAAGGGAATATACATAGGTTTATTCTATTTTTACAAAGAAATCTTGCTACTTAATTAGTTAGGTGCCATATACAAGCTTCCACATATGGAAGGAAAACTTAGTAGAATAAGGACAAACTAACGATAGAGTATTATTAAAAAGTAATACCTTATGCGGAAATACAATATTCTAGTTATATGGAAAAGTAAACTATATGTCTTGTACTGTCATACTTGATGAACAAACTACAAAAAAATAAAAAAGTTACAGATACTTCTGTAACTTTTTAATTTTTTTCTAAGGGTTTCTTGTTTAAAATATTTTCAAAACTTCAAGTGTTACTACAAAATACATCGAACCGTGCCAAATGATTTAGGGTGTTAAACGAACGAAAAACCCTAGGTAAATAACTATTACGTCTATAATTACTGCGACAGGATGGAGCAAAAAGAAGATCATTCTTACGTAAAAATCTGGTTGAAATATTGAGCTTGATATTGTATAGGAGATCAGGACTATCGACCTTATGTTGTGCAATGTTTAAGAGTCAACAGATATCGGCAATGTGTCTACAAAGATTGAAGGGTAAGAGGTGTATGTAGGATAATATAAATGTAGTAGTTTGAATTTGAAACCAAGGTATCGGATGAATCTTTTTTATATCTTTTCAATGTTGTAATATAAATCGAATAGGCTGGATTCTAAATCTAACAAGTATATTTTAGATGACTTCGAACATAGGCGACATAAACAGTCTTTACAGTTTTCATCTTCTTAAATGGCTTAATTCCCGTCTATACTACTGCACGAATAATCTTTAAAAACGACTAGGTTGGAGATAGTTGATATACTCTTAATGAACCCGTCCTGCTGTTGAATATGGGTGGTCTTAACTGATTCATGTTTGTAAATTATCCGCTCGAACACTTTAGCTATAATGCAAGGTTTAGAAATGCGCCTATAGTTTTCTACCTTATTCTTAGCACTGTTTTTATGGATCGGTGTAATGAATGCCGATTTCCATATATTGGGCATTATGCCCTCGTTTAAGGAGAGCTGGAAAAGAAGGGAAACAGGAGCTGACATCTCCTTGGCACATTTAGACCAAAATATTGCTGAAAGTGAGTCAGTACCAGCAGATTTATTGAAGTCTAGTTTCTGGAGAGAATACAGTACTTCATGGTCATGAACTGAAAGATTGCTCAGATAAACACTGATCAAAGGTCGAGGTGTAACCTAATCTCTCTCACCTGGATGTTTTTTTTTTATTGATGCACAATCCACAGCTCAATACAATCTCAACTTATGTTCTAAGCTTACAGCCAAGAAAGGAATTACATTGTTTAACTTTTTTTTATAATCGAACAGCCAGTAGTAGAGTAATATAAAACATTATAAACTAAATAAGAAAATATCTTTGTGACGAATATCACATATCTATAAGAAAATATTACATATGTTGTGTGTGTTTGTAGATGTGTGTGTGTGTGTGTGTGCGTGTGCGTGTGCGTGTGCGTGTGCGCGTGCATGTGCGCGTGTGTGTGTATCGTTATTATTTGCCCTCCTTCTTTAAAAACTGCATAATAGCTCTTTTAAATGCACTCTTATTACTGTAGAATATATCAGTGAAGTGAAATTTCTTATTATAGACTTTTTAAGCGGTTAGTTACAGAATTTTGTGCATAATGTGTTGATGATCTAGCAACAGCAAACAAACTTGTGTGCCTAGTTCGAGTTTTAGGAGCACAGAAACAGAGGACTCTATCAATCAACTCTGCACAATCAATGTGCCCATTACACAATTCATGTAAGAAAACCATATCCAGTAATATGTGGCGGTTCTCCAGCGTTGTGAAATTGTGATATATAACAGGAATAAAGTGAAATAAAATGAATTGTATAAATGATGTATCGTTAGGCTAAAAACTTTTAAGATACGGAAAGCTAAAAGAAAAATTAGATTAGCAATTAGTTCAATTAAATAGTAGGTATCATTTAACATAAAGAGAGCTAATTTAAAAGTAATTTTAGAATATAATAACGGAATCATAGCAGGATGATAGCAAAATTTAAAAGTACGCCTCAACGTATTTTTATGCCTAATATTGTAATAATCAAATAGGTCGCAATAAGACTAACACTCAATCTCAATCTCTGAGCTAGTTTTCCAATTTACTTAGACTTGAAAAAAATAATTTGAACTTCTTTTGTAATAAAATTAAGAATAGCAGGCAAAGCTAATTAATCTTCCAAAAGTTATCCCAGTTATTAGTCATATCTACAATAATACAAAGTAAGGCCTGCTTAATTTGTTGATGTTATCTATCCCTTTATTGCTTTTAGTTTTGTCATAATTTATGTAGCAACATTAAGACTTTATCATTTATTTATGAGGGCAAACAGCTTATTGTAAGCGGAAAAACAAACCACGGAAACGGTTCAGCTATTTGGTGTCATCGCCGGTAGAATTCAACGTGTTAAAATTAAATTTACGACGACTTTAATAAACTTTCATTGGACAAGGAAAGTCTGGAAATGTTGTTAAGCTATGTTCTTTGACGACTTTTTTTAATCACTCAATAAAAAGTTTTCTCTTCCTTTAATTTAAAAACATATATATAACCTGGTCTGTGCATTAAAATTGCTATTTAATCATGTTTGCATAACTGAAGGTGATTTAACCTGGATCCGTATTCGCTATGTCTAACTGCACACGTAACGCGGCGTTACGATAATCGTAAAATGATTTGATAATGGTACTCTCGTTACACATAGAATACCGTGTGTTTGAATGATCTACGCTGTTGGCCGCGGGGCCTTTACAGTACCATTACGTGATCACTTCCTGAAGTTATTGTATCGTACCGAATTGGCCATACCCATAAAAACATAATCAAAAGACACTCTACTCCGTTCGTTTTGGAATTTTACTAAAGGTAAACAAAAATAATATTATCACGCCAGATCCCTTGCGGGGTAGGCAGAGAGTACAGAGTTCCTACAGGTTCTTTCTTTACATACCTCTCTGTCTCCCTCCACTCTCATAGTTCGTCTCGTATTTCAAAGTTATGTATTTAATTTCATAATATTATTGCATTGCCACCGACTTTACATACGCATGACAAATTTAAGCCCAATCGGATACCCGCAAGTGCTTGAAAAATGGATCACATGATTTGAACCAGAAAGACAGAAAGACATGATCATTGCAAATTAAATAATAGCTTGTAAGAACTAACTAGTCTATGTTCTTTGATAAAATACGATAAGTCAGAACGAAACAAAATCTAAGATAACTTTATAAAATGCAATAAATCAGAATTGTATGCACTTCAATTCAACCAGATGATAATTGTTAAGTATTTTTATAAAATAGTTTTGAGCACCTGTCTTTTTGGGTGCTTTGTGATCAACAGATCTGAATACATGTAAATTACATAACAATATTAGTAATCCGGCGAAGTGACATTTAAAGGATCTTATTTTCATTTGTTTACCTTTAGTAAAATGCCAAACCGAACGGAGTGTAGACGTCACATCAGTCACGACACGTCACGTCAAATTATCACAAATTGCTTCGGTTCTACGTAGACCAATGTATGTATGTAATATAATGGCTAAAGTTGATATGAACGTCTATGAAACCTTATAGCTGTACTTGTAAGGTACAATAATGTGAGTTTATGTGAGTCTGTACCTTTTTTTTTTTCAAACTGTGTATGCGTGGCAATACGGTCACAGTATTTTCGAAAAAACTTCATACTTCACTTCTACTGTTTTAATACCATCTCTATGGTAATAGCGAATAAGGGCCCTGATATGTGATAGTTTTTTACTGAAATTTTCTCACTTGAATGTAAATAGGAGACCTTACATAAAAATGAAAGACATATTCACATACTGCGCTCAAACAAAATTCTCCCCCATTTTCCTTATACACGCTTATCCGCAGTACGAAAGCAAAACCCCATTAAGGTCATACAAGAGACAAAAATGTACAAGTGGGCCGCAGACTATTCGCTAGTTGAGTTCAAACCAAGGGGAAATCATTATTTAAGTTTTCCGGGGATACACAGGTTTACCTGTGTGCTTTTTTGTAAAAAGTATACCCCTATACATTGCTTTTTGTTTGTTTTTTTTTCTTTAAATTTTGGAATACATGATTAAGAACATTTTCAATTTTATGTGTTGTGTGTGTAAATGATCTACGCTGTTGACCGCGGGGCATTTACAGCTTCACCGAACAAGAGGGCGAGCGTGCAACCACTACGCTCGAGCCAGAAGGGCAAGGGGGCAACTAGCTCAAGGGTGCCTCAAAGTGGAACGGCCTCGGCTTGAGCAGTCGCTATGGGAGAGGGCGTATACTAGGTGTCTCGCCGTGGTGCTTTGCACCAGCCGGCGGGTCAGGGATTCTTCGACCTCGCTGGAACATTTTCAAGATTTAATATATCGTTGAGGATAGACTTTTGTTTTGTAATACACAGAGTACATACGTATAGAATTTAGCAGTGTGTAGCATACCTACAGCGTTATTTGGGTTATTCCCAGAATTGTATTCCCACTACTTCCATGACTTATATTTTTTAATTCCCACGACATCCAGGAAATAAATACAGTCAACATGAACAGGGAGAGAACAGGTGCAATGTCGATAACTAGATGAATAGAAGACATTTTTCATACTCTTTGTAATTCGTCTCTTTACGATAATCCCTAGTAGTATTTTCTAGTAGGATTTTTACGTGAAAATTTTGTTATTTTTTGGCTTGGTGCTTGTTTTCATTAATATTACATACAATTTATCGGTTATCAAAATACTCCTCCTCGAATATTGCTAAACCTAATTTTACACCAACGCACAATTTTACACAAAACCTTGCTGCACTGTAGTAATAAATAATAATAATTTTATCAGCCTAGTATAGGCCACTGCTGGGCAAAGGCCTGCTCTCACGAATCGAGTTGAGATAGATTAGGTCATACTCCACCACGCGAACCCAGTGCGGATTGGTAGAGGCAGGATTGTGGCCACCTGCTATTGGAACTTATTAAGCCGCCTTTAAGGCTCCCAACTCGGCTTAACGACTACCACATTAAGTGGTAACCGGGACCAACGGCTTAACGTGTCTTCCGAAGCACGGAGACGCTCGAATATGAAAATGCCACAAACGGTCACCCATCTCAGGAAGACCGAGTCGAACGCTGCTTAACCTTGGTAATCGGTAAGAACACCGAGGTCGCGCAGCGCTACGAGCGCCTCTTAGTGGTAGAAAAAGTCGTGCAAAATAATACTGATACGGTAAATGCAGGAACGCAGGCATAAACTAAAATGAACAAACGATATACCTTTATCCTCTCGTTAACAAAATAATAAAAATTAAAACAACAAAACCTACAAATATGTAATATTAACTTGGAACTGATGTTAAACTTTCTTCATTGATTTCATTGTTTTTACTTTCAAATTGCACTGGAGAGCAAATGAGGAGGCCTATGTTCAGCAGTGGACGGGTATAGGTTGAGATGATGATAATGATGAATAGTTTTACAGACAAACTGATGATTAGCTAACATAAACCTTACTTTAAGGGTCTTTTCTACCTTCCTAGTACTGGTTTTCTACCTTCGAGTAAAGTACTGGTTAGCTACTTCTCGATGAGCGTCTCGAAAACTGGTTAGTTTAACCATCGGGTAGAGTTACTCAGAGATGGTAATGTTTATATATAGACTTAATTACAACTTTAATTGTCGATTAGTCTACTTCAGACTTTACTCGAGTGTGGCAAAAGAGTGCCCTTATTCAACGAATTGCGAGTAAGATTTATAATGATATTATTTTCCAATAATAAAAGATCACACGGGCAAAGAGTTGCCTAAATACCGTGAAGACATCTCACATATTTCTAAATGAGAAGAATCTGTCCACGTCCATTGGAACGCCGTGAGCGTAAGCCCTCCTCATCCTCATCTTGTAAGAACGATGCTCAAAAGTATCTCCACAAAGTAAGATTTGCTGAGAGAGCCATCCCACCATTTAAAAGTTTAAAGGGGCTAAACACGTTTTTATCGCGACTCCATGCACTTCAAGAAGAATATGGATTAGAGACTAAATATTTAGAAGTATGATTTTTAACTGTATATTTTAGTATCTGGTAAAAGGAATACACGATGAAAAGAAATTTTCTCGAAAAATATCTAAATTCATCTCTATTGCTTTACATTTTCTGATTTGAGCGTAAAATGCTTAAGAACTAGTCAATAGAAGTTCCTTAAAAACATAGCAAATAACTGTAGCAAAGTTCTTGTAAAGCAGTTTTTTTCCATAATGTAGTTTATTTTATAAAATGATAAATATTTTATTTGCACATACGTCGTTTATTTTCGAGCTCGCGTACAATATATCCGTCCCTTATTATTCTTTTGAAAAGTAATTGCATCACCATCACTCTTTCGGTCGATAAATTGTCGAACTCTGTAGGCCGTTAATATTAACGGCCTATGGCTATATAGCCATCAAATGTGAATAAAAATATGTAAACTTATTGTACGGTTCTCAGTTTTTTGAATCGCTTCACTTAAGTTTGCACTTTTATTTTGCATGGAATCTATTATTGTTGTTGATCTAAATACATTTGAATAAGTTCCCAATGATTTGGCTTTGACAATGATCACCAACATTTGTAAACAACAACCAAAGAGTATTATTACTGATTTGTAAAACTAAGAATGTTAAGTGACTTATGTTGCTGACTGTTCAATATGGCAATATTTCCATTTAATTATTCATTTATATATGAGACAAACTGTAACTAGAGACAGTCCCAATGTTGTGGGACTGCTGTCTCGGCTAGTATAAGGCGTGATAATTTGCGGAAATTTCATATTCGAGTGTCTCCAGGAAGTCATCTTAAGCCGTTCCTTAGATATAATCTTGGTACTAAATAATTAAATGTATGCACTCATTTTGCTACTAATATAAAGGCGAAAGTTTGTAAGGATGGATTTATGTGTGTAAGTTAATCCTAAAAAAGGAATTAGTTGCGGTTGCTCTTCATAGCCTGTTGGCGGAGCAGGTCATGAATATAGGATTACCTAATATCGGTAACTAGTAGTTCATTATGTAATAAGGCGCTCGTAGCTGCGGTGTTCTTAGAAATCAAGGTTAAGCAGCGTTCGACTCGGTCGGCCTGATATGGGTGACCGTTTTTGGCATTTTCATAGTCGAGCGTCTCTGTGCTTCGGAAGACACGTTAGGCCCATGGCCTGGGTTACCACGTTATGTGGTAGTCGTTAATCGGAGTTGGAAGCCTTATAGGCGGCTTGTTAAATTCCAACAGCAGGTGGCCACAAACCTGCCTCCGCCAATCCGCACTGGGTCCGCGTGGTGGAGTATGACCCAGTCTCTCTCACCTCGTTTTGTGAGAGAAGGCCTTTGCCCAGCAATGGGACATTAGAGGCTGATATCATTGTTATAGTAATTTCCCCGTGGCTTCCCACGCGTTTATTTTACGGTCAACAGCAGTGCCATCTATCGGATCTAACTACAGCTAATCAATATCCAGGTGACCCCACATGCCTATGGTGACATGGCAACTTTAAGAGTAAATTATTCTCTTTTAAACTGGTATCTTCACCGCTTTGTCAGTGTTCCACGTCTAACTACGAGTATGAACAATCGGCACACGACGTTCTTTGGGAGTGAGGTTTCTGGTATAACGAGTAAATTATTATTATGTTCGAATGTTTATTCTTTCTCGAAATTAGAGGAATTTCGGTATTTAAAACAAAACCCACGGGCCTAAGCCAAGTGGATTTCGTTATGAGGATTTTGTTCGATAGATTCCGATGAGACGTCTTCCTGCAAAAACTTTCTCACGATCCTGCAAGTGTTTAAGATAGCGGCTTTTTGCATGGTCATAAATAAACTAGTAGGCAACTGAATTTGTTGCAGATAATGAAGAAGGTGTTTGGGAATGACACCGGTACTGGACAGTACCAAAGGCACGATATAGACTCTGTTCATTTTCCATATCCTAAGTATTTCTTCTTTCAACTCGGTGTATTTATTTATTTTCTCGGTAATTGTTTTTTGCAAGTTGTGCGTGTAAGGAACAGCTATGTCTATCAGATATGTATATTTAATAAGTTTATCAATGAAAGTTATATCGGGTCTGTTGTTGTGCACAGTTTTATCAGTTAATATTGCTCTGTCATAGTATAGTTTGTGCCTTTCGTCCTCCAGTACCGGTTTCGGGGTGTACTGGTAGTATGGGACTGGTTTAGGTGGAATTAGCTTATATTTAACGGCTATTTTTTGGTGAACTATGTGGGTTATCTGATTATGTCTTTGGGTGTAGTCAGTGGGGGCTAAAGTTGGGCAGGCACTGGTTATGTGTTGGATAGTCTCAGATGCACGATGACATTTTCGGCATTTATCGTTTTGGGTGTTACGGTCTTTAAGAATGTATTTTTTATAATTTTTTGTATTTATTACTTGATCCTGGACTGCTATCATAAAACCTTCTGTTTCTGGGAAGAGAGAACCTAACTTAAGCCAAGCATTTGACGCTGTTAAATCTACATGAGCATGTTCAAGATCATGTAAATGCCGGCCATGGAGTTCTTTAGAACGCCACCTATCCATTTTTTCGTTTAAGTGTAATTCTGGAGATTTGTGGATTACGTCTTTATTTACTAAATTTAATGGGGTATAATTAGTGTCTAATTCAATAATTGTAGCATGTATATTACTAGTGACCGATTTATCATAAAAGAAATTTCTAAGATTTTGTATCTGTCCTTGCCATAATAACTTTAAATCTATAAGTCCTCTTTCTCCTTTTGGCCTCTTTACCGGAATTCTTTCAATAGCGGATTTAGGATGTAAATAATTGTGTTTGTTTAATGTGGTTCTTGTCTTAATTTCTAACTTATTAATATCTGTTAGCGTCCATTTTATTATACCAAAGGAATATGTCAACACCGGGACTGCAAAGGTGTTTATGGCTTTAAAAAGATTTTTGGAATAGAGTTGCCTTTTACAGATTAAGTTTAGTCTTCTGGTATACTCTAAAAATAATTGGTTTTTAATTTGAATATGGTTGATTGTACTTGACTGATATATTCCTAAATACTTTTATGCATCAGCGGGTTCCATTTGCTCAAATCTATTAGGTACATCTCTATTACTATCAACTACAATTTTGCCTCTGTTAATATGGAGGATTCTGCATTTGTCTAAACCAAATGTCATATTTATATCTTGACTGTATTGTGATGTGATATCTATTAGGTTATTGAGGTCTTTAGCAGTCTTTGCAAATAACTTAATATCGTCCATATACATAAGGTGTGAGATAGATGTATTGGTGTTTAACTTATATCCGCTACATGTGTTATTAAGTAGATTAGATAGTGGATTCAGGGCCAGGCAAAACCATAAAGGACTGAGTGAATCTCCTTGAAAAATGCCATTTCCAATGCGGATTTCATCCGTTGTCATTGTGTCAGTACCATTTGATAGGTATAATGAAGTTCTCCAGTCGGACATAGCATTCTTCAAGAAATCTATCACAGTAACGTTAATTTTGTATAAATGTAGGACTCGTATCAACCAAGAATGTGGGACACTATCGAATGCTTTTTTATAATCTATGTATGATATGTGAAGATTCGTTTTTTTTTTACTTGCATGCTTCAAAACTGTAGTATCAATTATAAGTTCTTTGCAACCCTTATGGTTCTGCCTGCATCCTTTTTGCTCCGCTGATAATATTTTATTTTGTTCTAGGTGTAGATTAATATTGCGTGTAATAAGTGATGTAATAAGTTTGTAAATTGTTGGGAGACATGTAATTGGGTGGTATTGTGAAGGATTGGTTGTATCGCTACTTTTAGGTAACATATAAGTAATACCTTTTGTTACAAATTTCGGCAATTCTTGGTCACCTCTAATAATCTCTGTTATGTTTTTGGCTAAAATATCGTGTAGTACAGTAAATTTTTTGTACCAAAAACTATGTAACCTATCTATACCTGCCGCTTTCCAGTTTTTCATTCTTCTTGTTACTAATTCTATATCTTCCCGATTTAGATCTTTAAATTCCATAGCTTCGACATTTTTCATTCTGTTCTCTTCTTCTACAATCCACTCAGCATTTTCATTGTGATCATTCTGTTTTTTCCATAATTCAGCCCAGTAGTTTTTGAGGTCATCCGCCTGTGGTACTCCGTTACTTCTATTACATTGGCCCTTATTATTAACTGATCTATAGAAGGATTTTTCGCTTATTGAAAACATTTTGTTATCCTCTTTTCTCTGTAAAGCTTTTAAGTACCTAGCTAACCGTTGTGATTTTAATGTTAATTTTTGTTTTAAGGTGTCTAAAAATTCCTCTGGCCTAATGTTATATTTTTCATGAATTGTATGTACTTTTACTCTCTTAAAAAATGTCTCGACTCCTGTGACTACTTTTCTGGACCTATTATTATTTATATACTGAGTTAATCTTCCTATATCAGCTCTTAAATTTTTAATATCTTTCTCAAGCCTAATTTGCCAAGCAGGTTTTTGCGATGTGCGGGTTGGCCTACCTTCCCTATTAGAGTCATGTATTCGCATTTTATAACCTAAATTTATGCTTATAACCATGGAACTGCAATAAATAAGTGTATGTATAGAATTTAGATCTGAGGGTATTGTGAAAAATTTGCTTAATATTGGTTTGTTGAAAATGTCAATATATCCATATAGTTTTTTGTTTTCTTTCAGTGTCGGTAGTTTAGGGCGAGCTGTAGGATCTGTGCCGGTGTATTGAATAAGAGCAGTTTCTACTTGATTAAGTAATTCCTGTACAGATAAATCTATTGCAATTAATTCATAATTTTCCATATTTTCAGTTTGCGTGATAGATGTAATGTTAGGTAAATTGCTGGTTTGTGTTGATGCATTTGATGTTATTATTAGGGTGGAAGATTGAATGAATGATGTATGTGTATGTTGTGTTGATGGTATAGTGCTAGGTGATGAGGGTATGAAGGTGTTTACTATGTTTGAAGTTTGAGAGGCTTCTTGGGAATATTGTTCAAGGACATTTGTCATTTGAGTGTGTGTGTTTTCCGTTTCTTCTCTCCTGATTTGTTCCGCTATTTCTTGTTTCATTTTATTAATTACATTATCAGATAATAATTTATTTCTAATAATGACCCTTCTTTGATCCGCTATTCTCTGAGCAGAAACTTTTAAATCAGGATATTTAAATCTGAATTAAATAGTTTATAAAAAAAATTTTATTAAAAAAATATTTAAATAGTTTTTTGCCGTACATCGTCCTACCTGTTTCAAGTTTGGTGGTATGAAGATATTTACGCATGATAAACAGGTTCATATCGTCATTCCATTTCGTGCGTACTCTTGGTTTACCGGCTTTGGTGGTCGCAGGTTGAGTGGCAAGTGCCGCCTGCGAAACATCCTCGGCTGGAGTGACTGAACTGCTTTTGCTACTTCTACTGTCCTATCCGTCTGTAATGTCGGCTGTAATCCTTGAGGACATTCCCCTACCCCCCGCGTCCCCGACTCCCGCCCAGCCGTCCGTTCGAGAGTCACTGGCTAGCATGCTGTCACGTCCATGGCCAGCTACAGACGTGCCCCGACGATCACCCTCGGGCAGCGGCCCTATACGTAATTGTTTACTTCTAGTCTCCATATCAACGGGTTACCCTTGCCTTATTGGCCGGATAAGTTTCCAGTACAGTAGTTCAGTACGCGTGTCCGCCCCCCACGTGGCAAGATGTTCAGCACGGACGTAAGGTAGGATTTTGGGGGGCATATTATTATTATTATTATTAAACATTATGCGAAATACGTCTGGGGTAATCTACTAGAAACTCAGAATGATTATCGTGCGTTCAAGAGTTTTTGCCATACCTATTACTGGAATCAAACATGAGGCTCGCAGCTAGGCCCTGTTAATGTTTTTTCGTATCGGGTTCGGCTATACGGGTTCCAAGACAATTAAAGCGCTTCCCGGTTACTTCAAGGTTCAAACCTTGGCGTCATCTAAGGAGACCATTATGGATCCTGGCTTACAGGAGTTACAATGGTGGGAAAGTGCGGCGGGCTTAGTCCCATAAAAAATACACATATGCGATCACCTGACAGAGAAAGTTCACCAAAATTGGTTCAACTCTTTAGGAGGAGAAGAATTATGGACACCCGCACACCGGAATGGTATAATATATAAAGATATTAAAAGAGCAGTGTTCCAAATTAAAGAAAATCTCAAAGACAACTGCTGGGCAAAGGCCTTCTCTCACAAAATGAGATGAGAGAGCTTTGGTCATACTCCAATACATGTAAGGCAAACGCATTAGTTAATATTAAGAAAAATACTACAATGTCTATAGAAACAGTATTTTTACATTAAGTCATAATACATAGATTAAAATAAGCCTATAAGTAATGAATATATTTGTTTGAATGGCTTGAAAGACGATGCTATATAACTTGAAACAATTTCACGATTAAAGATTGAAAAAGATAAGGATAATACAAGACCATTATATTTTTGTTTATTTATTCAAAGATCGTTTATTTAAAGACTTAAATCATCAATGTTTTTCGATCGCCCCATAACTTCCCGATCATATTCGACACTAAATTTATATGTAGATAGATAGGATATTCTTTATTGTACACCAATATATTTACATTGAAATGAAACGGTTAGAAACTTTTTAACTATCGGGAAAAATAAAAGAGGAGGTCGCGCTCTACGATGGGCTTGCACATAATGACGTCGCGATTTATTATTAGAATAGAATAGAATACATACATACACACATAAATATACATACTTTATTGTACACCAACATAAGCAGAGAACAAAATAATAAAATTTTTTTTACAAACAAACAATTACAAAACACCTTATTACTAACAGCAATCTCTTCCAGGCAATCAACACCAAAGAGCTGAAGAGAGAAATAGGGCAGTTGGTGGCGTACACTATCATTGAATTATTTACATGAACACCATCTCGCGTACACAGAGATTACACAGTTTCTAACTAAATAATATCGACAAATGGTATAATTTTACTACATTTATATTTCATATTTTACTATTATCTTGAAATGTCCTTTCTATGAAAATAAAAGCTAAGAGCAAATTGTTTGGTGTATTAAAATCGGTTTAAAAAAGGCTCTGGGTTTTATGTACGTTTATTTTGTTATTACTCACATGATTATGATTTCCTTAAATATAAAGTAACTAAAAGAAAATCATGAAAGCAAAATATTAACTTCTCATCCATTTTATAAACGCGATTTGACGCGATTTTCGCGTATTTCCGTAACCTACGGGCTAATGGCAAAAATCAAGTTTAATAAAACATATTCTGAGTTATTAGCGATCATTATTTTGCAGGAGAAACTCTAAGGCGTTAAAAGACCAAACAAACAGGGTTGCCAAAATTTGGTTTAAAATATAAGGTAGATCTGTGATGAATAGATAACAAAGAATTTTAAAATAAAAGGATCCTCCAGAATCATTTAAATAAATATTCAAAAATATATTTTCATGTCTCATTTTAAAAATATTTGCTGATTTGGACAACCGAAATTTAAATCTGGAACTCATTACTTATTAATGTTAATGTTTCTTTGCCACCTACATGTATTCATGATGGTTAAAACCCTCTAGATGAAGGTTTTTACAGCAGGAACATATATATTTTATGAGTAGCACGATGTCTAGACTACATTCCATTCAATTTCATGCATACATTATTATTATAAGCCTATACAGTCCCACTGCAAAGACCTTACGTTCCTTCTTTCACCAATCCCGCGTAGTGATATGAGTTTGCACTAGTACAAGCTAATGTAAAGTAGTTTGGTAGACTATTAAAAATGCCCCCAGCTAATACTGGACTTAATAGTTCGCCTCTGTACTAATCCTACTAATATTATAAATGTGAAAGTTTGTAATTTTAGATGTCTGTTACTCAATCATACAAAAACACTAAACGGCGTTTGGATAAAATTTGGCACACAGAGGGTATGTTACCTTTATTAACACATAGAATACTTTTTATCCCGGAAAAATGGAAGTTTTACATCTAAAGTTAACGCGGACGAAGTCGGGGCCAGAAGCTAGTAGTGCATAAAGTATAATAAATAAATAAAATGTAGGCAACCCTACAGACAATGCGGTATATAAAGCGGTGTGTTCTGTTGCGATAGTATTGTCCAGAACCTGGTAGCTTCTTGCGCCGCGTCGTCCACTTCCCGCGCTCGCAGCCTGCTCTCTCCCACACTCGTAGTTGCCAACGCTGGCTGTAACAACAGAAAACTAAACATTACAAAATGGCCGACCGCTTTTTCTCTCTCGCGAAAAAGGAAAACAGCCTATAAAACACTTGACACTTCAAGTAATTTGATTCACAAAGAGCGTTAACAGTTTCGCTTCTATGCGATAACGTGGCATAAATATCAGATGAAAATTATGTTTCGTGTATAATTTATTTGTTGCTGTTAGGCTCGTATATATATATATATATCAATATAAATACTGTGTTATTATATTATGACGACCTACCAAACATAGTAAATTATCCCTTCGTAGTACTATTTATCTAGATAGATAAAGACAGCTCCCTTATGTAGCAGCAAGGGTAAGCACGCTCGTCTCCCTATAATTCATTACACAAGTTCATATTTACCTAATAAATTTGTTACGTTAAGTTAACGTGAGTCGGTTCGTCCTCAGTCCCAAGGGTCTTTATTGACTATGACCAAACGCGGTGCGTTTCGATAACATCGTCTTATGACTATGTAACGGACTTCTGTACCACTAGCTAACCCCGTAACGATTATTTCACGCCACGTTACGTGTTTAATTGGTCAAAGCGAATAAGTGCCCAGGTATGAATTTTTAGGGTGAACCAATTATAAAAGATAACAACAAATAAAACAATATATTGTTATGTTCTTCATAAAACTTTCTGTTTACCAGTATATTTTCTAGCGGAAGGTAAGCTCAATGTTATTATTATAGGCGGTTTTGTCCAAGAAGAACGTAAACATCTATAACTCAATAACGATTCAATGACCTTGTTTTGATGTTAACCAAACCACTATTGATTGAAGATACTTTGATAAAAGGACAAACATAATATTAGGTATATTTTATAGACTTATCATGCTTCCACTTGTGTCAGAGAGAGAATGGCCACATGATGTGTACGTAAGTTGTTACTAATGTTTAATAATTATGTGTACCTATTTAGATGTTAAGTCTTGAATCAGCAGACTTCTAAGTTTCACTCTCTTTTCCATACCTTTAAAACTGAATCGAAAACGGTAGCACATCTGCAACATACTGTTTCGATCAAATATTTGGAAAAAGGCGGTAATAATCCTATTAATAAATTAAATAATCGGCATTACTGTAAAATTACATACTGAGTAATAGAGTTATTGGTAATTTTGAATATAAAAAATGAAAATGCTGAGCATGTGATGCTTTCGAAAATGCTGATCACTACGCGATGTATCTCATTGTCGTGTGAATTCAGGCTGTGTGGGTACTAAGGATATTTATACGTATTATATGTAACTATTCCGTGACAATGCTACCTGCATTATATATTAAACATTCGCCCCATTGCCATCAAAAGGGGTGCGTGATACAGGGACACTATTACACCTACTATAACTTCTTAGTGTTGTTTTAGAGGATGATAATAAAAACGCTGAAATGGGACTCACAAGAACTTTTGCCTAGTATTATTTACCGAGGCCTTTGATGATTACTTCGTCTAACATGATGCTTATCAGAAGATAGGCCTTAAGATATAAAGTAAGATTATAACGAACATGACTATGTAGTTTCTCGCATTTTAACCAATGGCAAAAGACGGGACATAGTCCAGCACTACGTGTATCTTGGAAAATGTTTATCCATTGAAAGAACATCAACAAAGAGATCTATAGAAGAATACATCTGCGCTAAGTTATACTCGGCAAGCTTGAGGACAAACTCGGGAACCAGAACATATCATAAAAATACTTGTTTGTGATCTTATAAAAATGATACACTGTGTATTTCGGTCACCATGCCTGACGGTTTGGAGTCATTAAAGCTTTTAAAAGCGATGGCATACAAAGAGGCTATGCTCAGCATCAGCTTCCAAATTCGTGTTCGCAGCCGCGGCATATATATGACCTCGTATAAAAATATTAAACGTGTATTCGGAAGTTATAAAATTTATGTATAACTAGACTAAACGCCTGGCCAGACATACTGATAAAAAATTAAGTAAAAAAAAACGTTGAAGTTCTAGCGGATATATAAGTTGATAACATTTAAATAATTGCGGGTGGGTGGGACGTTTTTTACAAATGTATGGAGACCAGGGGTAAAAGATACAAACTGTTGATGATGATGACTGAACAATTAAGTAACCCAAGTTTCGGCAATCAGCAAATCTATCTGCTCATTCAAAGTTTAATTCCTATTGTTTAGTCTACAAGATAAGGGCCCTAGGTAGATTTGAAATTATTGAGGCAGAAAATAGGTGAAATTCATCATGCATGAATGACTAGAAAAGAAATATTTTACCGAAGGCCTTGAAATGTATTGGTTTAATAAAAAAACGACACAAAAGGTTGCTATACACTGTTATTCCTTGTTCACGGGCTTATGTATTTGGCAAATTCGTGCTGTGATTTATAACTGTGCAAGTGCAAGTTTTTCCACGACGTGCAAGTTTTTAATATGAATGATCCTTTTTTGGTCGTCATCTGAACAGTATGATAAAGTAAATGTTAATGTAATATTTTCATTGGATCATTTTTACTGAGCAGTCTATAATATATTCGATTTTGTTTCTAAATTGTTTTATTCTCTAATAAAAACTCGAGTTTAGCAAACTAAGCAAGTACTACTTTATAAATATTAGTTACTATCCTCTTCTGTACGCCATAAATTCTTAAATGTAGGAGAAAAATCATATTACCTATGTTTATCTGGGTCTTGAATATTTGACCGTAGGTCGACTTGACTTGAATATTTTACTGTTGGTAGACCTAAATACTTTAGGTAGCATTATAATTTAAGCCTTTTTCCAAGTATGCCAAAGTTCATACAAAACGTATTTTACAAATAAGGTCGAAGGATTTACTACTAGCTTCTAGCTGCTAGCTGCATTTGCTCTATAATAAGTGATCAAACGAACTTACCTGAAGTGAAGTTTGATCATTATTATACGTAAACGTAATATAAACATGCAGCTCTCTCGATTCGCTTGGCAGGTCGCTAATTTTAGAGGCGAAACGTCAACGCCTCCTCTATGGTATCTGTGGACATAACCTCTGCGACCATTCCTTTTAGAAGTAGTACATTTCAACTTTACCAACGGGCAGGGCGGGTTGGGTACTTATATCTTCGAACGAAGGACTTCGTATAATAATGATCAAACTTCACTTCAGGTAAGTTCGTTTGATCAATTATTATACTGTGACCTTCGTTCTTGATATAAACATGCAGCTGTTTAGAGCTATAAGGGTAAAGTTGAAGTATATCACATGAATGTTATTTTAAGCGTGAGCTCTAACATGTCATGAGTACATTTGTCGTATAACACATTCCCGTTGTTTGCATTGCTATACAACACAAATACAACATTATATATATATAACATATATTTATTATTATTATATATATATATATATATATATATATATATATATATATATATATATATATATATATATATATATATATATATATATACAGACGAGTATATATACACATATATTGTTTCTTACAACCAGTCTGTCTAACTTATTCAAAATAAATTTATTTATTATATAAATTTATTAATAATAATCAATCATTACTTATCAGATATCAGTGCATTCTGCATCTGTTATGTCTTTTATATGTAGATTTTTTATTTTATTTTTTTATAGATGTTTTTATATAACGAGAGTTGAGGAATAACCGATCCAGAACTTTGTTTATATGAAATTAATCCCTTTATAATAATTCTTGTATCATAGAAAACCCTTCCGAAACGAACTATGAGAGTGGAGGAAGCCAGAGAGGTATGTAAGTAAAGAACCTGTTGGAACCCCGCACCCCCCGCCTACCCCGCAAGGGGTCTGGCGTGACGTTATCAACATCTGGATCGTTAGCACCTATTGGATATCGATAACTTATTAAAGCGTTATAAGCAAGAGGACTAAATAAAACCACTCTCGTGCAATAGAGAGCTCTCCGCATCGTTATAACGTGACACACCAACTCAGCTCAACTCACTCACCAATAAATTGCAGTACCATGATATTAATGGCAGTCCTTCCCGTGAAGGACTCATGAAAAATATCAATTCGTCACGAGCGATCGACGAATTTCGCCTTCGAGGATAAATTAATAATGATAAAATATTTTAAAGGCACGTTTTACGGATATCATGTTTGAGGATCCCGAGGGCTTGGTTACCGTCGCTTAATACCTACTCCAATATCAATATCATCCAATACCAATTTTATTTTTTTATTTTAGAAATATGGAGTAAAAATTTAATAAGGTTTTTCTTTAATGGTATGAAAATAAAGGCAGCGATGATTAAAATTAAGGTACCGTGCAATAATCTGCGTTCTAAAGGTTTTCGTATTCATCATAAATTGTGTTTTAAAATTAGTGCTATTCAAAAGATATACACAAAATTTATTTCTATTTTCTTCAAATTAAATGTGAGAGATTCTTAATAGTACTAATATTAATAATATTAGCCCTGTTAAGAAACTGTCCCAGCGTTGGGCGCGGGCCTTCTCTCAAACTTCTCTCTTCAGACACCTTCGAGAAACGCTTAGGCATGCAGGTTTGCTCACAATATTTTCCTTCACCGTTAAAGCAAGTGATAATTAATTTTTAATACGAACATGCTTTCGAATAGACAGAGGTATGTGCTTCGGTTTGAACCCGAGACCTCTGACTTTGCAGTCCACCGGTCTAACCACTAGGCTATCATTGCTCTCCACTCTGAGGCTCTTAATAGTATCTATATAAATTTAGAACAATGATAAATATCATAATATTTATGAAAGCATGGCAATAAGGTAGTTAGTTTCGTAAAGCACTTCAATCTCGATCAATACCCTAGGACGCTATAAAAATGTGTTGTCATGATCATCATCGTTAGCCTTTTGTGCTCGAGTATTGGAAATATGCCCTTTGTTGTCGGTAGCATACTGGACATAATGCTTTGCGATGGCCAGAACCATATTGTATTCGGAAAGTAGAGTTAATTGTGTTACTAGAGGACGCGGTGGCGAATGATCAATTCCGATTTAAGTTCACATTAAAATACAGGTGTATTGGAATTGAAATTTCTACAACCGCGAGCTACACTTAATTAATCTTTAAAAATTAATATATGTCTTGGTAGTAATAGCTTAAGCTTGTAATAAAAATACCGTCACGCCTATATATAGTTTTCCACAACACATAAATGTTTACAAAGTAAAACCACTTTCGGTTACAGATAATAAATTAGACGCTGAGATACGCCTGTCTGTGGAATATATCAATAAAAACTACTCAAAATACATAACATGAAGCGATTTTCCAATTGATTTATCTTTAATATTCGGTTACACTAATATTTGTTTCATTTATGCTATTGCAGAAATGCAATTTTAGTATAAACAATATGTAAACTAGATGTAATAAATGTTATAAACCATTCTCGAATCGCTAGACAAATCGCTTCAATTTTCTGTGTGTGTGTGTGTGTGTGTGTGTGTGTGTGCGTGTGTGTGTGAGGGTGTGTGTGAGAAGGCAACAGAAACAAGATGGCAAGGGGGCAACTAACTCAAGAGCGCCTCAAGGAGGGACGGCCTCGGTTTGGGCAGTCGCTATGGGGGAGGGCGTATATCAGGTGTCTCGCCGTGGTGCTTTGCACTTTAAATTTAATCGTGGTAGATAACCGTCTCCGAAGCAAACTTCAAGATACGCATGCGTATTGAAACCCCACTCTTGAATCGTACCACTATCTCGTAATTACAAGGTTTAGTGGTTTGTTTAGAAAGTGGAGGCACAGGCGATAGCGTATCTCCTTCAGAGACCTTGAAAAAATAAAGATTGAAAAGTTGCAAGGTGAAAGCGTAAAGAGAATGTATAAAGACAGAGTTCAGGACAAGCTTTTGACAGCAGATTCTTCGGACTCAAATATAGATGAATGCTGGAATAGCCTAAAAGAGAGTTTCGTAGAATCCGCTTAAGAAGTATACTTCTTAAGCGGATTCTATGAAACTATATATTGACGATTTAGCGCAGTGGTTAAGAGCTTAAGCCGCTCCGCCCACTGTGTCTAATAGTCGCGGGTTCGATTCCCGCACGGGACAAATCTTTGTGTGATCCACAACTATTTGTTCCGGTCTGGGTATTTATGTATGTAAATTTTCATGTTTGTAAACGCACCCACGACACAGGAATAAATCCTAGTGTGGGGCTACGTTTTATATTAAAAAAAAAAAAAAAAAAAAAAACATATATAGTTGCTCAAAGAAGCATAGTACAGCAAAAGGTGATGTATGGTGGGATGCGGAGTTACAAAGTTCTGTAGAAAGTAAGAAGAAAGTGTGACATGCCTGTTTCTTCTTTGAATCTGAATGCCAGTATGACAGATGCAGAAAGAAATATACCGGTAATCAAGAATGCCGCTCAAACTTTAGTAAACGAAAAGCGTGAAAAAGCTCTTGTGATTGTGGTGGAGAGGCTGGTAAATAACTTCGAGAACAATACTAAACTGTTTTGGAGCAAGTTGAGAAAGGCTCTGGGTGATTCTTCAGGCTCCAGAATGAAAAGGATAAAATCCAAAGATGGTGACATTCTTGCAGACACAAGCTGTGGAAGCCGATAGAGTGAATATTTTGGAGAAATGTATGGGCATGTCCCGGATACTGGTGCCACAGACGAGCCTAGAGGCGAGTTTGCGGCATTAGTTCTAGTATTAAATGGTATCAATATAGTTAAATATTACATCATGATTTTAATATTTAGTTAAGATGATGAAATAATATTTTCCCTCATATACTTGCCTCATGACCTTGCCGTGTTATAAAAGTTGTTGTGTAGTTATCTTCTGGACTGATGGTCAATTGATGGTAGCCCCGTGCTATATCTAAACTAATAAAATATTGTTTACGCTAATTTAGAAACTTGGTCATCTATATCGGGTAATGCATATCTTTTACAGTGAGTGCATTTTCGGCCGGTTTCAATATTCAACTCAAGGATAGATTTGCCTACTACGGATAGAATTTTGAAATTATTTGTATAGAAAATTTGTCAAAATTCTACTTCATTAAGCAAATCTATCTATGAGGTAAATATTGAAGCCGGCCAGAGAGCAAGTATGGCTGCCAGAAAAGAAACATACCTGGTTGTGTTTTTGTGGCTCCGGATAATACTCGGCCCATGTGAGAACTTCTCCCAGCGGCCATACCATGGTTTGGGGCCACATGTTAACAACTTTGATGTAGCCGGATTCGCCTCGCAGCAGGGTGGATGGGTGAGAGTAGGTCATGCCATGAAGGTCGTAGTGCCATGGAGGCGTCACTACCTCGTTGTTGGTCTTATTTTCCGGTACGCGTACTTCAATGATAGACGTTCCGGGAAGATAGATGTTCCTTTGGCTTGACAGAAATAGGGCACTCATCTTGGAGATCACATATTGCTCGGCTGAATTCTTTTTCAAGGAGGTTCTTAAGCAGTTTTTAGCTGGTTGTATAGAACTACCTCCTTCGTCTTCATCGGATTAGTTTTCGTCTAAAGACTGAGAATCTAGCGCTTGAACTTTGAAGCATAGTGTATGACGTCACTTCATTTTGCGGACTATGCATATACCACTTCGGAGTATAAAGAATAGAAATAAAATGAATCAGTTTCGTTGGACCCTTTTAATTAGTACTAAAATTATCCACAAATGACTTAGCTAAGTCTTATATAGACACATCCCCACTCCTTTAGCAGTGGCATGTTGGCGGGGCGTCATACAACATGTCGGTTCGGCTTGGCTGACAGCATTATTATTATGTATATTATAAAAACAGCTTCGACGTAGTGTTATACGTATTTGAGTACAGAGGAATAGTTTATTAAAAATGTGTTAGTGTAAATTAGGTTAAGCCCATCTATTTGTAACACCAAATACGAAAGTAAATGTATACATACTTATCATGGATTTTACTAATTCTACTGTTACCCCGTACAAGCCAGCCATAAACGTTTAAAAAGTATTTAACCTTTGCTCCAAACTGCATGTCACAGCAATAGACTCGCCCCCTGCTGTTTTAGATTAGTTCGGTGAAATATGGAAGTGTGGAATAAGCAGTTGTCCAATATATCACATCTCGTCTCATAAATAGTGGTCGTGATAGTATCAATTTAAGATGAATTAAAAAATAATACTTCCACGCTTACTGACTGCCCATTTGGTCTAGTGACAAAGCGCATCGCTTTGTGATCACGAGGTCCTGGCTTCAAATTCTAGGTCGGACAAATGTAGTTTTTCTGACGAAAAATCCCCAATATGAGTCCGGAGTCTAGAATTGTGCCCGGTACCTATATGGCAATCGGCTCGCCCCATATTACATGGGACCTAACGTCGTCGGCAAAAAGTGGGTATACTCAGTACAACTCTGCCACCCCCGCTTAGGGAATATAAGCGTGACGGTGTGTAATTTCACGCTTACTTTCTTAAAGCGACAGGGAAAAGTCGTGACTGTGTATACCCACGTTTTTCGAAGGAGAATAGCATATAGCAATAGAAATAGTCCCAATGTAATAGGCGGAGAGGCTAGTTTCATACAAAAATGTTCAATCAACCCCTATAACAATACATCCGATCTAGGGTTTGAACCCAAGCCGTCGCGATCGCCAACCGCGCCATGCACCATTAGAACAACGAGACATATGATGGATATTCACTACCTATCGATCGTGGTTAAAAATATAATCTATCATAGTAAATATGTAGCTTTATGCATATTGCTAGGTCGCCTATTGATTGTTCATTTCATATATATTTAAGCATGATATGAAAGTGCTCTTTATTTAACTAACCACTTGTACTACTTTCATTCAACGTTGTTATTTGTTGTGTGTTAGACGTCTGTTTTGTTCTATCATCAACAATTATTAATTTTTTAAAATGTTATCAAAAATAAAAAAATATTTAAAGTCACTTTCGTGTTATACAGCAATTAATATAATCAGACAGCTACATGGAATTTACAGTAAATTAAGTGACTCAAAATTCATAAGCTATCTGACAATGTTATTTAGCGCTATTTATGTACCTATAATTTTACTAACTCATAGACGACTTTCTTTTTTTGCTGTATATTTGCACGACTGTATACAAATTGTAGAATGTTTAACTTATATTTTACTGTCACTGGCGTCCCGGGACCATCGTGTGAAGAAGTTGTCAGAAAATATTAGTGGATCAAATATATTGTACAGCTACATTACTTTTTCCATCATTTTCACGTCTTATTCTATTATGGCTGTGCATACTGCATCAATGATTGTCCGAGACATTTATTGGGGAACTATTGTCAATATCAATATCAGATGTATGACTGTGATAATGGGTCATTTAAATACGATATTTATGTACGACATATATCGGAAATTAATTAAGTCACTGAAAAAAACTTTGGAGAAGAAATTGGTCATTGAAGGGCTATCAACTGAAGAAAAAATCATCGAAATAAGACTATTTATGAATTCGTATAAAAAAGTAACACAAACCATGTTTTCATCGATGAATGAACGTCTACAGGTACTTCCTGCTAAACGATATAATCATTAATTTGGAAATGTATTTTTTTAACAATGTTATAAGAGATAAATGATTGCCCTCAACCTGAGTAGTGAATGATGAATCTATGTATGTTTATAATTATTCAAGACCGTTTGTCGTTAGAATTGGCTAGAGTGATTTCTAAATATCACCTATGTAATTTAGTTTTCCACTTGGGTGGGGATCATCAAAGCCTCAAGATCAGTTAATGCCTTAAGGTCAGTTTATGCTAATATGAATATTAAAAGTTACCTTTCATTTCAGATATGGTCTGGTTTGATCTACAGCTTCTTGAAACTTCTTTGTATTGTTTGGTTTCTAATATCAGATATTAGTTGGGTAAGTTTATTGACCAAGTATTACAGTTTATAAGGTGTCATGTTGACGTTTGTCGTTACATAACCGCAAAAAAATTCGCTCCGTAAAAAATTGGTGTGATTATTAAAACAGTGCTTAAATACTACAAAAATTAATATAAACAAAAGACGAGTACAGTGAACTATAAGATACAGTGCAAAACATCTTAATTAAAGTGAAAATCTGTAATAACAGTCACAACTATAATAACAGTCACGACATAATATATAGAAAAAAAAAAACCTTTAATGCAAGTTATTAAAGTGAAAAACGTAAAGTAGATGAGCAGTGAAAAACGTAAATAAGATACAGTGCTAAAAAAAAACTAACTAATATTAGCCCTGTTAAGAAACTGTCCCACTGTTGGGCACGGGCCTCCTCTCAAACTGAGAGGGTTTAGGCCATAGTCCACCACGCTGGCCTAGTGCGGGTTGGCGAACTTCACACATCTTCAAGAAACTTTTAGGCATGCAGGTTTCCTCACGATGTTTTCCTTCACCGTTAAAGCAAGTGATAATTAATTTTTAATACGCACATGCTTTCGAAAAGACAGAGGTGCGTGCCTGGGTTTGAACCCGAGACCTTTGACTTTGCAGTCCAACGGTCTAACCACTAGGCTATCACTGCTACGTAGATACAGTGCAAAACATCTTAATTAAAGTGAAAATCTGTAATAACAGCCACAACTATAATAACAGTCACGACATAATATATAGAAAAAAAAACCTTTAATGCAAGTTATTAAAGTGAAAAACGTAAAGTAGATGAGCAATATATCAAGTGCAGACTCCAGAATACTAACGGTACGAATAAAGTAAGATAATTATGGATATAAACAATTTTTAGCTCGACCATTTTGTTGTATCGAAATACCCTCTGATACGAAAAAAAAAATTAATTGTAAACATGGAAGAAAAAATTATGTTGATATTAAAAAATATTCAAGATGATTTATTAAAGCAAAACTTAGAAATAAAAGAAATGAAAGAAGATATCACAAAGTCAATAAATGAAAATATAAACAGTAAGTTTAATTTAATTAACGCCAATTATGAAAAATTACAACAGCGAGTCGATCAACAAGATCTTCAATTGAATTATTTAGATAAGCAAATAAGACAAAAAAATATTGTATTTTTCGGAGTAGAGGAAAAAGAAAGAAATTATTATGAACTGGAAAACATAACATTGGAAATTATAAACAAACAAATGAAGCTAAAATGTGAGAGATTCGAGATAGAAGCGGTAAAACGACTGGGAAAGAAAACTGGGAAGTTAAGACCAATAGTTGTAACCTTAACAACTATGGGAAAAAAAATCCTGATACTCAAAAATAAAAGAAATTTGAATGACACCTCAATTTATATAAAAGAAGATTTTCCATCCCAAGTATTAAAAAAGCGAAAAGAGCTTCAAGAAAAACTGAAGGAAATGAGAGAACAAGGTGCGAGAGCTATTCTTAAGTACGATAAAATAGTAATACTATCTAACACACAGGAAAAAAGTGAAAAATATATATTTAAATAAGCGCAATATGTCTCAGTCACCTGAAATTCCTAAAAGCACGGTTAATAAGCTATTAAAAAAGAACAAATACGATATGAGAAGATACATGTCAAATAACACTCAATCTTCAAATAACACTCAATCTTCCTCAGACAAAGAAACGAAATCAAACACAAAGGTGATATAGCAATCAAAGGCGACCTCTTCCTCTTCTTCTTCCCCTTCTTCCCGTCCCCCAAGCCGGTTAGTCACCGTGGGAGACTATGACTACAACCTTTCAGCAAAAAACACAAATAAAACTATACTATACATATGCACATACAACGTGAGATCTCTGTCGACAATAGAAAGATTAATTGAATGAAATCAAACCATTAAACAGATAAAATATGATATTATTGGCCTATCAGAAACTAGAAAAACAGGATACTGTATAGAAGAAGATGATAATCACATACTGTGCTACTATGGCGTAACAAAAGGACTATACGGTGTGGGTTTCCTAATTAAAAAAAAATATAATAAGTTTCATAGGCCACTCAGAAAGGGTGGCCACACTGAACTTAAAATTTGTAGATACAGAAATAACCATTATTCAAGTGTATGCCCCAACAGAAAAGTCAAATACTGACCAGATAAAGCTTTTACGAAACTCTCGCTAAAGCTCAAGATGCGGCTAACAGAAACCATATAATATTAGGAGATTTCAACGCTAAAATTGGAAAGTTAAAAAAAGATGAAATAAGTATTATAGGTAAATATGGCCACGGTACAAGAAATGAAAATGGGAAAAGATTAATCCAGTATACGTTAGAACATAAATTAAGCATAATAAATACTTTATTTAGGAAGAAAGCGAAACAAAGATGGACTTGGTTGTCACCAGATAAAAAAAACAAAAAATGAAATTGACTTCATTTTATCTTCACATCCTCGCCAATTCCAAAATATTGAAAAATTAAATATATCTTTTCCTAGCGATCACCGCTTATTACGAGGAAAAATAACTCTATCTAGCCAAAAAAAATTCAGAATTCATTACGGTAATAAACTGGAGAAAAAGATTGTTACCTTACATTCAAATGAAGATATCAAGCTTTATGAAGAAATATTAAGTAAGAAAAGGGAAAAACTAACGAATAGTATTAAAGATGAAACGGTGCAAGATTACTATGACCGGCTAGAAAACGGTATTATTGAAAGTTGGCAAAATATAAACACAAATAAAACAACTGGCGCAAAGAAATATATATCAGAAACAACTACTACTACTAATTTACTTATGAGACGAAGACAAGAACTACAACATAAAAAACCTAAAACTAAAGAGGAAAAACAAGAGCTAAGCCAGTTGTATAAACAAATTAGTAAAAAAATAAAATCGGGTCATCACAACTACAGAATATCAACAATAGAAAAACACCTTATAGCGACAGAGAGCATAAAAAAGGCGTATAAAGAATTGAATAATAACAAAAAATGGATAATTAATCAAAAATCAAAAGCGAAGACAAATGAAAATAATCGTTTCAATATACTGAAAACAGTAACTGATTTCTACAAAACCTTGTACAGTAGTAATAAAGCTACAGATTCAAAGATACAAATAATACAGATCAAGAAACAGCCCAAATATACTTTAGTGAAACGGAAGTACAAAGCAGTATAAACAATTTAAAATCAAATAAGTGCCCAGGCGATGACAAAATTACCAATGACGCACTCAAAGCTTCGAAAAACACACTACTTACTCCACTTGTCATACTTTTTAATAAGATTATTGACCAAAAAACAGTACCGGAACAATGGACTAAATCGGATATTGTAATTATCTATAAAAAAGGAGACCCAACCAATGTAGCGAATTATCGACCTATTAGCCTTATGTCGGCATTGTATAAGGTATTTACATCATGCTTACAAAAAAAGATTTCTCCACAAATAGAACAATAGCAATCGGAAGAACAAGCAGGTTTTAGAAAAGGTTATAGCAGTATAGACCATATCTATGTTATAGGACAGATACTAGAAAAGTATAAAGAATTTAACAGTCCAATATACTTAGCTTTTGTCGATTATGCAAAAGCTTTTGACACAATTTCGCATGAGTCTATATGGATAGCACTTACAGAAGCAGGAATAAATCCTATATATATCAAAATACTCCAAAATATATATTTAAGGTGCAAAAGCCCAGTAAAACTAGAAAAAATCGGCCCCAAAATCAGTATTGACCGTGGAGTAAGGCAGGGCGATCCTATATCGCCGACACTATTCATAACAGTCCTACAGTACGTCTTAAAAAAAGTAGACTGGACGAGCTATGGTCTACAAAAAATAATGGAAAGATTATAACTCATCTATGCTTTGCGGACGACATAGTATTAATGTCTGAAACGGCAACTGGTATCCAACATATGCTCAGTATGCTTCAGGAAAGGAGTACAGAAATAGGACTAGAAATGAATCTTATGAAAACAAAAATTATGACAAATAGAGATATGCACAATATCTACATTGAAAATAATGCTCTCGAATATGTGAAAGAATACATATATTTGGGCAAACAGATCTCATTTAGACAAACGAATAATGAAGAAGAGATAGACAGAAGAATAGCAAAAACATGGAACAAATACTGGAGCCTGAAAGAAGTTTTCAAAAGTACTTTACCTATTAATTTAAAGAAAAAAGTTACGGACTCTCGCTTATTACCATGCCTTACTTATGCTAGCCAAACATGGGTCTTTTCAAAATCAGCCAGGCAAAAGATTACCACTTGTCAACGCTCTATGGAAAGAAACTTACTAAGAATAAAACTAATGAAAAAAATAAGAAGTACAGACATACGAAAAACAACAAAAGTAATTGACGCATTAGACTACGCTCTAAAGTCAAAATGGCGTTGGGCTGGCCATGTAGCTAGAACGTCAAATAACAAATGGACCAAATCAGTGTCTTCATGGAAAGGCCCAAAGGGCAAAAGAAAAAAAGGGAGACCAAAAACTAGGTGGTCCGATGAAATTCTGCGAACAGCACTAAATTGGTTAGAAACAGCACAAGACAGAAAAAAAATGGAAAAAGCTGGAAGAGGCCTTCACCCAGAAGGGGTCCCGAATTATACTAATAAACGAACCGAGATTAATTTTTTAATGATTTCCTGTTTAAAATTATAAATATGATTTGTAAAAATTTTGTAAAGATTTCTTTTTTTTTAGTTTAGGAATAAAAGGCTTTTTTTATTTTTGATTTTATTTATTACAGTTTATAAAGTTAGGTTTCCTCTCAGATATAGAATTAGCCCTAATTTTTGAATATTTATTGAGAGACGAATGTCCCGCGATAAGAGACGCTGTCCGCGGCACGTTTTCACCGACCCTCCCAATGCCCTAACATCCCTTCTTTTGGAACAGATACGCACACAGGATCAGACACTGACCTCACCGCCAAGTTAAAAAAAAACCCTAGACTGCCCAAGCCGAGGGCGTTCGTCCTTGAGGCGCCCTTGAGCTAGTTACCTCCTTGCCCTTTTGGTTCGAGCGTAGTGGTTGTACGCTTGCCCTCTTGTCCGGTGAAGCTTTAAAGTTCCCGCGGCCAACAGCGTAGATCTTTCACACACACACACACACACGCACGCACGCACGCACACACACACACACACACATACACACACAGACCCACACGCACACAGACACACACACACACACACAGCCACACGCATACAGCCACACGCACACAGACACAGACGCGTTTGCGTACGCACACGCACACACTCATACACTCGCTCAATCACACATACTTACACACACTTACGCAAACTCACACATACTCACGCATATACGCATACACACACACACGCAAACACACACCCGCTCACACACACTCACACACGCTCACACACGCTCACACACACTCACACACGCTCACACACGCTCTCACACGCTCACACACGCTCACACACGCTCACATACGCTCATACACGGTCACATGCACTCACGCACACACTCGCATACTCACACATGTCGCACGAAGTGATTCCATGCATCGCTTGTCAACACGTCTACACTCAGTGACTGTTGTCCCTCGACTGAAGCGACATGGCGACAAGGAACAGGTCGCGCAATGTGGCCTGACTTGTCGAGCGACATCGTGCGACGTCGCGCGACTTAGTGTGGCCGGTTTAGAAATCTTTATGGAATGAAGGGGAAAAATCATTTTGGAAAAAAACTTAAACATAAAAAACCTAATCAATATATAAAATACAAAAACAATGTGAGGGTGGTGCATCAGAATAACCAAGGGAAAGGGAAATAAAAATGGCCCTGGGGATATTTTTATTAAAACAATGTCGTTTTGGGGAAAACAAAATCTGACGTCAGAGTTTTTTACAAACAAGAGAAACACATAGCTATGCTTGAAGTGCGAAGGGAGTATGTGAACAGGAGACGCTGCTGCGGTATTGCTCATTACTTTTGGTGGGAAGTGGCGACATTAGCAGTGCATAAACCGGTATAACCGGTATAAAAAGACCCATGTCGACGCCCGTTTGGTCCCTAGTGAATGCGAGGCTGTAGCATTCTTAAATGCCAGCGGGCTGGTCATATTTTCTGAGGCACTACCTTTAAGGTAGGTGTTCTTGAGAAGATACTGTGTTGTGAGATATTTAACAGGTACGTTGAACAACGAAATACGAAAGGTAGCCGAAGTCCAACATCGGTTCCCTTTCTAATGTTTATATTCTTTGTCACCAGGACACTTGGAACTCTAATTTCTTACATTTAGTCGTAGCTTGGCTTATGCAAGTGTTAGTAAATAATGTGGCCATATGTTTACCCGGCATTTTAATGGAACTCGCACTGAATGAGGTTAATGAAGCTAAATATATCATGTTGGATGAGCTTCTGACAACTAAAGGTATGTTGTTCAATTTGGATGGATCATACCTACTTGTTATACCTACTATTAAAAGAAAAGTATGAGGACCAATAGTCGATAGCGATAATCAGAAACTCTGAGAAAATGAAACACCTAAATATATCAAATATTAAAACAAGACAGCAACTTTAATAACCTTTAACAGCTATGATCTCATATCTCTAATAAAATTTGTCAAGTTTTGTAAAGTGGCATAAGCTTTGAGATGAATTGGATAGTGGTTTAGCCGAATACCAAATACCATAATATATCTATCGGACGGTTCACGGCCGGAGCACTAAACCTCCGGGTAGTACAATCCGTAGTAGGTACATTTAGAGAGCTAAAAGTTACAACCCAAATCAACCTGGGGTATAAGCAACTACTGATTGTCAAAAATAATTTTTATTGTACGACGAATGTTACTCGAGAACATGTTAGAAAAATTCTATCCAAAATAGACATCCCCTACAACTTAACAACACTATCAGCCTTAATGACTTACGCACATTATACTTCAGAAACCTTATTCGCTCTGACCAATTCAAAACATACCGTGATGTTACGATAACTCCTTGAAATAATCGTTTAATGGTACTCCAGTGGCATACGAAATACCATTTCACGATTGTTTTACAAATTTATGATAACGAGCCGCATTTGTTCATAGCGAGCACGGACGTGTTTGATTCGTTGTTTAGAGATACTGGTGTCGGGATATGTGTATATTGTTTTCGTTTTTGCACTTGATGATGTTTATAGTGTAACCATTTGCTATTTATTACAGATAATAAATTACATGCTGAGATACGCCTGGCTGTAGAATATCTGAATAAAAACCTCACAAAATACGTGCTATGGAACGATATTCCAATTGATTTATCTCTAATCTTAGGTTACATTAATTTGTGTTTCACCTATGCTATAGCAGAAATGCAATTTAAGTTTTGATTGTTTGTCAATAAAATGTGATAAATGTTATTATAATTATCTAACAATTTGAAAAATGATTACAATTGCACAATTTCAATGTAGCACAATAATGTTACAACTAATTCATATCTTAACTAAATAAAACCTGTCTTGTAGCTGTATTGTTATCTTATATTAATGTGTAGCTCCTGCAAAATGTTATATATAACAATCTATGTAATAAAAATAACTTGGCGCACGCCAAATTATTTTTATTACATAGATTGTTTTTTTATTACATAGATAGATTGTTTTGTTTCGGGAGTGCATTTTTTTTTGTGAAATAAATTAATAAATTATTTATAACTACTTATTTATTTATTTTTATAAATATTGAATGTATGCCTCTTTTCATTTACAATGTTATTTGGATATAAAATGTATTATGAAATTCATATGGAGGTAAGAGTCAAAGTGCTTTACAATAATCATGATTGTTGCAACACACAAGCAGATGTACGTAGGTACTCATACTTTTACTATTTTACATTTAACTAGATTTTGCCCGTGACTTCATCCGCGTTGACTTAGCCAGGAACCTATCATTTTTCCGGGATAAAGAGTATCCTATGTGTTAATCCAGGTAATAAACTACTTGTGTGCCATCGAAATCCGTTCAGCCTTTTCTGCGTGTTTGATTAACAAACATCGAAACATCTAAACATACAAAACTTTCACATTTATAATATTAGTAGGATTTAGAGGTTTCCGAACACAAAATCATGCTGATAACTAGTTTTGTCCGTTATTTGGATCGGCTGTATGCACGGATGTATCACGCGAAAACCACTGACCCGATTATGTCACACACATATACAAGCAATAATTATATTGTAGTAGCTCTCCCTAGAATCCGCCTAATAGTCGGGTACTAGGGAAAGCTAGGGTTATCTGGATTAATCCAGATTTAAGGTTAAATCAATTTTTTTCAATGTACTACGTGCCTTCAAGCGGGATCAAGGACAGCGTATAGTATTGTTATAAACTAAAGCATTTTTAACCACGAAATATCTTACACAAAATAATAATTAATCATTTGTGAAAGTAAGTATGTATATTAATAAAATAATAATTCTAATATATTTTATTAACTAAACAAACATCGTATAACGATTCTTTTTACGTTAGTATGAAAATAATATTTGTTCATTAAAATATTGATTTACAAAGAAAACTTATTTTCAAATCACTTCGGAAAAATTTCCTCATTAGCTAGGTTGTGAATGTCAGATATATTAGTGTTTTTAATTTTGATTAAAATTTTGTGATTCATTTTTTAAGCAAGTAATGACTGGCATCCGATTAATCTGAAATTCGACAAACGTATGTAACTTCAATGATAATGTAATAATATTATGATACCATGAAGCTGGGCTGATGATGGAGCCAGAGTAACATATCGATCACACAACATTTGTGTTTGGCCTCATTGCATTTATCTTACTAAGTGTTTTACTTCACTTGAAGAGGCGTCTAGGGTCTGATGATGATGAAGTCGAAAGACGGTCATAAAAAGTTCTCAACTAAGTTCTTTAATTCTTTAGTGTACACAATTTTTTTTATTACAAATAAATAAATTTCAGAGTAAATTAATGTACAAAAGGGAGCTTAACTCCAAATCTAGTTCCCTATCAGCAAACCTTTGTGTGACAGAGAAACAAGTCATCAAAATAAGGATAGGAATAAGTGTACAACACAAAAGTAAGGAAAGAAAAAGATAGTTATAGATGGAAAAGTTATGAACTACAGATATATATCTACAAATATACTACATGCTATACATTACCATACAATAGACTACATGAATATGTACATATTTACAAATATCTTAAATAGATGAAATGTTCCATAATTCTTTTCTTGAAAATCTATACAGTAAGGCTATCACGTATAGAGAATTCCATACAGCACACAGCACGCACAGTGAATGAATGCCATCATATCGACTGGAGATATGTCGAGGTGCACTAAGAAGAAGAGACGAGATGGAGCGACAAGGTTTTAGCCTAAGGACTAGATATTCGAAGCGTTCGCGAAGATATACTGGGGAATTAGGATTGTGACGAACAGAGTAAAACACAAAGAGAATATGACTATCCCGACGCAGTTGAATAAGCAGCCACCTTAATCGTTTACGGAATTCTGACATATGGTCAAATTTCCGAAGGCAAAAAAAGAAGCAAATGCACAGATTCTGCAGATGTTTAAGTTTATTAAGGAGTTCCTCAGTGGCATAGTCGTAGTATAAAGAGTTGAAATGAAACCTTGGTTTGAAATGGCAGGACCTTCTGGAGTCGTTTAAGAGACTAAAATTCATGATAAATTTATGCATGAGCAAACTCAACAGTAGACGATACCTAAGGTTATTTTCCCCAATCCAAGATTTTTACATGATACAAATTTGGTACATGGGTTAAATAGAATAATGGTTTTGAGTATCAATGATATTGTAGTTGCCTCATATGTGTGAAACGATCAGAACATTAAAATCCTGGTAAAGAAATAGACATACCTCAACAAACTATTGAAATTTTAGATAGTGTTGCATATATTAATATTATTAATCATCAGCCACGAGACTCAACACTTTATTCCACATGTTATGTAGGTCGGGGTTACTATAGTAATTTATCTACAGACAATACTATCACAAATGTATGTATGTTATAAACATTGTTTTGAAGATAATGCGGGTATAGGTAGTTGTAATATAGAAATGGAAATTGAATTAACATCTAATGTTCCATTTTATTACCGTCCGTACAGGATGTCTATTAAAGAGGAGAAAATATTACGCGACATTATGTGATTTAATTAATAGGGATATAATTGAGCCTAGTAACTCACCATATGCAAGTCCAGTAATACTAATTCCTAAAAAGACAGGTGAATATGATGTGTGTAGATTTTAGACAGTTAAATAAAATTACAAAGAAAGATAGGTATCCCTTGCCTTATATACAAAATTAATTGGATCGATTGAGTACTGAGCAATGGTTCACAAAAATCTTTTTTTTTTAAATAAAGCCTACTTCAAAAAGCAAAATATAAATATTTGAAGTCGGTACCGGTTAGTGCAGTCGGTTACTTGGCACCGACTTCAAATATTATACTGAACCCAATACAAAAAGTATCATCAAAATCGACTCATAATTTGCGGAATGATCGCGTAACATACATACAAAAAAACAACAGTCAAATTGAGAACCTCCTCCTTTTTAGAAGTCAAATTAGACGTAGCGGCAGGGCATCATTAAATAAAAATGCACTCTGCTAGCAAAAAGTATACGGCTTTTGTTACCCCATTCGGCCAATTTCAATACAAAAGAATGCTGTTTGGATTGGCAAACGCACCAGCTGTATTTCAACGTGCCATTAATCAATTATTAGGCCAAGTCCGTTTTGAATTTGCTTCCGCATATATCGATGATATATTATGTTCATCTAAAACTATACCAGATGCATTTAAACACCTCAAAATTGTTTTAAAAATTATTAGCAACGCTCAGCTTACACTCCGTAGAGACAAATGTGCTTTTTTAAAAATATCATAGTGTATTTAGGGCATATAATATCTAAAGAAGAAATTAAACATCGGTGGATAAAGCAGAGGCTCTGATTAAACTTAATGCACCCACAAACATTCATGAACTCAGAAGATTTATCGCTCTTGCCAGCTATTTTAAGAAATTCATCCATGTCTTTCGCGTTACGTATTCGTCCTTTGACTTCATTCTTGAGAAAAGCTACTCCTTGGTTATGGAATACAGATCAGCAAAACGCATGCGATAATATTAAGAAATCTCTTGTCTGAACCTGTTTTAACCATTTTTAATCCAACATACGAGACCTAACTGCACACCGATGCTTCCAGCCGCGGTCTTGGTGATATTTTGCTCCGAAAACAGCCTAATGATAAATTAAAACCTGTTGCGTATTTTAGTAAACAAAACACTGAAACTGAACAGAAATGTCATTCCTACGAGCTGGAAGCAATGGCTGTTGTATTTAACGTTAGAACGTTAAACGTTACTTTGACGTCTATCTGTTAGGAAAACCTTTTATCATATTTAGCGACTGTCAAGCTCTAAGTACTACTTGTACTAAGAAAGACATTTTGCCGCGTATGGGTCGATGGAGGTTAGAGCTACAGGATTACAATTTCACAGTCCAATATAGGCCTGGTATAAGAATGCAACATGTTGATTCTATTAGCAGAGACCCACTGCCTCTACAACACATTGATGAAACAAATTGGGTTGTCGCAGTTCAGAATGAGGACCCAAAGATTCAAAATGTTACGAGTATTAACAATGTTAGTCTACCTAAATATTTAGAGTCGTTTATAATAAAAGACGGTATTCTTTATAAAAAGATTTTCCTAAAATTGTACGTTGGAGAATCGTAAAAATGTATCACGATGATAATGGTCACCTAAATGAAAAAAAGGTTATAGAATTATTACAACGCCAGTATTAGTTAGAAAAAATACACTATTTCGTTACAAAGTATGTGCGCATTTATATATCTTGCCAATTCACAAAGAAACCTACAGGAAAACAAAGGGTACTTGTTCCCAATCAGCAAGGGTAGTGCACCGTGGGTAACGTGCCATGTAGATTATTTAGGACAATTTTGTTCCTCTACCAATGGAAATGTGTATCTGTTTGTCGTTGTCGATGCATGCACAAAATTCACCTGGCTTCAACCATATGCCGAATACGTGCACGAAACTGGTGATTGAAACACTGAATCTTCTTTCATAGTTATTCGGGCTACCTGAACGAATAATAAGTGATAGAGGTAAGCCATTTACTAGCAAAGAGCTTAACGAGTATTGTAAGTCAAAGCAAATACGAAACATTTTGAACACAGTAGCATGTCCACGTGCTAATGGCCAGGTGGAGCGGTACAATCGTACCATTTTAGTCTCTTATTGCTAACACTGATAGTAATTGGGAAACAATGATAGTAATTGGGAAAAATACGTTCCATTGGTGGAGCGTGGTATTAATAGAACAGTTAATAGTAGCACTAAAAAGAGTCCTTTCGAGCTATTCTATTATACGGCTATGCCCCTCGGTTTGAAATAAGTAGTCCGGATAGAGTCACCTCTAATTGACTTGTCACAATTAAAATCCGAAGCAGAAAATAATACCATTATTTCAGCTAATAAATCTAAAGAGAGATATGATAAAAATAGGATACCTTGTATTAAATATGAAATAGGAGATTTAGTTCAGGTACAAAGACGTGTTATAAAAAGGGTACTACTAGTAAAAAACTGGTTGACTAGTATGTTGGCCCTTACAAGGTTATAAAAATATTCGATAATGATCGATACCATCGTACACACGAGGTCAGAAATATAATAATGTAGTAGCAGCTGATAGGATGAACAAGTTTATTATACAGAATTTTGGTGATATTTCTGAAGATTCAGAATAATTACTTTTATACGTACTCATTTTATTCAATTTTAATTAAACATGGTAATAATTGTTTTGTTACTAAATTAGTTGAAATTTACTGAAAAAATATTTCTTATTATTGAAATAGTCATGCAAATGTGTAACATTATTGTGTTGACAATTAAAAATATACTTTGATCAAGAGAATAACAGCGGCACTCGGGCCCTCCAGGTTTGTCCAGGGGACGAGTGTTATATGCAATAATGTGCAGGTTTGTCCCACAGTGCAACGTGAGCCGTGCAGGTGTGTCCCGCGGCGACACTTAGTCCACCCAGGTGTGTCCGGGGATTAAGTGACAATTATTGGCGATTTTACTAAGAACGTTATTGTAAACACGATAATGATTATAATATTTCATCAAAATCATAATGAAATTAAGACTAACAAAATTATTATGAACAATTCTATATCATGTTATTTTTAAATTACATTGAATTGTACACTGTAATAAAACGTATTGTAATGGTATGGTACCAGTTATGTTTATAGTTCAATTATTATTATTTTGGACTCGTTAGGTTGCCAGTAATTTTATTGTCATTACAACGCCGTAATGGTTGGTCAGGAAAGGCCGAATGTTAGTATACTGTGGATAGTTTCGTATAAAGTGGATAATTTGTATTGATAAAATGTGCGGGTAGTTTCATGTAGGATTGACATATTGATTTTGACAACTGCACCGCCATCTTGACATTTCGATGTCAACACTGGTCGCTAGATGGCGACAGTGTTGCTATTAATATTATAGACGAATCATTGTATTGGATAATCGATTTGAACAAGATGGCGATGCAAAACAAGAGACGTAAGTCTATAGATAAAATCTAAAATGATGAACACTTTTGCTCGAGACTTCGTCGTAGACGGTTGTGAAATTCAAATAAAAGAAGAAATTATAACCGCCAACGCATTTTTATTTCACACTCTAACAATACCTAATTAAAATTAATGTACAACCCACACATGGCATAGAAAAATATCCAATTATGGCAAAGATTTTTTAAGAAAATAAAATATAGATTCAAAAAACAGTAGTTATTTATTTATTCTTCATGCACTTAATAGTTTATTTATTATTTATTTAAAGTTTATTACATATATAGGCAGAGTATTTATTGTTATTTATAATATTTCTATCTATCTATCTATCTATAACCTCACGCCAGATCCCTTGCGGGGTAGGCAGAGAGTACAGAGTTCCAACAGGTTCTTTCCTTACATACCTCTCTGGCTTCCTCGACTCTCATAGTTCGTCTCATATATAATATCCGTTTATAATATTCAAATAGTAAATCGTAAGGTAGAAGATAATCCATAGCTATCCAGGTAAAGTCTAAATATATTATTTATTTTAAAGGTATTACTTAAGTTTATAATTTTATAATAATTTATATAAATACTTGACTTGTATACTCCTTCAGAGTAACCCCTTGCAATATACAGTAACGTAATTTAATAATTACATTTATAACAAGCAGAGCTCCGCTCGCTTCGACGGTCGGACATAGAATGAATACTGTCAGTCGATTACATTCCGTTTTATATTACCAACAAACAATGCCGAGAGACCACGTGTTCACATTCTAATGATTTCATATTGTCTTATTTATTACAAAGGTCATAAGAAATCCTAAAAAGATTTATTTACTACCTAACTATAAAATTCTTGCCATAAAGCACCTCGCGGTTTCTTATTAAAATAAAATAAACATAACCTATAATTGCACCTCATAACTCCAAATGGAAATACACATTTGGAGCATGTAGCACAAGTACAGCACTTGCGAGAGACTCAAGTTAGTATATTTTAACGTATCTTGGCACAGTAAACAAATAAATTCACATATATTTTCACAGAATCTATCACCCTCATGTTCAGAGGCGGACTTAATACCTGAGCCATTTTCTACCAGTCTATCTTAGGATTGCGTAGAGACAACCTAGTAGGTGCAAAATTATATATGCTCAAATTTAAAAAGACAAGACAATAAATACAAACTAAATAAATATTTATAACACTTATATTACTTACCTATTTACAGTTTAAATCATCTTTCATAGTAGAGAAATATATAAAAAGGCTAAACAATTATGTAAATACATAACCATGTCGCCTTTACTTACATAAGGATATACTTTAATTTAAACTTCGGCATAACCAGTGTCCTGTTATACACGGTGTAATTTTAGTCGACGTGGAGCAATAGCCCAGGTAATGTATCCAATGCCTACGGTTTACTGGTAATAGAAAAATGAATAAAAACAACATTTCATTAAATAACATCTACCTACTGACCTATACGAATATCATATCTAGGCTAACAATCCGGAACACCGAAGTTATCTATCGGTTAGGTGACGAACCGCCCCACCCTACAATGTCATTTTGCGCTTAAATAATATTAGCCCTGTTAAGAAACTGTCCCACTTTTGGGCACGGGCCTCCTCTCAAACTGAGAGGGTTTATAGGCCATAGTCCACCACGCTGGCCTAGTGCGGGTTGGCGAACTTCACACACCTTCGAGAATCTCTTAGGCATGCAGGTTTCCTCACGATGTTTTCCTTCACCGTTAAAGCAAGTGATAATTATTTTTTAATACGCACATGCTTTCGAAAAGACAGAGGTGCGTGCCTGGGTTTGAACCCGAGACCTTTGACTTTGCAGTCCAACGGTCTAACCACTAGGCTATCACTGCCTCACTGTCATTTTGCGCTTAGCATAGATGTTTCTTAATGAAAAAAATGTGTATTATTATGGAGATGTTACTTATTGAAGTATTTTTTTTTATTTTTTAGTACCAGTGAATAGAAAACATTAGATACATCACCGGGGCTTTCATTTTACGATGACTAAAATAACACCGCGTATATTAAACAGTAAACAATTTAGGAGTTCGATCGTTCTCAGATAGTCTTAACTATTCGAGTCACACCTTCGTCAAAGTAAGGACACCGCAATACCACCGCTAGGTAATTTATGTCGACCCAAAACACCCCATTATCCAACTAAAATGACCACTTTGAGTAAAGTAGCTGTCATTCCAAACAATACTACGTATCGAGTGCGGCTAAAGCACTAATTAATATTGTATGCTCTGTATGAATTATAACATAGAAATACGTCCTCATTCTCGCTTCCTAAGTGTAACTCACGCGCGGAAGATGCTTGCTTATAGAAGTTATTCATTTATTTATTCTTACTTATGTACATAGGCGGACTTAATGCCTGATGCATTTTCTGCCGGTCTACCTTGAGGTGGTGTAGATACAGCTGTGGTAGGTACGGAAAATAGGTACTGCTTTGTTGACACAATCTGACCACCGTCTTTGTGGTTCTGGTTTGGTTATGCTCACTAATGTCTTTGCTTGCGGTGGCTGTTAGGCGCGGGTCACTCCCTTCCCTCCAATATGGTCGAGGGGAGTGATGGTTGTTCCAGAAGTCATACTCGTGAACGGGTGCTGCTTGTGGGAACTGGTTCATCTGGAATCCTTTAGACACTCTTTATAAATAACATCATCAGTCTCATATCTCGGTCGTACGTCATCATATTCGAGCTAGATCGTGAACTATTTAATTGTAACTTAAACATTATATCCAAACAATATGATTAAAACGAGAAAGAGAATTATATAAAAAAAATAGACAAGCCCGCTGAGTTTCTTCGCCGGATCTTCTCAGTGGAGACATCGTTCCGATCCGGTGGTAGATAAATAGTTAAATTAGATTCAAAAAAATATAAATTTTTATATTTGTGAGCGCCCCACAGGGCTCATACAAAACAAATTGTTTGAGTTTACGAGTATTAAAAAAATAAGGAAAATAGTACTTAGAAAACAACTAAAAATTACAGACAAACTAAAATATTTAAAAACAATTATTATCTATACTTCTGTACTTTTTTCTTCTTTTTACTTTCATTTCTTTACTTTTACTACACCCATTTTGATTAGTCTTTTATCATTAGAAAGCTATATCATCAGAAGTAATATAGACACGGTAGGTGGCGTTGTTATCGACCGGGCGTGATGCCAAATCTGCTAGTGCTAGTAACTTATGGTAGGTAGGTATCATAAATAACACCATACAGTTTTACTATTTTGTGAGTTCACGCCCACACGCCACAAGACAAGTTTCTAAGTCAAAACAAAAATCAATGACGAAACGAAATAATTTGAATCTAAAAATACCTTTTTAAACACAAGCTTTTATAGCAACAAAATATTTAGTTGAGTAGTTCCTATGGCTTCCTTGTCTTGACTAGTACTTTAGTCTCACTACAACACTGAATTAGATTTGCCTTATCCATGTTTGGGCTCGTTGGATTTTTCCCAAACACGGCGGGGCCTAAACTTGTGTAGTTGGGGGGTTCCGCTGGCCACCGGCTCCATCATCAGACCCTAAACACTACCTAGTTGTACAGTGCTTGTCAAAACCAATCTAACATGTCTTAACACGAGGGGGTTACGTTGTATAATTCACATGTTCCTATGGCCACCTTCCGACTCCATCATCAGACCAGCTCCATGGTAATATATTATTGCTTTGTTGAGAATTTTGCATACGTATGCCAAATATCAGGCTTATCGGAAGCCCGCTCGTACTTGAAATCACAAGATTTGTATCGGAAAGACAGGCAGGCAGGGCATGATGATATGATATTAATAATGTGGCCTACATTTAACAATTTAATATAATATTGCACACTTAGAAGAATTAAGATTGCACATGTTTTTCCCAGATTTATCGCAATTTATCTTAATTTAATCTTATTCCCAACGTTAAATACAAATATACAGGTACACCACATGAAGAAAATATCACAAGAATAGTTTCGATTTATTATCAGACTTTAGCTTGAAATTACCTAAAATGTGTTATTTAAAACTTGTAATTATAATTTAAAAGTTGTAAATTAATTTGCTTTGTTTTTGCTTCATTCTCGCGATATGTTTTGATATCTTTCTATAAAAGAACGCTACATCTTGAAGAACATGTGTATGTATTCTTTTTTCGAATGTTTTATCACTAAATAGCTTTTCTCTGTACATATCTGCTAAACATCTGTAGAGAATGTTTAACTAGACTGATTCTCGGGGCATTTTATCTTAATTTTACGGAACTCGCGTCACGGAATGAAAGTCACGTCGTGGTGAAAAACATCATTTATATGTTACTTGCCAGACCAAATAAAATATCCGGAATTTCTCTAACATATTTAGATATTCAACGATGGTATATTACACAGCAATTTTAATTTTAATTTAACCAACGAGAACTAGAAACTCAGGAACAGCGTTTGGAAACCTTAATTCGAAACCGAACCGAACCTTAAAGTCGAAATTAATATCAAATATGTATTTAATAAAACAAGTAAGTAGTTACGTAAGTATTTGACAAAAGTTTCTGATGTGGGTCACAAAGCCGCCACGTTAAAATTGATCTGGGCTGGCCACATCTGCCACATGTCTAATACAGCTTGTGCAAAAATAATTACCAACTGGGTCCAACAAAACTATAAACGACATCGCGGCAGGCCTAGACAAAAATGGCGGGACGATATGGACTAATTCCTAGAAGACTAGCATTTAAAAGCCGAAAACAGAACCGAATGGAAGAAGTGCAGGCGGCCTTTGCCCAACAATGGGACGATAGTGGCCTAAGAAAGAAAGACTTTAAAAATCTTATTATTAGCCCTGTTAAGAAACTGTCCCATCGTTGGGCACGGGGCTCCTCTCAAACTGAAAGGGTTTAGGCCATATTCCACCACCCTGGCCCAGTGCGGGTTGGCGAACTCCACACACCTTCGAGAAACTCTTAGGCATGCAGGTTTCCCCACGATGGTTTCCTTCACTGTTAAAGCAAGTGATAGTTAATTTTTAATACGCACATGCTTTTGAAAATACGGAGGTGCGTGTCTGGGTTTAAACCCGAGGCATTTGACTTTGCAGTCCAACGGTCTAACCACTAGGCCATCACTGCTTTTCCACGAGGCTATCAAGTATTTACCTTAAATCAAATAATGCATTATTTAGACATGTTACCCCTTAATTTTATTATGTAAAGTTCGAGTAAATATAAATAACACTATATTTTAACGTATGAAAAAATAATTGATTACATGTTTTTCATCCTACAATATTTCCAGGGATCATTTTCCGAATTGAATTTCGTACAATGACATTAAGTTTAATATTACAAGTGTGGACTATGCAACTTTATTTAATCTATCAATGCATTGTATTACTTTTTATAAATACAAACTACTACATCGATATACTCGTATTATATCGATCTAAACCACGAACTAAATGTACTGAAGTAATTATGTATAATGGAATTGTGGCCACGGAAGGGATATCGTAATAATGGAAGGTCAGTACAAATATGGGTCGATTATGTGATTAAGTGTGTAGATAAGACCTGGCCAAGATTGACTCAGGATAGATATGTGTCGAAAGACGGGAGAGGCTTATGCCCTGCAGTAAGCGGAATGTGCTAGAAATAATGATGATAAAATATATGTATACACACATATTAATATAACTTAAGGATGTGGATACAGCTCGTCTTGTTTATTTTAATTAGTTCCATAGCATTATGTCTTACGGTATCCTACTGTGCCATTTATAACCTAGAACCTAAGGTTTCCCTCAGAACTTTTTAAAGAGATCAAGATTCTGACGGTCGCTTTACAGTATATATATGGTAATATAGTGTACCTACGTAAAGTGAGCGACGTTCATAAACCAAGCACCATAAAGTATTGCCAATTTTTAGACTTAAAAAAGTATTTAATTCCTTCGTAGGAGGTCGGTATTCGCTGCTACATTAAGATACCAAAGCCCATGTTAGATTTGCCACTAGATAGATGATAGATTTAAACGTTATATTAAATCTTCACTAATGAGTAAAGGATTATACTGTAAACGATTTTTTTAACGATAAAAATGCCTTTACACAAATTACCCGAAGTTCACAAGAATATGATTTTAAATGCAGCGTGCCCTGCCTAGCGAGCGTTCATTGATTTTATTGTTTTTGAACGATGTCGACAGTGTCGTGGTTTTATCGTTCCGCATCACACTGGAGCTATAACAATTATTTTGCACGCACACTTTACATATTTTGTAGTAACCCTTTTTTTGATATATCTTTATTCTCTATTTTGTAAATGAGAGGACTATGTAGACAGTGTCTGATACCATGAATCTAAGTACACTTATGTTTAATCTATACTTAAGCACATCTATTTGCACTGTTTTCCCATAACCTATGAATGAAATGTATACAAAAAGAATTGTAAAACTTTGATTTTAAAAAGAGTAACCGAGGAGTTTCTTGCCCTTCTTCTCCACAGGAATGACTTTACGAACGTGTGAAACAGTCTTAAGACTCTATCACACGATCGGAAATCAATAATTTTCTCTTTATAACTATTCATAAGTGCTTTTTGATCTACATGAATAAAAAACTTGTCATTTTGATTTTAACCTATAGTGAATGAAGCAGTGAAGTAATTATTGTATAATGAAGTAGTTATTTAAATATAAACCAAATAGGTAGATATGTAATAAAAGTTACTTTAAACTTAATAATTTTTTAACCTTCTCTGTAGAATCTGTTTTTCGGTAAATTTTCATAAAACCTCACGTCTTCATATTTATTTATCGATCCACTTACCATGATATAGTCCAGTATTTGGCCCACCTATAGTAAAATTAACACTAACATTACATTTAAGTAGAAATTCGAAATATTGGTGTATGAGTTATTTTATTAGAACATTATTATAATCATTATTTATTGTGCCGTGTTGTGCCGGCAGAGCAGAATAGCACCACCCCATATCTTCCCGTGGGAGTGTGAGCAAATACTGACTCCTTGTATCTTTCTCACCGTGATACTGCTCCGTCTGTCTGAGTCCTTCTCCGATCGTAACGGTCGCCGTTCCACTGGGCCCAGAAGGATAAGGATGAGTATGTGCACCTGTGTCTCGCGCGTATACTTGTGCACCTTAATATTTCCTGCGCATCTGACCGCTTCCGTTACTGGACTCCGAGTACGCAAAAGTCCTGTGGCGATGGGTAAAAGTAGAGAGGTCTAGCCTGATGCAAACTAGGCTTTGTCTGATATCTGCACGCAGGCGGTCCCGGGGGCGTGAGAACACGCCGTGGTCGTTTCCGCGCTGCACATTTCGGACGACAGCACGGGCTCGGCAGCACTTGGGATGTCAAAGCAGCCCTGTTTAGGGAGGCACTGCTTTCCCCGCTCAGCTGGAGAGGGGGCTAGAAAAGGTGCCCTAAAAAAATGTTCGTCCCGACATGGCAGATGGTAGTAACCGCGGCTATCATCGCATCATTCAAATCGTGGTCGACGCCGCAAAGGAAATTTAAAAAGAACACCTGTTATGACATTCGGCGCGTGGAACGTGAGAACGCTTCTTGATCGAGATGTCAACGCCTTCCCTGAACGTAAGACCGCTATGGTAGCTCGGGAACTTCATCGCTATAACGTGGATGTGGCTGCTCTCAGCGAAACACATCTCCCCGATGAAGGAGAGCTGGTGGAAGTAGGTGGCGGCTACACTTTCTTCTGGAAAGGTACCGCTGCCTCCGAAACTCGACGATCAGGGGTAGGTTTTGCCATCAAGAATCACTTAGCAAAGCATTTAGAGGAGTACCCTGTACATATCTCAGACCGCGTAACCACACTGCGCCTTCACCTGGACAAAGACAACTACCTTAATGTCATCAGTGTCTATGCTCCAACGTTAGACAAGTCTGATGACATCAAGGAAAAGTTCTATGAGGAAGTGACACATTGCCTCGATAGCTTCAACGCCAGGGAGCAGGTTTTATTTCTGGGCGATTTCAATGCCAGGGTTGGACGGGACTATGAGGCTTGGCCTGGAGTTCTGGGTAGACATGGAGTTGGCAACATGAACAGCAATGGTCAGTTGCTGCTCAGTCTTTGTGCTTAATACGGTCTGGCAATTACGAACACTATGTTTAGACTTGCCGCCAAGTACAAGACAACATGGATGCACCCAAGATCTAAGCATTGGCATTTGATTGACTATGCTATCGTGAGACAAAAAGATTTCAGCCAAGTACAGGTCACCCGCGTCATGCGTGGTGCGCACTGCTGGTCTGACCACCGACTTATTGTCCCTAAGCTACGAATCCGCCTCCGTCGCCCGCGTAGATCTCTTATAAAAAAGCTTGCATCTTTGAACTTGGATAAGCTAGAAGATATCGCGGTCAGGGAGAAATACGCTGAAGCCCTGTCTGAAAAGCTGATGCCAGCTAATGAGGTAGGTGATGTTGATGCTGCCTGGGAAACTATGTCATCTCATATCATGGATACCGCTTCAACTGTACTGGGTAAAAAAATCCGTCGCAACGAAGACTGGTTTGATAGAAATGATGAAACCCTGCGGGCAGCATTCGACAAATACCGAGATCTCCTGCGACAGCCCAAAAGGCAGAGAGGAAGCGTTGCGGTTATTAAAGCTAGTGACCTCGAATTGCGCAAGCTGTCTCGACGTATGAAAGACAAGTGGTGGCAGGACAAAGCTAGTCACATGCAATGGCTCATTGACACAAACCAGCTGGGTGAGTTCTACAGTGAGGTACGTAAGCTGATTGGTTCATCCTACCAAGCTCGGGTGCCTTTAAGGTCTCTAGACGGTAGTCACATGTTGACAAGCAAGGAGAATATACTAAATCGCTGGGCGGAGCACTTCAACATTCTGCTAAATGTGGATCGATCAGCTGATCTGCAAAGTATCGGTTTAATGCCTCAGCTCCCTCTCGCCTTTGAGCTGGACGAGACTCTATTGCGTGACGAGGTTGTTACTGCCATCAGACAGCAACAAAACAAACGGGCGGTTGGCATTGACCTTATACCGGGAGAGCTGATAAGATACGGCGGAGAGGAGTTGCACACGTTAGTGTGGGAACTATTTGTTCGCATGTGGGAGGAGGAGCGCGTTCCGGATACCTTTAAAGTATCGCGCATAAGTGCTCTTTACAAGCACAAGGGTGACCGATCTGACTGCAACTCCTACCGCGATATTTCGCTCCTTTCAGCCCCCGGAAAGGTCTTTGCTAGAGTTCTCTTAAACCGCCTAAAGAACTTGTCTGAAAAGATTCTGCCTGAAACCCAGTTTGGCTCTGCAGTTAACTCCAAGAAAAGAGCACGGAACAGGGCTGTCAGCTGTACCTTTGCTTTGTTGACCTGGAGAAGGCTTTCGACAGTGTGCCTCGGGAAGCTCTATGGTTGGTGCTAGGTAAGCTCGGGTGCACGGAAAAGTTTGTGAGACTTCTTAGACTCCAGCATGACGACATGCAATGCTGCGTTGCCGTAGACGGTGAACAGACAGACTTCTTCTCCGTTACCTGTGGGGTGAAGCAAGGATGTGTCTTAGCGCCTACTCTGTTCGCCTTATACTTTGCGGTGGTAGTTAGAGAGGTCTTACACACTATTTCTCAGGGAGTCCGCATCCGTTTCCGCACAGACGGCAGCCTTTTCAACTTGGCTAGACTTAAGGCTCGCACTAAAGTCTCTTACGCACTGATCACGGAGATCATGTATGCTGATGACTTGTGCTTCCTATCAGAATCCCTAGACGGCCTGCAACAGCTGATGTCCGCATTCCACCAAGCCTGCCGTAAGTTCGGCTTAAAGATCAGTGTCAATAAGACGGAGGTGATGTCCCTGGACATACACGGTCACGAGACACAGACCATAAAACTTGGTGAGGATGTGCTAAAGCAGGTGGATAGATTTCGCTATCTGGGGAACACTGTAACATCCAAGTGTGACCTTGATGCTGAGATCAATAGCAGGGTGGGTACCGCAGCTGCGGCATTCGGCAAGCTATGTACCAAGGTCTTCTGCTCGCATAACCTTAAGTTGCCTACTAAGATATCGGTGTATATGGCAATCGTGCTGCCAAACCTCCTATACTCCTCTGAGACGTGGTGTGTATACCGCCGCAACATTCGCACTCTGGATCGCTTCCACCTTAAATGCCTCCGTACCATCATGAGGATTAGATGGTCCGATAGAGTGCGAAATACCGAAGTTCTGCGACGAGCCAATGTTGGTGGCATTGAGGCCTATTTAATGCGTCGACAGCTTCGGTGGTGCGGTCACGTATCTCGGTTGGCGGAGGAAAGAGTGGCGAAGCGCATCTTCTACTCTGAACTGGAGAAGGGCAAGCGGAATCATGGCGGTCCCCTCCTCCGGTACAAGGATGTCCATAAGCGACATATGAAGAGATGCAACATAGAGCCCTCTCGTTGGGAGCGTTTGGCAGCACAGCGGCCAGAATGGCGCAGGATGGTGAACAGCCAAGTACACGAGTTGGAGGCTCAGCGTAAAGCTGACCTTGACGCCAAACGCAATCAGTTAAAGGCCCGCCCACCTGCTGCCATATCATACAACTATGAGAACGGCGTACTCACGTGCCCTCAGTGTGCACGGAGTTTCGCCGCGAAGATAGGCTACATAAGCGCATCAGCGACATTACTCCGACTAGGGGTCAAAGTGGTCGCCATGGCCGAAATCGGTCGGATCAATCATCATTATAATCAAGTTCCTATAATAATAACCTGTCAATATTCAACATCCGACACTTCTAAAGTAGTAGTAATGTTACTTTTCTATTAATGTGACGTGTGTAAATAGAATTGGTGGGATAATTAGCAACTGTAGGCATAAATATATGGGATAGGGTACCTATTGATTTAAAAGATGCCCCAAATTAAGTTGGCTAATCCATGTTCAGAGCGCTTAGCACGAGCAGATTGACATTAGGGTGATGTTGTCGAGAAAACGTGCTGTAAAAATAATTGTAGTGGAAAAAGGATTGCATATCAAATCGATAGCTTTCTAATGTAAATCTGTTAATGCTTAGCCTTCTGTTACTAAACGACACGATGTGCTGAAAGCTTTTAATATAGCTGGTGGTGTAATCACTTACCTACTTACACAGCGCCCTGAAGTAGGTATCATTCGAATGTATAGTTCTATATGACAGACGGCTTGGTTAAGAGTTTCAGTCGCTCTGGCCACTGGATCGAGTAGGCTCAGGTTTGATTCCCGCACGGGACAAATTGTTGTGTGGCCCACAAATATTTGTTTCTGTCTGGGTGCTTGTGCATGTGAATTTCATGCTTGTAAACGTACCCACGATATGCATATAAATAATTCCTAGTGCGAGGCTACATATTTTTTCAGGTCGAGGCGAAATTTAAAAAAAATGCGTCTTTGTACGATAAATTTAAAAAAAAAAAATAATCCAGGGTCTTAAGCAGAAACTATTTGACGTTATTTTGCGCCGTAGAGAAAGTGTGCTGACACATTCATCTTTATTTTGTAAAATTGTAGCATAAAAAATGGCATATGGACTAACGGCCGGTTTCAATATATTTTGTACGGAAAATGTGTCAAAATGTGACAGCAAGCAAATTTATACTATATTATATTTTTATGTTATTTATTTATATATTGAATATTGAAACTGGCCATTAATAGCAATATAATAACATCAATCTGTTCAGGCTAGGCCCTCTGAATCTAAACGGAAGATATTAAAATAATAGTATACGAAAGAACAGCACAAGACTAGAAATCACCAACATTACGATGAACGATATTAACCTCTCAATTTAGTTATTAAAACATAATCATAACCTTACCTTGATGTTCACAAGCATTTATTATTTATAAAACACGCAACCTACCACGTTAACGTTGTTCCAGGGAATTATAATCCGTACACCAGCACACATCCGCTGCTCCCTAATTCGCTTTCATTATGGGAGCTCAGAAAACATGCTTCGTGTGTATTATTCAAACTTCATGAAATAGGGAGATTTTCATAAAGAGAATGAGAGCTTTATTTGACGCACAACTAGGTTAGCAAGTCCATGTATGACTGAATGTATATTTAAACATACTAATTAGAATTTAAAACACATAGCTAATGAAAAAACTTTACTTGCACGGTGGTATTTAGTCATGTATTATTATAAATCATATTATAAAATTGCACCATCTTCACAGGAGAGGCGCCACTGAGTTTCCTTGTTGTGATTGTAGAAACTCAGCGCACACTATCCAGCACATCGTGGAGGACTGTCCCACTCGAAAATTCAACGCTCCTCCACCCTGACATTAAGTTATGACCATGGTTTGCACTATTAAAAATACACCGTCATACAATAATGATGATGATATTATAAAACATGAATGATTTATTTAATAAAATAATAAAGGTGTTTTAGAATTTTTTCTTCGGTAAAATCCTAAACGAAGCTGGAGTCAGGTTTTTAAAATGTGAGGGGTTATCGTAGCATTTGCTCTTTCGTTAACACAAACAGATTGACGTTATTGTAACGCTATCGAGTTGAGATGCTACCCTTTTCAGACTACAAACAACCCCAACCCCCACTATCTTACTTTGTCGTATGTCAGGAGCAACTACCGCCAGGGCACCAACTACCATGGCCGGTGTGGAAATCTTTAAATCGGCTCCGCACTCAGGTAGGTAGATGCAGGTTATTATAACAATTCATGACACAACACACACTAAGCTTGAATAACGAATGGTTCAGTTACAACGGTGCACATTGCGATCGTTTAGCCAACGTTATGGACGGTATCATCGATATAAACGTGCTATGCAATGTAACCTCAATTGTCATGATCACAGCGCCGACGTAACTATTAAGGGGCCCGTAGATATAAGCCCGATCACCAACTATACCTATTTGTGTTTAAATTTCACTGCTGACCGATGTAGAATTTAATAGAGCGCATGCATCGTTCAATTAATCATGCCTAGGCATTGAGTTACATGAATACCTATAACGCAATGTAGGTACCTAGTATAAGGACGCAAAAATCCTCATAATTCGCTGTATCGAACTGCGCTGTCAGATCAAGCGGCCCCAAAGGTTTTAATTAATGTGTGCTCCCTTAAATAGTAATTCATAACTTTTTAACCGATGATTAAACTGTTGGTAACGGTCGATAGCGGTATACTACAACTCACTGGAGTAACGTCTCCAAAGGCTACGAACTACGACACTCTTAGCACGAGCGATATTGCTCTGCAAGTCGAGCGTCAAAAACGGGGCTGTGTTATAATTTATAGCTATTATACTCGCCTTTGCACGGCACCATCGCTTCATTTTTATGGGTAAGATGAAGATGAGATGAGAAGCTAAAAAGTGGGCACCAGTAACATTTTATTCCTCAAAAAGTTATACTCATTTGTAACGCACTTGATCGCCACTTAATCACCACACTTAAATAGACCTACAAAATTTCCAAATATTAATAATTAATCGTTTCGGCCCGAATGCTCTAACGAAGGGTAATGTTTTTCCAGTGTATGTAAATAATGTATATTACTTCAGCACGCTCTGTAGCCTAAATGGCATACTGGATTCCCTTTTGTAGGGCGAATGTGAATTCCGTATGCTGAGCATAACAATAAAATAAATAGCTAACTAGCTAGCTAACTAATAAATAACTATTAGTACTTACACTTTTCTTACTATCACAAGTACTTACTTACACTTTTTTTATTATGATTTGTATAAAAACCAAAAGTTTAAATATGAGAATTGCTTTAGAATTTTCAGAAACACAAAATCTGACAATGAAAGATTATTTTATAAACGTTTACTACAAAATATATAAAGCTCATAAAATTTAAGGCTGTTGCCGTTATTAACGCGGGAATGAAAAATTTTTACGGGCCTATTTTTACGCAGTGTTAGAATATGCCGGAACTTTTAGAAAGATGAACGCCGAAGCTATGCCAAAAGAATGTTATTAAGTCAACATTTTTTTCTATAGGTATTATAAACTACTCATGATATATGTTATAAAATATATTCTTATTATAGTAATTCATGACACCTTCAGTTCTAATATTAAAACAACATAACATTTTAGCTAAGCGATCAATTTATTGCTCTCTTAAAATGTGCCGTTTTTTAGATCTCCGAAGAAGTCAACCCTTAAAGTCAACCTATAACCGCGTAGCTAGTAGTAGATACTCGAACGAATTATTCATTTATTACAGCTTTATTACACAAACCTATACTTTCAAACAAAACTTTGATGGAGTCAAGTATAAAATCGATGCCATATTCCCGGTACGGAAAGAAATTGAGCAAAAAAATTGCACTGGCCGCCTCCCGCTTATAAACATACCTACATACTTACTTTACAGGGACTCGCTAACTGCAGTGCGGTGTACAGGCGCGTCGGGCCATAATCAATTCCGGCAGATTTATTTTCCACGAGCGAACGAAAAAGGTCTGGGCCTTATTTTAATAAAACTGACAACTGGCGACTTACCTTTTTGTCGTATAGGTAATTACAAACGTATCACAATAGGTGTTATGTTGTACCTACAGAAAAAAAAGCAGTTTTATATGACTAACTTAACTCCTTGGCGAGGGAGTTAAATCCTTCGTTACGACTTACGTAAAAACGCAAATTTATTTCGAACAAATTTATTAATAGTCACCTCTTTAATTAATAGGGCCAGAGCGCATCCCACAATGTCTTTAACATAGTTATTATAATCTAAATTGCTGTAAAAACGAGATGTGGATATACGCAGTTTATAGCTCTATCTCTTTTTCACGACAAAGTATGATTAGAACATTTTAGTAAAAGAGGTTGCAGTAACCAAATCATACAATAGATCACACAGCTCATAGTCATTCATAAAAAAAAGTCTTTATTCCGCGTCGTGTGGTCAACGTTGCAGAAGGTTGCTGACAACTTATTATTATTGTTGTGTTTGCCGCATATAGTATATTATCTATCGTCGATATCTTACATACAGTTGTTCTTTATACTATACAAAATGAGATCTTTATTTTGCTATATACCATATATTAGATACAATGTTCTGCCGCGTTTTTTTTAATCGAAAAGCCAGCCTGCATTTGGGCATCTACATTATATGTCATTTTCAAGGTCTATCAAAGTGCTAAGGTCCAGTTGTTAAGAGCTTCGTCGCTCCGCCCACTAGATCGAGTGTTCGCGGGTTCGATCCTCGCACGGAATCTTTGTGTAGCCCATAAATATTCGTTTCGGTCCGGCAATTTGTGTATATAAATTTCATGTTTGTTAACACACCCATGACACAGGAATAATTTGTAATATGGGACGTTTTTCATTAGAAATTTTCTTTTGCATAATACTCTAACAGACCACGAATTAGTTATCAAATGTATTTTGGGTAATTCACGCGTAAAATATTCCTATTATCTACTGAGCAGTGAAATACTTACTTTGAAATATCATTAGTTGCTCTTGTTTTTCACAAGAACACAAAAGGAATTTTAAAACAAAGCATACTGTTTTCCAACGCACAACAACTAATCCGTCAAAACCAGTCTTTAATATTTGAACCGTAATCAAGGAACACGACTTTATAAAAAAGAACTAAAGCAGAATTAAAACGTAATAAATTTTGTTTCCTAATAGAATGTCGACGAATTTCCATCAGACTTCTGCCGTGAATTTGTACTCCACTATATAAAAATTCAAACATCGATGGTCACTAATATCGTGAACATGCGGTCTCATTAGCTGAGTAGCTGGTTAAGTTTGCTCCCGTATTGATTCCAGCTATTTCAACCCTTTGAAATTAACGTACATGTTTGAACTAAGTACAAGTTACAACTAAATACCTATCTAACTAATGAAATGAGTTTTGTTTATAGTTAATAAGATTACGTCTTTAAATGAAGTTGAAACATTCATATCACTCACGTCACCTGCTCCTCTTTGTTTCACGGGGAAGAAATCTGGAAAATATTTTGTCAGAAGATTTAGCAGGAACAACATTCTAGTAATGTTGTCGAGACATCGTGCTGCCAAACTGTTCGTGCTGAGTATATTATAGAGCGCCTATTGAAAAGACGTAACGTGACTTAAAAACTAACAATAAGGCACTGGCCACAAGCAAATCAAAGCAAAGGACGTTAAATTACTTATTGTATTTCTTAATACTTTGCCAGTATAGCTTCCCAAATCTAATACTCTACACAGGAGTTAAGATTTTTTAACAGTTTAGGTTTCGTTAGCTCTCGTATATTTATATAGCCAAGGCACACAACTGTGATCAATAAAACCGAGGTCATCATTATACTGTAAGCTAAAAATATCCTCCATCACCCCTCTAAAGCACACAAAAAGATAAAATATCTACCTACGTTTTGTATACCCAGATTCCGCTTCAATCACAACGGATTTTCTGTTCTCGCCCTGCGGAAACCAACATCAATTAAAAGAGAGAACAATACCATTTGGCCCCTATAATTCCAACTGACACCTAAGCGTTTTTCGATCGAACATTACACGAGGGCCGTAATATCGCATACATTGTTCGACTCTTTATGGCTTTTTGAAAACGTCAGTAAACATTTCCTTTCGGTCATAATATAATGTCACCGCTTCAAAACTGCTTATAGAAGGCAAATCGAGCAATAAAATTTTAATTAAAAATACCTTTTAAAACGAGCTTATATAGCAAAAACACAACACAAGATATCTTGCTTAGTTGAAAAGTTCCTAGCTTCTTTTCAGGTCCATCATGCCTGGACACCATCCGGGTCTAAAATACGCGTCAAGTCAAATCCATCGAGCCCAAGCAAAAAAGGGTTATATTGAGTAGTTGGGTGGTTCCATTGGCAACGTTTCGGCTTTATCATTAGCTACCCTAAACACTATCTGCTTGTATAGTACTCGTTAATACCAATGTAGCAAGATAGATAGATAGAGTACTCTTTATTGTACACCAGTGATATTACAATTAATTACATACAAAACAAGCCTGAACACGAGTAGGTGGCGATGTATAATGTACATGTTCTTATGGACTCCATCATCAGATCAGCTCCATGGTACCATATTATTGCATTGTCACCAAACTTACATACGTATGCCAAAGTTCAGCTCAATCGGATATCTGCAAGTGCTTGAAAATGGATCACAAGATTTGAACCGGAAAGAAGACAGACATACACACATTGTAAGTTAAATAAAAGCTTTTAAAGACGAAGTGTGATTCATGTGGAAAAATCGGGAATAAATTAAACGAATGTGACCAGTTAGATTCATAAATTGTAAACTAAATCATATTGCCTTGCTTGAGCCAAATTTTACTCAAGATTGTATTTTTATTGGCATTGCATTTTACGCAATTACCTGTGTGTGTGTTATGTGTAAGTAATAGCATATTGTTTGTAACACCCCAATATAAATTGCGAAACACATTTTTATCGGAAAAGTCCCACACAAAGCCATTTAAATATTGTATGTTTGAATCGGGATAACGGAACACGCTCATGTATTGTCACCTGTAAAATATTGCCGCTAAAAACACCTGTTTCAAATTCATCTACTATTTTTACAAAACCATTTGTTCCTATACGGAATACTTGATAAATGACGTTATTTATTTCAGTCGGCAACCTACTACACTGGTCATTTATTACCTACTGCAATGCTCATGTGACCTTCATACAATGCATGATATATTACCGGAATGAATGCAGAATTCACAAGCAGTAAGGATATATGATATAAAATATATTGTGGGAATCTTGTAGCGTAACATTCTTACAAGTAGGTATGTACGATACCTACCTATTTCTTTCAACCTACGTACCTAACAACTTCAATCTACGCTAGAAAAGAAGAAAATATGGTGAAGGAATGTAAATAACCTTTTCCTAACTTCGAGGCAATTTATTTATTTTTATCTGACTACGGCATAATCAAAAGAAAAGGTTATATTTTTAGCAGTTTATGTAAGTATGTTTGTATTTTGTTTCACTGTAGTGCGACATTCGTTCTATGAATCCGAACCACCGGAACAAACGCTTTTTCAACTTTTACTTCTTTCTTTTACCTTTTCGAGCTATTGTTGCGAAAACATTTCCGCAGAGTTCGCATTTCAACCCATCTAAATCTAAACATCCTGCTTTCATTCTTACTTGCATACCGAACTCTCACTATCATATAGGTGTTGGGATAAGCACTTTTTCATTATTGCCAACTGTACCTTAAAGCTAACTAAGTATACTTGGTTTAGCTCATGAAGGTAAAATTACCTTCATGAGCTATATATATTCTTCGTCTATGGTTTAGCTACTATTTATTATTTTTATGTTTTTGGCATCACGACGAGGCGTATTTTGCCAATGTCAAGTATTACGAATATTCATTTCTAAATTAATTCAACTCCCCAATGAACTTGATGACGGCCTTCGACTAAGTCTTCGTCACTTTACACATGCCAGTTGATCAGTATCAAATAAACCTTAGACACGCAGCGAACTGCTGCTGAAACGATCCGCTGACCACATTGCGTGCCCTGGAAATAGTTGCAAACAAATATAAGCTCTTTGTGCTATAAAAGGTTCATGCATTGCCTGGTTTTTTACCTACCTTGGGTTTGCACAACACCACCTAAACCTGGTTCTAGAGATAGTATTGCGCGTTGTATTGTTTAAATTTATGCATTTTGCCACAACATAAAGCAACTTTTTTTGTAAATGCCGCGTGTACGCCACGTACTCTTCTTCTTCTTATTTTAATTAATGGCCGCACAGTTTAACTGTGTATTTCGCCAATGTCAAGTAGTAATAGAGTATAACAGTAAATTATAAAAATTGGCTTCTTGTCGCCATTACGGTAAAAAACAAAAGCCTCCACGTACTCAGAGTTTGGGGTTAGGAAAATTGAATGTTGTAAATGTCACAGTCACTACGCTGTCACTGTTTGTTTTTTACATGAATTTATAACCTTAAACGGATTGAGTACTGTCAAAAATTAAACTCTTACTCACAGACACAACATTGAATTTTCTATGATTTAAACAACTCGAGAAACCATGATGAGTGAGAGCAATAACCTTGAGCCCGGTGTCACGCTCGCACCCATTACGATGCAGTACGGTGACCATAAGGTAAAACTAATACGGACTAGACCTATTTATGATATGGTTTAAATAAGCTGTAAACCATTTATTACCGAGTTCTACCATTTAATCCGTCTTTATATACAGAATGGATTAAGATGGGGCAGTAAGAGCAGCTATCTCAACCGTTGTAGATACAGGAAAATGGCCTTAGGAGGCTATCCTTAATTTTTGCGAACTTTTAAGCTGAATTTACAGATTATGAAAAAAATGTACAGTCAGCCAGAAAATGGGCAATTTAATCGAATGGGCAATTTAATGAAAAATTTTGACTACTACTCATTTAAGATGTGGCATATGCGTAAAAATAAAAAATTACGGCACTAAACAGTGCCCGAGAATTATACGTTAATTATATGTCAACAAGTCCATAATCGTACCAATGTTTGGCCACCCTACTTAGAAAGAGACGTAGGGCTCTAAGTAAGTATCCCTGTCATCACGTTTTTTCGTAAAGTGCTCGAATGCAATCCATTTGTAATATATCCATGCCCTAAACAGATTGAGTACTGTAAAAATATTGCTAAAGAAAATTAAACTCTTATTTACAGACACGAAATTTTCTATGATTTAAATAACTTGAGAAACCATGATGAGTGGGAGTTATAGCTTGGAGCCCGGTGTCTCGCTTGCACCCATTACGATACAGTACGGTGACCATAGAGTAGAACTAATACGGACTATACCTATTACTATTAAGAGGTAAAGTTTTCAGTGACGTGCATGGAGTAAAGTGCAATAAATGTTGTTTTTGTAACTTTTTTATAATAAATGTTATAATTAATTACCTTCATATATTTTTGTCATTTGTTAGCCGTACAGCTAGCGTAAAAAAGTTAGTGGCAAATAGAAACAAATTGACGTTTACAAACCTCTACTATTATATACTCGTATAAACAATAAAATATTTTAGTAAAGTTATAACCGTAGGTCATTGAAGATGTGGCATATGCGTGGGAAGAAAGAATTACAGCGATAAACAGTGCCCGAGATTTATATGTTAATTAGATGTCAACAAGTCCATAATAGTACTATAAGTCAGTATCCTTGTCGTCATGGTTTTTTCGCAGAGTGCCCAATCCATATCCATGGTCTGTCAAATAAAAGCTGAGAGTGGAAAATGGCAGCAAATTTAAATGAATTAGGGCGTGTAACCCCGGATGAAATGGAAATAAATAATTTAGATACTTGAATACTTTTATGACTCAAAATAGTAGAGCATAGGCAAAAAAATTGTTTAAATAAAGTTATGATTTTAAAGAACACATTTATACACAGAGTGGAGGAACGAGGGAGGAAAATTAGTAGGGAGGGAATTACATAGAAGTTTTACCATTATAACATATTTCGTGTTAATGGTTCATAAGTTCTCGATTTTCTGCTGTGGGAACCTAATTCTTATCGGCTTTCAAATATTAAATTCATTTCTTGTAAGTATTTCAATTTTTTAATTATAATACGGACTATATTCTGATGACTCAAAGTCTCATCTATGCAATCCATTAATGCAATGCCACGAAATTTAATAAGATTTTTCATTTTGAGGTTTTATTTAAATAAAGTTGCTAAAAACATAACGTGATTAATGAACGACCCCTTGGCTTCAAGAAAGTACAAGTATTTCATTAGAAAAAAACATGCAAACTGATCTAGAGTGATAGGAGTGGGTAGATCTACCAATTTTTCAGGTCTTCCAATTTCTAGTAATTTTTAGCACATGTAGGTACCAAATTTCTAAATTTGTGGCTTGCAACACTGCTAGAACCTGTCACTTTTTCACACTCTATGTCGATCACTGTTAGGGATGTTCGATATTAGAAAAACATTGATGTTGACACTGATTCACAAATTCAAAAATATCGATTTACGATAAATATTGAAAAGAAAACATCGATCGGAAATAACATCGATGTTGTTTGTATGTGTGTATGTCTGTGTGAGTGTGGTGTGTGTAAACCACTACAGATTACATTGATAAGCGACATCTAGTGTGGATTAAGTGAATTAATAATGTCAAAATTTAAGGTTTCGCCACATAGCCGACGCAACCGTCGCGCTCCCGTCGCGCGCTTGGGGTGTTGTAATGTCCTGCAATGTACGGGAGACGCCACACAGCGCAGCCCCGCTTGACGCGACGGCAAACATCACAACCGAACGTAGCCGGGCGCGTCCGTCGCGCTCCCGTCGTGCTTCGTTGGCTATTTAACCAAACCTTTAGTTAGTGAAATCTATTGTAAACTAAGTTTGGATTTGATCGATTTTGTGGATTAGCGTCCTAGACTATACCATGATAATAATATAATAAAATAATAAAAATTTATTTAATTCAGGTAACAGAAATTGACAAAAATATATTTATACAACTTACTGGCCCATAGAATATATACCTTATAGACTAACATGTAATAATATATTGAACTTATAATCTAAATGACATGTATTTTTGGCAACATGTTGCGCTGTATAGGGGTGTCTCTCAGTCTTCCACGAAATCTTCTGAATACGATACCCCTCGGCCAGAAGTCCTCGCTCATGAAGGTCTCTAGCTTGGCAGCGGAAACTCGCACAATAAAGGAGTCGAAAGCCACATTGTTTTGTGAATTCAGCTTCTCGACCCTCAGAGTATACAAGGACTTCTTGCGAGCATACTCCACAATGTCATCGACTTTGGTGGTGTAGTGTAGCCGTGACAGCAGAGTCGTTGGTACCGCTGATCGCAGGAGTACGCCATCATCAACCGGTGCAGACCCACACCGGTTTCTTCGAGGAGGCCTCTTCTTCTCCACCTTGATGAAGCCTTCCTTATCAACTTGACCCTGGTACTCGTGGATGGTAGTTTCCGAAGCCTCCAACCTGAATTGAACCTCGGCCAGACTAGACTTCAGGGTGTTTAGGTCCTTCAGTAGCCTGGTGAACTCGACGTGGTCGAATGTGACGGGGGGCAGCCTGTGCAGCTGCTTCGCCACGAAGGCGGGCACGTCGTCGGGATCTGTCTCCTTCAGCAGGGTGATGATGTCCTGGAGACTTCTCTCGCCCTTTTCGTCCCTCCTGCGGGTCAGCATGCGATCGCTTATCCCGAGCGATTGGTACAGCAGCACCTTCGCACTGCTGATTTCTTCATGTTTATAGTTAGTCTTGCAAATCTGCAAGATGCTAATTTCATCCATGGTATCAATGGCGTGCTGTAGAAACGCCAACACTTTGTTGGCTATAAGTTTTTGCGTGCAGCGACTATAGCCGCGCAAATCGCGAATTATAAATAATTCGTAAATGCAGTGTGACACGTCCGAATCCGAGCGCGCACTGCACTGCATTGATGTATGCATAACATTGAATGAACTAGTTGAGTAAGGAAATATCGATATTCCGATGTTATACTCGTACCATTGAATTGTCGATGTTTTAAAGATCTTAACATCGATGTTTTAAAGACATCGATGTTTTCCCACTAAACATCGATGTTTATAAAACATCGGTGAATATCGATCATCCCTAATCACTGTTGATTTGTCAACACGAAATGAATCAAAACTTTATTTAACAAAATGTATTTTGATTTTTTATAAATTTTAAATAATATAATTTACTGTTATATTCTCTTATTACTTAAAATTGGCGAAATACAAAGAACACGAATCAAAAACAAAAAAAGATACAGAAGCCTCAACCACCAAAACAAACTCTTTTCTCATTTTCGAGATTAGTGCAATGTGGAAAAAAATTGATAGCTCACAATATTATCTATCATTTAACATCGAAAACGCCTATGAAATCTGTGTTACAGACTTTGTTTCTATATGGAGTGTTTTCTTTTGTAAAGAAGAATTCCTATCTCATCTGAAGGTTGGTTTCTATCTGAAAATATTTGTAGAATTTTAAATGTTTTTTCTTGTTATTTGACTTCCTGATATTGTTGTTGTCTTAGAATTTTCTGAACCATTCACTGTTTATAATCTTACTTTTTCTTTGTAGTGTTGTGCATGTCTTTAATAAATGTAAACACTAGTTTTTTCCCCTTCTATGAAATGTAGTAAAGACATGTTTGTGTATGCATAGTTGAAATGTCATCTAAAAAAAATTCCATTAACCAAACACTTTATTATTGTTCCTGAAAGTAGAAACATAATTTCGTATGTTGTAGTACCAGTGTAAAGTAATTTTAAATATTATAAGTAATCTTACATTAGCTTTCGACAGTGGTACTTAATGATGATTTTTTTTTTGTTAATAGAGTAGCCTATATACTAGGATTTATTCCTGTATCGTGGGTGTGTTTACAAACATGAGAATTCACATACACAAATGCCCAGACCGGAACAAAAATTTGTGGATAACACAAAGATTTGTCCCGTGCGGGACTCGAACCCTATTAGACACAGTGGGCGGAGCGGCTTAAGGTATTAACCACTGCGCTAAATCGTCCGTCGTAAAATAACATAATCTTCATTTTATTGTCATAATAAATAATTGCCAGATTGGATATATTTTGAAAAAAAAAACCTTAGTAAATACAAGATCATTTATGTATTATATAGTTTAGATTGAGTGATATTATTATAAGTCATCAACATCATTTGTTATTACAATTTGGCATAATTCCAAAAAAAATTGTTATTGTGGTTTTTCAAGAGATAAATTCAAAAGTGAAAGCGGTGTTTAGTATAATAGTATAAAGTTTGTGTCTGTTATGTTGGAACATAGGATTCATTGTTTATCGATGTAGCTAGTACACCTTTACAACCCTCTTGTGAAGAACATTAGAATGAATTTTAAGTTAGTTGCTAGGAGTTACCTTAATTATAATCACGGTAGCTCCAAGGTACTAAGTAAACCTACCAATATCGAAAGTGAGAATTATTCCATAATCTCTATTTCTTAATTGTTATTTTATTACATAGGCCCTAATATCATTGGTGAAAAGTGTACAAAGTACATATAGGCATGTCAGTGTTTATTATTCATTACTAAAGGAAAATTATGTTATAAGTTATTGTTTTAAAATTCACAAGCTCCTTCTTCAAGTACCATTACTGAAGGTTGGCCTGACGGCAAAGCCAACGACGACCCAAAGCACATACGTAAAGCGTCAGCTTGCTTTGGGTAAAATGCCAATATTTTTGAAAATATGCTAGTGGTGTTTATTAATTTTAATTGTTATTTTCAGGAAACTAATAACATACTAATATTAGCAAATGATAGTGACTACATAAAAAACTGTAATAAAATGCTATCAAATCCTGAACAGTTGAAAAAGTATAAAATTGATAAGGAGGACAATGGTAATACACTATTTCTATCTATGACTGTTTTGTATGGATATCCTTTCACGTTTGAATGTAGACTATCGAAAGGTGCTGATAAATTTGTGAGTATAAAATCTAGTGATTTCATGAATCTCCACTACCTATACTATTAACTAGAAGTTTGCATTGAGGCCCATACCACAGTATAATAATATGGAACATATGTGAGATATTACAGTAGGAGATTTCCTTAGCAGGTATGCTGAATTATAACCATTTATATGCAAATATATAGAATCAATGAATTGAGGTAAAAACCTCATCAAACATTATGGAAATTATCATTACTCATGCTATGTAAATTAAATCGTAGTGATAGATTCATAGAATTGAAAAAGCAAGGAATCAAAAATTAACAAATAGGGAACATCTTAGTAATAATGTAGTAAAGAGAGTCCACACTGCTTAACTTCGGTGATCGCTAAAAACACTGCTGTCGCACAGCAGTATAAGCACATCCCTACTTTTATTTTTAAAGGTCTCACACTATTATTTATTCCTGTGTCGTGGGTGCGTTTACAGACATGAAAATTCACAAACAAATACCCAGACCGAAACAAATAATTGTGGATCACACAAAGATTTGTCCCGTGTGGGAATCGAACCCGCGACTATTAGACACAGTGGACGGAGCGGCTTAAGCTCTTAATCACTGCACTAAATCGTCCATTGTGTACATAAATGTTATATAATTTTTTTATAGTTGTAAACACAACTATGTAGTATATTTGGTGTTGATGTAACTAGTGTGGGGTCAAAATAATTGTTGAATACATGTAAAACTACATAGGTATTCTTTGAAACTACCTCCCAGGATTATGACCTATTTGAGTGTGCATTACTGAACTTGGAATAACAAATCAAATCTGTCTGTTTTCAGTATTTTCAAAAAATCACACAGAATCTTCTGAAAACAGTAATGGACTTGCGAACAAGTGAAACTGAATTGAGAAATCTTTTGAAGCAAAAGGATAAAGAAATATACGAATACAAGGAAGAAGGAGGCGAACTTGTGTTCAGTAAGTTTTGGTTTATTATTTACTTTTCGTTACATTTGGTTATTTAGGTACAACTGAGATAATTATTTTAGAAGAGGTGACCAAAAACTTTAAAAAATCTTCGATAGGTCTGTCTTTCTATCTATATTCTCATTCTAGACCCCTTGCGGGGTAGGCAAAGGGAACAGAGTTCCAACGGGTTCTTTCCTTACACACTTCTATGGCTTCCTCCACTCTCATAGTTATTCTCATACACACTCGCTGGTTCCTGAGACACGACTTGCCCTTCTTCGATAGTTATTGCAATTAAATTGAAATAGGCCAAGAAATATATAAATAAAAGATTTTTCCATTTAATGAATAAATTTTTTAATAATAATTTTGTAAGTAGGATATTCTCAATACTAATAGTTCCATAGAAGACTAAATCTGTGGTCCAATGAACCATGTGCAAATGACTGTTGCTACAATTTGTGACTTCTAACCATATACATTATAAAAAAACTTTTTAAAAAAGGGAAACCAACTTCAAGAAGCAAAAAATTAATATTCGAAGTCGGTGCCCGTTAGTGCAGTCGGCTACTTGGCACCGACTTCAAATATTTGTTTTTTGCTTTTTGAAGTTAGTTTCCCTTTTTTGAAACGTTTTTTATTTTACAATTTTAAGTGATGAGTGTATTAATTATTAATATTTATATACCTATGTTTTTGTCGTTGAGTTGAGTTCCCTGGTGTATCTTCAAAGTTCAAAGTCTAATGAAATTAAAATGATGATGATGAATGATGAACCGATGAAATTAAAATGGCTACCTTGGAGCTATACTGAACCCAATGCAAAAAGAATCATCCAAATCGGTCCAGAATTACCGAAAGTATCGGTGAACATACATACGGACGAACATAGGAACTCCTCCTTTTTGAAGTCGGTTAAAAATAAAAAAACTAAAAAAAAACATGATCTTCATAATATTCCCATGAGTATTTGGGATGACCTGTGCCCATCAGTAGGACATAAAGAAGGATAAGGTTTCGATAAAACTATTAGTTTGTGGTGACTTCGCATCCGGTCGACAACAGCGCTTCCTACCGGGTCCCACCGGGGCTAAGAACCATCCAGGTGTCCCTATATATACAAGAAGGATCAAAATCAGTCAAGCCACTTAGGAGGAGGATTATGAACACACCCATATATACTTGATATAAGTATGTCTCCGGCTAGCCCTACATGTCGGAATTTAACGGACATAGGGGTTGTTGACAACTACAGAGTGTGGTATCTCCTTAGAGAGACATAAAAAAAGAAATATCTGTATAGAGTGCATAAATATAATGATCATCAACCTATACCAGTCAACTGTTGAAAATAGGCCTCTCCAATTGCATGCCACTGAGTATGATCACTTCCAAATTCTACCAGTCACCCTACGAAAATCTATTTATTTATTTATTTATACTTTTGCACAATATACTTTTGGTATAGATGGCACTCTGTTGCGAGCCGTCCAGTCCACTTATGTGGACTGCAAGGCATGCGTACGGGTGGGTGGTAACAGGTCACCCTGGTTTGACGTTAAAATCGGCGTCAAGCAGGGTTGCGTGTTGTCCGCTAGACTGTTTATAATATATCTGGACAAAAGTCTTCAAAGACTGAAAGCGATGAATGAAGGTGTACAAATGGGTGACTTAGTGGTAAACCATCTACTTTATGCAGATGACGCGGTTTTAATAGCGCCAACAGCCACTGATCTGCAAACACTAGTCACAGTTATGAAAAACGACTGCATGATCAATGGCTTACACTTGAATGTGAAGAAAACCAAGATTATGGTTTTTGAAAGGGAAGAAACCAGAACGAATGTAAGGATTGTGGTTGGTAACGATGTGCTGGAGCAAGTGAATGAGTTTGTATATCTTGGATGCGCCTTCAGTAAGGATGGGAAATACACCGCTGACATAGAGAGAAGAGTGAGTGCAGGGAACAGAGTGAATGGTGCGATGGGAAAGCTACTCGGGAGCCGGCACTTAAGCCATAAGGCGCAGCTGGCCATACATAACGGAGTTCTTGTCCCAACGCTGTTATATGGTAGCGAGAGCTGGGTATGTAAGAAGGAGAATGAAAGTAGGATAAATGCGGTAGAAATGCGAGCTCTGCGGAAGATGTGCGGAGTGAAGCTGACCGACCGCATTAGCAACAGCATAGTAAGACAGCGAGTAGGTATGAAAGATAGTATCGGTGTAAAGATGAGAAAGGACATGCTCCGTTGGTTCGGGCATATAGAAAGAATGCCAGAGGAAAGAATGACAAAACAGATATACAATGTGCAAGTGGAAGGATGCAGGTACCGGGGAAGACCTAGACTATCTTACCACGACCAAATAAACCGAGTCTTATCTGATGGAAAAGTCAGGAGTCTCCGTAACCGGCGAGCGTGTATGAGACGAACTATGAGAGTCGAGGAAGCCAGAGAGGTATGTAAGGAAAGAACCTGTTGGAACTCTGTACTCTCTGCCTACCCCGCAAGGGATCTGGCGTGAGGTTATAGATAGATAGATAGATAGATAGACTTTTGCACAAAGTTGTACAGAGGCGGACTTAATGCCAAAGGCATTCTCTCCCAGTCAACCTTAGGGTGATGCAGAGAAAACAAGGTAGGTGCACTTGGACTACATTATAAAGAACTATCGGGAGGACAAATATTTTAAATATAATACACAGATACAGATATATATAATAAACTAATATATATCAATTTTTAATACATAAAATAAAATAAATGTAACATTAGATAAATAAATACAATAAATATAATTAAACATACTAACGAGATGATTCTGCTAACATCTTTTTGGTTATGTGTTCGCGAGTTCTTTTCTTGAAAGAGTACCGGCTCTCTGCCATCCTCACATTAAGAGGAAGAGAGTTCCAAAGAAGAACGGATTGCACGAGGAAAGAAGATTGAATAAAGTTAGTGCGGTGGAGTGGGCATTGAAGAAGCCGATTATGAGAAGAGCGTAGATTTTTACAGTGGTTGGAACTTAAATATTGAAACTGAGACGATAGGTAAGACGGGGAAGAAGGAGACTCAAGAAGAGAATACTAGGTTGTAAGTGCTCTCAAGTTCCTACGCTGTCGCATCGGAAGCCACTTTAGTTCCGCGCGATACATGGAAACATGGTCATACTTGCGAAGATTGAATACAAATCGAATGCAGTTATTAAGAAGTCGGTCCAATTTATTGAGTAGATCTGCATTCAGGTCAAAATAGCACACATCACCATAGTCGATTATTGGAAAGATTAAAGCTTGCACGAGCAGTGCCTTAGTTTTGGGTGGAAGAAAGTGTTTCAGTCGATAGAGCATCCGCAGGATACCCATCATCATCGCACCATCTAGCCTAAGAGCGTCCCATTTACGTCTACATTTGCCAGTCCATGATCTTCACACATGAACTTGTTTACCCCAGAGGTTATCGGTTCCTTGGCTAATGTGGCCAGCACACTGCTACTTCAGATTACTAATACGTTTAACATAATTTGCCCACATAAAATGAAGTCTTTAATTATACAAATACAAATTCTTTATTTCTTAAAAGTTGACAAGTTTGTTACATTATTTAATGATATAGTGTGTGAATGATCTACGCTGTTGGCCGCGGGGCCTTTACAGTTCCCCGGACAAGAGGAAGAGCGTGCAACCACTACGCTCGAGCCAGAAGGGCAAGGTGGCAACTAGCTAAAGGGAGCCTCAAGGAAGAACGGCCTTGGCTTGTGCAGTCGCTATGGGGCAGGGCATATACTAGGTGTCTCGCCGTAGTGCTCTGCACCGGCCGGCGGGCAAAGGATTCTTCGACCTCGCCGGCGAGGTCGGTGTCTGATCCTGTGTGCGGAAGCGATGTAAGAGCATCGGGAGGTTCGGTGTGAACATGCCGCGGACGGCGGTAGCGGCTGATGGAGGAGAGTTAGGTTCGTAGTCGGCGGCGGCTACGATTAGCGGATTCCTATCAATAGACGCGTTCGCGAAATATCGTGTTGTCGCCTTTTTAATAAAGGCGCGAATAGGTTCGAGACCGAGATCGGGATGGAGATATAGAGTGATTTAAGATTATATAATAAATATTTAAGAGATTTAATGATATAGAGTACAGTAGCATATTAAGTTATAGGTCCCCTGACTATCAAACTAGGTAGGTAAACCTGTGAATTGAAAGTCAGTGTTCCTGTCCAGGGGTGACATCGTCTACAAAATGCCTAGAGATGCCTAAAATTACGCGAAGTCGCGGGTACAGCTGGTGAAAAATATGGTAACCAACCAATTATTCAAATTAATTTAACTTGATTTTTGAATTCCAGAACATTTGAAGACTGACACCTTTAATGATGAAGAGCATATGCTAAGTCACACATTATACAAGGAATATTTTGGTGATGCTGATGTTGCACCATGTTTACTGAACAAACATGTTGAATTACCATTCAAAGAAGTTGTGTAAGTACCGGTTAACTAATTAAATTTTCTTATAGTAGTTTCCCACGTCCGTCTGTCCGTCCGTCCCGTCATACGCAGTTTTAATATTAGTTGTGTGTGTCAGTGATGTACGCTTCACTACTAAGTGCACCGGTCAACCGCCGGCTATGGGAGGGGATCTACGACTACGTCGTCGTCGCGCGTATTCTGAGCGGAAAGAATGGTTGACAAAGCATCGGGGAGATCGGAGAGAACATATCGCGCCCGGCGGTGGCGGCAGAGATCGGGGGGGGGGGGGGGGGGGGTGATCGTAGTCGGCGGCGGCTACGATTAACGGATTCGCATGGGTAGATGCGTTCGCGAAGTGTCGTGTTGTCGCCTTTTTAATATAGGCGCGAATAGGTTCGAGACCTAGATCGGAGTGGAGATCGCCATTCCGTACGAACCAGGGGGCTCCTACGGCTTTACGGAGGAAGCGATTTTGAACCACTTGGAGATCATCGATGTGAGAGGGGGCCGAATGCCCGAACATAACACGCATAAGTCATGATGGGTCGAACGCAAGTTTTGTAAAGCGTCACCTTATTTACTAAGGGACATTTTACTCCGCTTGCAGATTAACGAATGGAGACGACCGAGCACAAAGGATGCTCGGTGACGGACCCGCTTGATGTGCGGGCCGAAGGACATGGTACTGTTTAGGGTGACCCCTAGATATTTGACCTCTTTGACCCAGGGAATGGGTCGGTCGAACATGGTCACTTGACCCAGATTACTTCTAGGGCGGCGCAGGGAATGGCGCGGGGTGACACCTCTGAAGAAGAACACCGCAGCGCTCTTGTCCGGGTTCACCTCAATACGCCACATCCTGAATTAATTCCCTAGGAAATTGGCGGTTGCCTGAAGGTTTCTGGTAATGAAACCCTTATCCCTATGCGAGACGTAGAGAGCGGTATCATCCGCGAATAGGGCTAGATGCACCTTACTCGAACGAGGAATGTCGTTCGTGTAAAGTCTAAACAGGAGGGGCGAGAGAGCTGAGCCCTGCGGGACTCCAGCTCGAGTGGAGTGGGGAGTGGAGCGCGTCATTTCGACGCGATTTGACAAGAAGTCTCGTATGATGAGCACGAGTCTGTCCGGCACACCCATTTGGTAGAGCTTGTAGATCAAGCCGTTGTGCCAGACTTTGTCGAATGCCTTCGCAACGTCAAAGAAGAGGGCGCCCGTGTAGACGGGTTTGGGTCTGTTAAGCCCGGAGAGGATGTGCTCCGTGATGCGGTGCACTTGGTGGACGCAGGAGTGTTTGGCTCGAAAGCCGAACTGCTCGTCGATAAGGCTACCCCTGGACACTACAAAGTCTTTGAGCCTCGCCAGAAGTAGGCGCTCGGCATCCGCCAAGGCCGTGCTTAGCGCATGCCAATCCACCACCGTCTTTTTGGGTCGCTGAGGGGCGGAAGGGCCCCCCCTTCCGCCCCTCAGCGACCGAGTCTCATGACTACAGGTCGATGGTCAGAGTAGAGCTCCTGGACTACTTCTAAGGAGTGCAGCCGTAAGGTCAGAAGCGCCATGTCCAGGACGTCGGGTCGGTGGTTGGGATTGCCGGGATAGGGGGTAGGATGCATAGGTGCGATGACGTCAAAGTCGAGAAGGTCGACCAGGGCGTCAAGGCTCGTACCGTTGGGGGAAGTGGTGAGACCATTCCAGGCACGTGCTTACCGTTGAAGTCAACCGCCAGAATGACGGCGCTTCCCAGATTGAAGAGTGCCTCTAAGTCACTTCTGAGGACGGGCTTAGTGGGGGGGGGGGGGGGGAGGTAAACGGAGGTGATCACGATGGGCTGGTGCCCAGTGAGAGAGATGCGACAGACCGAGGCTTCGATGTTGGTGAGCGCAGAGGGATCGAGAGGGATGCAGTGAAGGGACCTCCTGTAGTAAATGAGAGCACCGCCTCCACGCGAGCCGATCCTGTCATTACGCATGAGGTTGTAGTTTGCGATACTAGGGTCGCGTTGTGCGGGCTTGAGGAATGTTTCCTGCACTAGGAGGATATCAAGTTGGTGATCTCGGAGGAAATCAGCAACCTGATCTCGCTGGGTGCGAAGTCCATCGGCGTTAAAAAACGCCAGGGATAGGTTGTGGGGCTTAAGACGGGAAGGTCGTAAATCCATTATTGGGTGCGGGGGGATTGGGTTCTGAGGGACGCCAGGACGTCAGAGACGTCCCTGTATTCCGCGGTCAGGAGAACCTGGTCCGCCAAGTTGGTGGCGGCGCGGAGTTTAAGGGCGAGTTCTTGGACTCTGGGGATTAACGCGGGGCTTATTGCTGCCGAAACGTTCATAATCAGGGTGAAATCCTGACTGACGTTTGTGGACGGAGGGGGACAAACCGCCGCCGGCGGGAACGCCAGCGATCGCTTTGGGGGGCGGGCAGGGCCTACTGGCGGGTGGGAGGCCGCGGTGTAAGAAAGCGGCTTCACCCACGCGTTAGCGCCGAGCGACGGCCTAAGAGGGGGGGGGGAGGACTTCAGCTTCTGGGGCGCGGAAGCGTGGGGAGCTAAGGTCCCTGGGGGAGGGGCGCTGAAGGCGCCCGATGGGGGCGCGCTGAGGGCGCGGGGGGTATTACGCTGAGGGCGCAGGGGGACGGGCATCCGCGCGAGGGCGGCTGCGGCCGCGTCTAGTGCGGCGTTTCCCCTTCGGGGCCTTGGGGCAACCGCGATAATTCGCGGTGTGCCCCTTGGCGCCACAGAGGACGCAGCTGGGGGGCTCGACCGCCGTCTCCCTAGAGTTAATATAGTATGCTATCAATAAACTGTGTTTTGGTGGGTTAGTTAAGTAAAATAAATAAAAAATATCACCACACAAAAAATTAACACGCCTATATTCTGTGCTGCTGCTTCTGCACCACCTGCTTCTACACCACTATGCGTGAAAGGGCGACCTCCGTGGCGCGGCGGGTACGAGCCAGCTACAACAGCCTTCTGGCTGTGGAGGCAGATAGACTGGACGGTCCATTTATGGGGCACTGGGCGTCACTGCATATACCAATACCTGACTGAGACTTTTAATATTTTATAATAATTGCGGCGTTTTTAATTGTGACATTTAAATTGTGCATTTTTGAATTTTAAGATGATATGTTTAATTCTAATAATTAATTGATTTATGTACCTTTAATTTAATTATAAATTAACTGTTTTTTTTAACAATAAGTATTTGAACTTATTATTATAGTTTTTGTAATTAGTAAACTAATAACATTAAGCCATATTTTGTGTAATGGACTCAAATTGTCTGGATGAAATAAATTATGAAATATATATATATATATATATATATATATATATATATATATATATATATATATATATATATATATATATATATATATATATATATATATATATATATATATATATATATATATATATTCCCCCGCTTGGGGAATATAGGCGGGACGGTGTTAATTTTTAGCAGAAGTGTATTATGTATATTCTCTTTTCGCCGATAATGTTCGATACCAATGTAACTCATTATATACACCATAGGGCAAGTCTATTGACATTATACCGGTCACATTGCAATAATGCACTTATTTGCGAGCTATGGAGAGAGCTATGCTCGGCGTTTCTCTACTTGATCGAATCAGGAATGAGGAGATTCGTAGAAGAACCAAGGTCACCGAAGTGCCCTTAAGATTGGCAAGCTGAAATGCTAATGGGCGGGCCACATAGCGTGAAGATCGGACGGGCGTTGGGGCAGAAAGCTTCTAGAGTGGAGATCACGTATTGGCAAGCGCATCGTGGGACGACCACCTGCCAGATGGACCGACGATCTTGTGAAAATCGCAGGAAGTCGTTGGATGCAGGGGCATCGGACCGGTTACGCTGGAAAGCGATTAGGGAGGCCTATGTTCAGCAGTGGACAAGTATAGGCTGAGATGATGATGATGATGATGACGACTTATTTGCATGCCTAAAGGCAGAATATGGCGTACGACCAGTGTAATTTTAACATCCACTGTAACCCATTTTCGCAAATAAACTGTTTTTTTTTTTTTGTAAATTTAATTCGGATAATGCCCTCCGATGTTGTTCGGAGACATGTTTTTGGGTTATTGTTTGTTTGGCTTGTAATTTATTTTGTTTTAAGGATTTATGTGTATTATGAGGAGAATGAAAGTAGGATAAATGCGGTAGAAATGCGAGCTCTGCGGAAGATGTGCGGAGTGAAGCTGACCGACCGCATTAGCAACAGCATAGTAAGACAGCGAGTAGGTATGAAAGATAGTATCGGTGTAAAGATGAGAAAGGGCATGCTCCGTTGGTTCGGACATATAGAAAGAATGCCAGAGGAAAGCATGACAAAACAGATATACAATGTGAAAGTGGAAGGATGCAGGTACCGGGGAAGACCTAGACTATCTTACCACGACCAAATAAACCGAATCTTATCTGATGGAAAAGTCAAGAGTCTCCGTAACCGGCGAGCGTGTATGAGACGAACTATGAGAGTCGAGGAAGCCAGAGAGGTATGTAAGGAAAGAACCTGTTGGAACTCTGTACTCTCTGCCTACCCCGCAAGGGATCTGGCGTGAGGTTATAGATAGATAGATAGATAGATTGTTGCTACATTTTTCCTGATAGCAAAAGCGAGAGGATGGCATGTGTCTGCATTTTTAATTAGTTTACCCCCCGTTTCTGCTTGGTTCTACGCACATGTTCCGTGACTTGGTAAAATGCGTAGAGCTCTGCTTGGAAGACGGTGCAGAACGACCCGAGTTTCAGTTTTTTAGTGCCTACTTCAATGCCGTTTCTCCAGCAGGTATATGCAGCACCTACCCTCCCCTCGATTTTGCTACCATCTGTATAGAACAAAGTTCCGGGTAAGTTGTTATCCGTGATTGTTGAACTATCCATGTTGTCAAAGCACTCGAAGGTTATTTCCACTTCTTCGGACGGGTGAGCGGCTTCCATAAAGCAAACTCTCTCTTCGAAGTGTGTATCCTCATGCCCCGTTAGAGGTTTGCCTCGCTTGGCCTCGTACAGTTGGGCTGCTTCCCTGATTCGTAGATCCAAGGGAAGCAGACCAGCCAGTACGAGTGCTGCATTTAGCGATACCGTCCTGTATGTTTTGGCTATTTTCTGGGCAAAACCTCTTTGGATAGCATTTAATTGTTTTCGAACTATAGCTTTCTCGACAGCTGGCGCCCAGACGCTCGCTGCATACATGGTAATGGGTTCGATCACCGAAACATATATTGTTCATATAATCTCCGGATTCAATCCCCATTCAATTTTCGCTGTTTTCGCGATCGCTTTATAGATACTGGTGACTTTTTGACATGTTTTTGCAACGTGACTATTGTATGTCAATTTGTTGTCTATTGTTAGTCCCAGTATCTTAATTTCGTCCACAATTTTTATGTCCTCTCCGTTCATGTGCACGTGTGGGGTATCAAATTTTAATTTCCTGGTAACTATCATCGCTTTGGTTTTATGTGCGGCAAATCTGAGCTTATTTTTGATTTCCCACTCGTGCGCACGAGCGAGAGTTTGATTGGCGTCGCGCTGAATGTGTACGGATTCTTGTCCGGAGAATATAAGAACAACATCATCTGCAAATGCTTGGCTGTATACGCCTTGGGAATCTAGGTCGTCGAGGAGTGGGTCCAGCAGCAAGTTCCAGAACGTGGGGCCGCCTATGGAGCCTTGCACGCATCCCTTTTCGGTGTTCATGCTGTGCGTCTTACCGGCGAAGTTGACATGAACCCTTCTGTCCTGGAAGTAGCTGCCAGTAAGTTTTCTTAAATTTAGGGGGCATTTTTTATCTAACAATTGGCATTTTATGGCCGGCCTCCAGGCGTTATCAAAAGCACTTTCTATGTCAAGGGAGATGACTAGCGTAATTTCCTTTTTTTTAATTTCAATTGGTTCGCTATCCTCAAAATAGACTGAGATTACTCCAATCTTCCATTTATCTGTTTTGAGCGTGGTTGCAACTATATTTTCCGTGGTTGTCTCAGGGTTGGTCCAAATTTCTATGTTTTTGTCGAATATAATGATAGCCGATTTAACAGGTTTTATTCTATTTCTTCCTGTTTGTACTACTCGGGTGCCGTCATACTATTTTAATTCTCCTGTCGAGCTTACGTAGGGTTCTCGTACTAACGCTATATTCGTTTTCCTTTAATATGCCTCTTGGATGAGTTCTTGTGTCGCCAGTCTTTTCCTTTGAAGGTTAGCTTGTAGTATTTTGTAATTTTTGTTTTGGTTTGTGCTGTTTGTAGTTCTTTCCATTGTGTTGTTCTCCGTGGTGTCTTTAGCAATAGGCTACGCTCGCTCTAGCTATTCTGTCCCATTTCTGTCTTATTGGGCACTCCCAACTAAGATGCGTTATGGCTTGTGTCCTCATGTTTTGCCAATGTACAGTTCCGGCATGTTGGTTGGTCGCCGGCTATGCTCCTTTACTGACTCCTAACTCCTAACTGATTTAATTTGACATTGCCAGCCTCCAGACTGATACTGGTAATATATTTTTCGAAAAATTACACTCTTTCCAACCTAGAATTAGAGTCCAAGACGAAAAAAAATAAGTAACAGTAAAGCACTTAACACTAACCCAAAGCTGAAACATCTATTTAAAATTCTCGTTGATATTTAGATGTAAATACAAATATGAAGCCGAACTTCTAACTATTGCTTATTTATTTTTTTAAACTGTTCTCTCATAATATATTGTGGGATCTGTTTTAGAACATTTTGGTATGTAGATACATTTTTATTTTTATCTTAATTAAATATGGTGGTGGACTATGGCCTAACCCCTATCAGTTCGAGAGGAGGCCCCTGGCTAACGGTGGGACAGTTCTTAACAGGGCTACTATTATTATTATTATAAAAAACACCGTCACGCCTATATTCCCTAAACGGGGGTGGCAGAGGTGTACTGAGTACACCCTTTTGCCAAAGATGTTAGGTCCTATGTGATAGGGGGCGAGCCTATTGCTTATTTTCTATACAACTATATATAGAAAAAAATTAAAATATACATACCAAAATGTTTTTGGATGATTTGACCATTACTAAAAAATATGCTTATAATTTCAGCAAACAAGAACCTAATTCAGTTGAAACTACAGTTCCAGCAGAAATTATAAAAAGGGAGCCAGAATCACAAGTCACCGAAAATGCCACTATGCCACACAATACCCTGTCAGCTCCAGTTCATTGTAAGCAAGAAGTTATCAAAACTGAGCCAGTACCAATTTTAAGCAGTCCTAGGAAGAGGATGAAAAAACTAAATTATTAATAGGTACTAATAGTGCGACTAGGATCTTTTGGCACTTGGATGACATTGTCAGAGAAGCGGAGGTTTTTGTTATTGTAATAGTTTCTTTACCATGGACACTGTTTGATACTATACTACCCCGTTGGTCTAGTGGCTCGTGATCCCAAAGCGCATCGCTTTGGGTGTGGGTGTGTGTGTGTGTGTGTGATGTACGCTGTTGGCTGCGAGGCCTTTACAGCTTCACCGAATTTAAGGGCGAGCGTGCAACCACTACGCTTGAGCCAGAAGGCCAAGGGGCGACATACTCGAGTGTGCCTTGAAAAGGCGCCCTCGGTTGGGACAGTCGCTGTGGGGGGACGGGATGCACTCCTAAGTGCACCGGTCAACCGCCGGCTATGGGAGGGGATCTACGACTACGTCGTCGTCGCCCGTATTCTGAGCGGAAAGAATGGATGACAAAGCATCGGGGGGATCGGAGAGAACATGTCGCGGCCGGCGGTGGCGGCAGGGGTCGGGGGGGGGCATCGCTTTGTGATCACGAGGTCCTGGGTTCAAACCCTAAATCAGACATATGTAGTTTTTCTAACGAAAAATTCCTAGAGCCTAGAATTGCGCCTGGTATATGGCACTAGGCTCGCCTCCTATTATATGGGACCTAACATCTTCGGCAAACACCTGCCACCCCCGCATGGGAAATATAGGCGTGACGGTGTTGACTATGTCCTACAGACATATAATAATGTGTTCAACAATTTTTAAATTAATTCAACTCCATGCCTGCTAATTAATAAAAGAATTTGGGTAAAGGACATCATCGAAAATGGCCCCAGAACCAACAAACATGTGACCTATATCATAATTATTTATCTGTTTTATTACAGTAGTTGTAAACATCTGTATCTAACGGACAATTTGCAATCCAAAACGAATATTTCAAAGTACTGTAAGTACTTAAATCAAAGTCGCCAACGTCTTTTTCGAAAGTCAAAGTTGTTATCGAATGACGGAGATGTCAACCCTATCAATCGGAGTTCCGCTCCGAATACGGGCGACGTCGATGTAGTCGTAGATCCCCTTCCATAGCCGGCGGTTGACCGGTGCATTTAGTAGTGCACCCCGTCCCCCCCACAGCGACTGTCCCAACCGAGGGCGCCCCTTCAAGGCGCCCTCGCGTATGTCGCCCCTTGCCCTTCTGGCTCGAGTGTAGTGGTTGCACGCTCGCCCTTAAGTCCGGTGAAGCTGTAAAGGCCTCGCGGCCAACAGCGTACATCACTCACACACACACCCTATCAATCGGTTATATTTAATCGATAACATTCAATTAGACTGTCTCGTTGGTCTGATGACAAAGCGCATCGCTTTGTGATCACGAGGTCCTGGGTTTAAATCCTAGGTCGGACAAATGTAGTTTTTCTAACGAAAAATTCCCAGTATGGGTCCGGAGTCTGGAATTGTGCCCGGTATATGGCAATAGTCTCGCCCCCTATTACATGGGACCTAACATCGTCGGCGAAACGTGGGTGTACTCAGTACACCTCTGCCACCCCCTCTCGGTAATATAGGCGTGACGGTGATAACATTCAATAATGATCGATTCGATAATGGCTAGTGTATTTTACATATTGATTTTACAATTTTGTTGGCTACTAAATTATAACCTCAAAATGGAATACTGTTTTTGCAATAATGCAATTCCCCCGCTTGTCCGTTTAATAATAAATGCAGTAAGATAATTTGCAGGTAACTTGAAATCATACACGCATTTTTTTATTATTGTTGGTTCTGGGGCAAATCATGGATGGACGCAGAACAATGTCTTTTCTAGCAAACGGGAACTCAACTGTCATGAAATGACATTTCACCTGATGACGGTTTAGTTCCGATTCTGGCCACGTGTCAAAAGATCCTTATCCCACCATAACACTATGGATAGAATTTATTTTTGAGAAATTTTAATTTCACGTTTTTACTATGTATAATATGAACTAGATTTAAATCTTTTACGTCTCAATATTAGGGCTGTGTGTAACGTCTATAGTCAATATTATTTCATGATCTTCTTTTATACATTATTTAATGCTAGGATTGGCCGCGCAAGGGAAATGAAATCATAATTTTTATAATAAATCTTTATTATACATTGAACTTTAAAAACTAATGTCAGATTAGTTGTGCTAGTGTAAAAATATTACAGCTAATGAGATATATTGGAGATAAATAAAAACGCGTGTATTGTTTTTAATACCAACTTAATAATGGCTTAAGTACATGAACTTATTGATAAATACCAACACGAATGTTATGTGCCACATTAAATATTTTCTACATCATATACATGAGATTAACAAACCGTGCTTTGGGCCACAAAAGCTTGTTATAAGCAAGTACATCTAACTTCGTTGTTATTATAATTACCTCTATAATTCTATAATTGGTTTTCTGATAAAATTTTGTTGATGTGTTCGATTTTTAGAAATAAATACTTTTTTTTTAATAGCCTATTATTATATTATAATTGTCTTCCACTGCTGGGCCACAAAGGCCTCCCCTTTACGTTCCCACACAAAGCGATCCTGGGCCTGTAATATCCATTTCTTTACGCATAAATGTCCAATCCTTTTTTAAAATAATAAAAATCCTATTTATTTCACCATACTTTCATTTCTTTTGTTTTTACCGACCAGCAGTTTATCTCTAAATAGGACCAGCCCTTGTGTTAAAACCTTGAGATTCTTTTCCAAATTTTTTTCACTGTGCGTGAATTTAATAATATTTTTTTTATGCCTAGAATACTGATGCAAACGTTTGAAGCTTATTATTTCGAGCTTAAAAAATAAGATAGACGAAGTGTTTTGCTTGCACTCTACACAAATACTTATAGACTTTAAAATGCCATTCTTATCCTCTTTGTTATAATAATTATAGATTAGCACGACCAGATTGATGTCAGCAATAAGTTGCCGCAAGGGTGCTGTCATATTCGTCTTTATTTAGTAAATCTTTAGTATGAAAAGGATGGCACATCAACCCGATATCGTTACGCTAACGTCAACCTGTACGTGCTCAGTCCTCGTTACCTAGCTATGTGTCGTGACGTGTTACACAAAAAGCGTAACTGAGGACTTACTAAGAAGAAAATAACGTTAGCATGGCGCTTGCGAATTAGTGAGTAAACGTTCATGTTTATTTAGTAAAGGACATTGTCGAAAATTGCCCCAGAACCAACAAATATTTGACCCATGCAAATATCCGTATCTAACGGACAATTTGCAATCTAAAACGAATATTTCGAAGTATTTTAAGTACTTACATCGAAGTCGCCGACATCTTTACTAAATGTCAACACACAATATAACATATGTAGTAGCTACTGAATTATAACCTCAAAATATTATACTTTTTGTGCAATATTGCGATACGGGGGTATCGCTTGTTTCGCGGGGCTTGTTCGTTTAATAATAAATGAATTAAGATAATTTAGGGGTGATTTTAAATCATACAAGTATCTTTTCATTGCTGTTGGTTCTGGGGCAAAACATGTATGGGCGCAGAACAATGTCCTTTGTAGTGTGAAAAGGGATGCCATCTGAGGTCGCTTACGTCATCTCTTCGTGCTAAGAACCTTCCAATCCCTTCCTCTGAACGTTGATCTGACGGTTGCTACAGTCTCCGTCTATATTATTCCTTTAGTCAAAGCTTATAACATGCAAGATCTCCAATACAACCGCATTAATTGTAACTTTTTCTCTAGATTGAGATACAATTATTGACAAACGTGTCTAATACAAAACCACTCCTAGTATTTTTTTTTTATTTTTGTTTTAAATTCGTTAGATATAATAAAGTGCTATTTTTATTGAGTCTATAATATGCAATTGCTGAGCAAGTCTGATAGTCGCGTAGGCTATATTTAATTTACAATAAAGCTACAATATTAGAGGCCTTGCTTTAGTATTTTTCACATAGGATGGGTAGCGACAGTTCTAATTGCTAAACGAAATTAATATTTAATTCAATGGTGTTAAGGCATAAAACCATAAGTATATAAAACGGGTAATGCCTCTTATTGCGATTGAATAAAGTATAATTTTCTTTGACACTTACAACTGTAACAGTAACCACCTTGAATACTATTATGTGATATTATTTTTTTATCAAATTATCATTTATAACGTCTGTCTTATATTGTAATGCTTCTGCTCCATCTGGATAATTTGAACGCCTATGACAAAATACGTTTTAAATAAGGCATATAAAATAACTCTTAAGTTATAACGTCGCTAATGATGGCCCACGTCAATTATTGCATTACATAATGGCTACATCTGCGTAATGTCATAAATCAGGTGGAGCAAGAATATAAACCTTCGTTCGCACGGGCGCATTTTTGAAGCGAGTAAGTAAAGCGCTGCAATGAAATAAATCGGCAACAGTACATTTTTAAAAGCGCTGTACAGCGTTTTAGCTTTGCGCGTTGCGAAGCGTCTTTGCGAACGAGCACTAACTGTGAATGAAAAAAATTAATTTGAAAAAGAAAATTGATATAATGAAGTTAAAGGTACTGTTAAGGATAAAATATCCAATTAACGTTGTGAGTATTATTACTATAGGTACCTAAATATCACGATTAAAAATAATAATATATGCCATGAGCAAAATACACCAAATAAATTATATGAAGGCATCATATTAAAAAGAAAATTGTATTCCTGGAGATTTGTATAGATACTCCATAATGGAATATAAATAAATGAATGTTACGAAATTTTAAGTAAAACAATATAATAAATCTTTGTTAGATACCCAAGTAGTACATTTTATTTGACTCCATAGTTTTCTATTTTCCAATATTTTAAAAATGAAACTATTAAAGTGTTGCTATAGTATTTTTCACATAGGATGAGTAGTGACAGTTCTAATTGCCAAACGAAATTAATATTTAATTCAATGGTGTTAAGGCATAAAACCATAAGTATAGAAACCGGTCATGCCTCTTATCGCCATTGCATAAAGTATCATTTTCTCTGACACTTACAACTGTCACAGTACCCACCTTACATGAAAAATACTAAAATGGTCGGTAGATATAATAATGTAGTGAAATCTAAAACCACATTAGGTATGTCTAGCTAATTACTTGTTATGTCGGTCAAATTATACAAATTAAAAAGAAAACTAACTATTTTCTTATTATATAAGATAACTATCGGGATTGTCTATTAAATTTATAGATAAAACTACATATCTCAGCAGAAAAAACAGTCGTTTCTGATGAAGCCCCAAATCAGTACTAGATACTAAACATTGGTATTTATTTTGTTAAGTTATTATCCTTACAATAAGTTTTTAATAAACCAATACAGTCTCCTGAGTATGAATTATATGAAAGAGGGGGCTCTTCGCGTAGTCTTGTTTCTATATTGATGTTGAAATAATTATGAATTTCGATATAATAAACTTCATAAACAAAGTTGTTTTTTTTTTATAAAGATAACTGTGCGTACGGAAACAGCGATAGTTAGTACACGCAAAATAGCACACAGAATGCATAAAACAACATAACTCTGCAATGACAAATAAAATATATGGACTTAGCATAACACGAAAAAAAGTGTACCCGTTTTCAATGAGGAACTGAACTTTTCGATGAGGCGGTATATTTCACACAATGGCGAATATAATATTTGATAAGTCATTGATTTCACACGACGCTTTGGTCTCATACCCGTTCACCCCTTAAAAGTTTAAATGGTCCCGTTCGCCCCTCCTTTAGTCTGTCAAAATACTGATTTTGAAAAACTTAAAGCCATCAACTCAAAATAAATTGTAGTCACAGTGAAATAAAATTCAGAATACAATATACGTTTATTATGGAAAATAATCTTTTCATTGAAGGTAGGGCGAATGGGTACTTTATAAATACTAAAAATAAGTTCGCCCCGTTTTGAGGGGCGAACGGGTACCGTAAAAAGGGGTGAAAGAGTACGAGACCGAAGATTTTCAACAAGACTGCACAATTGGCAGGAGATCAAAGAGAAATAAAAATGGCGATCCGGTTTCAACAAGGCTAAAAAGTAAAACTGGGTGTCATATTGTTTGTTTCATGTCCATATATTTGATAGGCCATTGGAACTTCCCATTGGAACTCCCCCTTAGAACTCCCCTGATACATCAATACTACTTTTTGTTTCTAATTATTATCCCCGTTTACATTAAGGGATAAATTGAGTAATAATTTTAAAAATTGGTCACAATAAAAGACTTAGGGTGAAACAGAAACACGTTTTCTGTTATATTTGGTCGATGTAATTTAAAATGAATAGCTAAATTAGAAAACAATTTTTCTGCTATCATCTTAACGCTTCAGTGCGAAGGATTGTCGGCGGTGACATTTGAGGTACAATACAAAAACATCGTTACAAGTATATGACTATCCTGCGGATTTAATAGTGCAAAGAGTGGGTAGGTACTTGTTAATAATAGCATGAAATTAATAACAAGATTCGGCATCACCTGAAGCACCAGCCTTCTCTGATGTCACAATTTTATTTAAGCACGTAGGTTTAAGTTTATGAATTAATTATAATGGTACGTTCTTATATAAACAACGCTAGAATAAACCACTTAGTATGTGTTGTCTTTTGTAGCTGCGTTTATTATAGCCTATAACTAGTTTCTCCATAATGCATTGTACCTCAAATATATCTTTTAAGTATCCACAGCAACTTGGTATTGCGATCTACATAACTGCTAGATTAATGTGTTGATAAAATGAAGCTAACAGCTACACTTTGATACGTCTGTCTCGGATTCAGAGGGCTTTATCACGTTGTCTCTTTCCTTCAATTCAAATGCATCAGCCTGAAATGCAAAAAAATAACATTTAAATATATGGGTATGTACCATGGTATGTACCTATTCTTATATAGGCGCTAAAGGGAACCACAAGCAGGCCATATTTCTGAATAACAACTCTGATGATAGGGTCTTGCGCGGGACAAAGTTTAATCGGCCCGTTAATCGAGTCTTGTACGCAAGTCGAAATAGTTTCGTCCATACGTCAATACAATACAATTCTGAAAGTCCTGTCAAACTTTAGTCACGTAAGCCATGCTAGCATGCGGGACAAAACGGCTATCTCAATCATGATTATACCTTTTAATCTTGAAAATTTTCGAAAGATGATTTGAGAAGAAAAATGGGCATAGGCTTGCCCTCTTGAGACTAAAATTACGAAATTTGGGTGTACTATTACGCCCTGCTTACCGGATAGGGGAAACCGGTTGCGAGAGGGTTGCTTATATTACGCAAATTCAATTTTCCAGGACGAAATCTTACCTTAGAGTCCCTATATTCTCTTATTTTCCTGGCTAACGTCAGAAATGCTTCTTCTATATTTATGTCACTTTTACAAGACACTTCAAAGAATGGCATATCAAAATCATCGGCTATCTGAAAGGTAATAAAATTAAGATGCTTCGTTATAATGTGTATTACTGAATGAATAAAATGGAATAGAGTCTTGCGAAAGCTGAGACTGATTATTTAGGCGTTTCCATAAATTACTCAGATTAATGTCACCTATTGTTCTAGTGAACTATAGATATAGACGAACTGGTTTTGATACGCGCTAGATTTACTTAATGTTATGTTATCATTCTATAAAATTCACGCTTTTTCACAATAAAATTAAATATTTCCTTATTATTTTCACCTTTTTAGGTCGACTTGCTATTAAATCGTATTTTTTTTTCAAACTATAATTTTAGTCATGAAAGTATTCAAGTATCAAATCTATTTATTCTGAGTTCATCTGAAGTTAGACGGCCTAATTTATTTCAATTTACCGCCCTTTTTCCACTGTCTGTGTTCATTAGACAGACTACTTAATGTAGGATACATTATAGTTTTTGGGTTCTCCCTTTAAGTATTTAGGACGGAGAAGAGACGGATAAAAATTGAGTTTTACTGCTGTTCTGTCGACTTTTCTATAACCCATTAAGACTTAAAAGTTTACACCTCTGCTACCACCGCTTGAGAAATATTAGGTGTGGCATAGATACTATGCCACATATCAGCTATGGGTGATTAAAAAACTACATAAAAACAATTGCTTACTTTTCTTTGCAACCTGGATAATATTAAATCATCAGTAAAAAGGTGACTTTTTTTTACCTAGTGCATTAACAATAACATTTCCTCGTCTGAGGTTAGGTTGATCAATATCTATTGATAATGGATTACTAAACTATGATCGTACCTTTTGACCCCTCTCTTTAGGTACAGCCCTATGGTTTTCATGTACATCGCATTTGTTGCCAACTAATACTTTTATTACGTCTGGAGATGCATACTGGAAAGATTAATAACATATACATCACTTAGCTGAGTGCTAGGACAAATTATTGAATTGTTTGTGTCGTACAATAGATACTGGACCACACTTTTGGATCACACCAATGTACAATAATATATTTTTAAACTAAATGTAGCCCCACACTAGAAGTTATTCCTGTGCCATGGGTGTGTTTATAAACATGAAATTATACCCGATTATATTTATTCTAAGATACACAAACCTAGACCGAAACGAATAATTCTGCGGGATTGAACCGACTACACAATCTAGTAGGCAAAGCGATCACCCGAAATGTTGTCCAATAGGTAAGTATGATTTTTCTGTCCTAAGTTCCTTTTCAAACACGAATTTCACATACACAGACTAAAACACCAGTCACACAAAGATTGTCCCTTGCGGGAATCGAGCGGATTACTCTCCAACGACTACACCAAGCCCCTCGAGGTTTGTGTTTCTAAGGAGGTTACAACTGCCTACCCACAACTTATCAAGTCATCAATAATTAAGTTGTTAAACTGCGTACGGTCAGCAACATAAGTCGCTTAACTTTCTCAGGTTTTTAAATCGCTTGCACACTTTTGTTGTGCATCAAATGCATTGTTTCTGTTGATTCAAATATATAGAGTATGTAAAAGAAAGATCATTAGATATTCATTTTAAAAACTGAGAATATTAAGCTACTTAGATACGTTGCTGACTGTACCTATAGTTACACCGTTATCAGAAGCTCCATTTGACAGCTGCATCTCCATAGAAAATAATATTTTTTACGAGGATATAAGATTTAATGCCTTAGACTGATCGAGGGACGTTATCTCACCTTATTTTTATCAAAAGTCATGTTGTTTATTATTATTATTATCTAGCCGTTGGTGCTCACTGCTGGGCAAAGGCCTCCCTCCATACTTTCCACTCACTCTGTTTAAAGCTATTACGGGCCAATCACTTATAAAGACGTCCAGTTCCTTTCGCCATCTCCTCATGTGCTTGCCGCGATGTCTTTTAAAATTAATGAGTGGCCCAGTTGGTTATTATTTTAACCCAAAAATCAATTTCATAATAGGATTATTAATAATACAACGAGGCGGGTTCGTTACAGGTTTATATGTTTTAGGCTTCTCATTACGACGATTTCGTAAATGGGGACTGGAGTGGAGACTGATTTCGTTAAGTAAGTAACATATTACTTACTTAACGAAATCAGTCTCCACTCCAGTCCCCATTTAACATTGTAACATATTAGGTACTTAACGAAATCACTCTCCACTCCAGTCCCCATTTACGAAATCGACGTAATAGGATTTGTCCTATGATTAATTATTTTGTGTATTATTCAGTAGTATTCTTGATTTTTCTCGTGGCGTTTTTCTTTGCCTATATGAAATTGCAGCCTCGTGGTTAGACTGTTGGACTGCAAAGTCGGAGGTTTAAACCCACGCAGGCACCTCTGCCTTTTTGAAAGCATGTGGTATTAAAAAAATAAGTATCACTTGGTTTAACGGTGAAGCAAAAAATCGTGAGGAAACCTGCATGTCTGAGAGTTTCTCAAAGGTGTATAAAGTTCGCCAACCCGCACTGGGCTAGCGTGGTGGACTATTGCCTAATCCCTCTGTTTGACAGGAGGCCCGTGCCCAACGGTTGAACAGTTTTTTAACAGGGCTAATATTATAATATGATTATGTGAAATTACATATCTAATACAGCTTGGGCAAAAATAATTACCAACCGAGTCCCACAAAACTATGAACGACATTGCGGCAGGCCCAGACGAAGATGGCGGGACGAGCTGGACTCATTCCTGGAAGACTGGCATTTAAAAGCCGAAAACAGAACCGAATGGAAGCAGTGGAGGGAGGCCTTTGTGGCTGAAGAAAAAGAAAAAATGTGAAATTTGGAGGTAGCCAGAGAGGTATGCAAGGAAATAACCTGTTCTAACTACGTACTATATAAGTAGATAGATTCTTTACCGATCTCTTTCATCTGTCAAAACGGACCTCTCGTATTTATATTGCTTTTAAAATTTGGTTTTTATAAACCCTTACCTCTTGAATATTCCTCAGCCAGTAAGACAAGTGATTGAATGACTCGAGATTGGTGATATCGTACATGAGTATAATGCCCATAGCGCCACGATAGTAAGCCGTGGTGAGCGTTCGAAACCTTTCTTGACCTGCGGTGTCCCATATCTGAAGCTTGATAGGAACGCCGTCCAAATTGATTATCTTCTGTTTGAAATCTATGCCTGAAATATGAGGAAGATAATAGTACTACTTTAAACTGTAATCAGAAACAGTAGGTACCTATCTGTACGTCGTTTGTTGTTCTGATATCTATGAGATAAAACAAAAAGCTTGTATGTACCTATGAATGCAGTTATACGTAGGTACGTATAATGGTTTTAGTAAGCAAGTACCTAAGTACCTGTGAAGATGCAAGATAACCCCCCACGTAACCGCGTGGTAAATTAATAAAGTGGTTTATCGTATTGATAGTTGCAATCGGAGATGGGCAAAATGTAATCAGATTAATGATTAACCACTCCCGCTTGGGGAATATAGGCGTGACGGTGTATTAATGATTGACGATTACAATTAAAATCTTGAATCATGATTAAATATTTGTAATCATCAATTTGATTACATTTGGCCCTTCTCTGGTTGCAATCAAGTTTCATCCAAGGTTGCAACTTATTAAAAACTTACTACTGATGAAGTTTTACTAGATTATTAGATATTCTATCTATCTATATCATCACCTAGATCCCTTGCGGGGTAGACAGAGAGTACAGAGTTCCAACAGGCTCTTTCCTTACATACCTCTCTGGTTTCCTCCACTCTCATTATTAGATATTGATTTTATTAAACGCGAAATTATTCAGAACAAGCTCAGGATTTAAGCGGCCTGAAATACCTATAAATAAGATGCTTTAATGAGCGCCTGTCAATTACTTACAACTTCGAAACACGAGACGTCTGGAGCTTATGACATATCAGTAGGTACATAGCCTAGTTACAATTCCAACGAATGTCACATTGAAAATGCCCTTTGCTCCACATTAAACAAAAGAACATCTTAATATTCATAATTAATTTCAGCCACATAGTAAATTGTTCATTGTATGTGTATTGGTAGGTACTGTCATTGACCAAAAATAGATAGAACCCACCATAATACAAACTTAAATCGATTGTCCTCGTATAATTACATTAGGCGTGATTGAAATGTATTAGAGTATGATGAACCTTCATTGTTAATGTTTTTGTAAATCATAATTTAATATGTATGTACATAACATTTTTACTAATTTATTTGCCTTAAAGATAAAAAGACCGTCGATGCAAAGTCATTCGGTAGGTACCGATCTCTTTAAATATCTAAATGATTACCAACAAAATATTAAATACACAAAAATATACTATACTACTATAACTAATTTAATTAAACTCAACGATGTAAATCGCAATTGTAAGGGGAAGTCCTACGAATATTTGAAAGGCTATTTCACAGGCTCCATTGTTCCCTTCTTTGCATCCGCTATAACAAATATAATTATGGATTCTTTACACACAGCTAGTAAAACACAGCTTCACCTGTCTGACAAAGGCTCGTAAAACTAGTACCAAAGTAAATAGGGTTACTTACCTATTGTGGATATGTATATGTCGTAATATCTCTCGTCACAATATCTGTGCACAATACACGTTTTCCCTACATTAGAATCGCCTAAAACTAGAAGTTTATACGTAGCAGAAAAATCTAAAGCCATTTTTTGTTTACTTTGTTGTTGGTACGCGAGCGACGGCCCAAAACATCGGTCGAACTGTCAAAGTGAGAAAAATCAATGAGGGTAAGTGCGCATGTGCGGTTCGACCTTTGTCTTTCTCGCAACAAGTAATACCTTTGATACCTAGATATGTATCACACAATTTTCGTCAACTTGGGTTTTCCTGAGGGAACCACCTTTGTAGGTATCTACAAAAAATATGGCACGTAAGTAACTTATTATAAGTACCTACCTAAGTAGGTACTTAGGTAGGTACTTATATATATCCAGTGTATAAAGTAGATACATAAATTTGCTTGCTTCGTTGGTCTAGTGGTAAAGCGCATCGCTTTGCGATCACGAGGTCCTTAAATCCTAGAGAGAGAGAGAGGGCTTTAAATCCTAGGTCGGACAAGTGTAGTTGTTCTAACGAAAACTTCCCAATACGAGTCCGGAGTCTAGAATTGTGCCCGGTATATGGCAATAGGCTCGCCCCCTATTACATGGGTCCTAACATCGTCGGGTAAACGTGGGTGTATTCAGTACACCTCTGCCACCCCCGCTGTTGTAAGAATACTCCGCCGTCGCCGTCATTCTGCTGTTTGATTTTTTATACTATGGCATTCCATACATTAACTTTGAGTACCTGATTGATGGTATTGGTAAATGCCTTCAGTACTAATAGTAACGGTATCAATCACTCTTCTTCTTATTCATGGCAACTAAACCGCAAACGATCTCTAAAATTTTATGTTCCAATAAGTATAAAATAATGTGATTGTTGTTTTGAAATGCCCCGAGCAATCCCATCACGCGCGACCACTCGCTTCCGGGTGTAGTGTGCCGGTAGGCACAATCTACCAACAATAACAGCTCCATTTATATTCCTTAAATCCACGATACAGCATATCAGCTCCATCCATCTCCCGACCCTGTGTATTTAAATGTCTTATGTATTAAATGTCCAGGATTCGGAAGATCTGTTATCTTCGGCTTTGTTGTTTTCTTCCATCGCACTCGACGTACCAACTGCCGGTTCAAGGTTAGATTGTTTGTGAGTAAGCAGTCTTGTCGATTACTCGGAAATCTGAGAATAATCGTATAAAAATCTGAAATGTAAATAGGTACCCAAGGATTCTTTATACTACCTAATAGTTCTGGCGATTTTCACCATCAAGTGTTAGTGAAATACTGCCGTCCAAATGATAAACACTATAGTCTAGCGTAGAACATGTGTGTACTGTGTTTATGATTTGAACGTCAGAATAGTATTTAGTATATACCTATCTGCTAAAATATGATTCTAATTTCATATGAAAAGAGTTGATAATACCTACCTACTACCAAGTGAGTGCGCATACGAGTATAACATATAAAATAGTATAAATAGATATACAGCTAACTCAAAAGATAAAAGTAGATAGGAAAACTCAATAGACACATGCCAGGTTCATCTGATTTGATATGATCGAGTTCGGTACATAGAAATAAATAAATATAGGTATATTAATGGTTCGGTATTTGTGAACGAATTAGGTCTGCTAGACTTGATAAAACTGTAGCGCTACGCGCGGTTAGGGCACACATATGTAAACGTAAGGTTACATTAGTAGTACGTAGCCACAGAATTGGGTGATCGGTATAAAAACTATAGCATAGAAAGCTCTTCAAAACGTGCGCCAATCATGTATGTTACCTAGCCTTTAACGCTAAGAGCTCTAATTTTAATGCCACGGACTAAATTATAACGTTTGCACAGACTGTTTACATTACGTATGTTACGCTACGTGTATGTTATTGGCATCGATAAAGCATCAGGGCTATTGACCTTGGATGGAGACGCAATGTTTACCGTAGGTCAGTGACGCCAATTATGCGTCGCCACGCTCTGAGTTGCTACTTTCCGCGTCCTGGTCTGTGAATGTAATAATATTACTAGCTCACCTCACGCCTGCGAGCATCTCTTTAAAACAAGACAGCATAAGCATGTGCAAAAATACAGAATGACACGGTATTTGGGGGTTGTCCCAAACTTCCAAAATTTTATTCCCACCCCTTCCAAGAAATATAAAGTACAGTCAACATGAACAGGAAGAGAAGGTGCGTTATTGATTACTGGATGGCATTACTATTTTGGCGGCATTTGTTCTACAAGTTTTTATTACGCAAATTGTTTTTTTTTGGTTTTTCAACTCAAATGGATCAGCTGATCGAGTGAACTTGAGAATGTGTAAAAATACATGAAATATAAAAAGTTTTTTAGACTGGCGTATAAATGCAACTATCAGCATTATACCCCCATTCTAGGTTACGTATTATAACAGTTTAACATACTTCACCAAGGCATCTTAATAACTTTAACGGTATCCCTAAACAATATGATGCCAAAAACCAATCGAAATCAAACATAAAACAATAAGTAATACAGATAACTTAAAATTACCGCACTGACGAATGGGCTTTCTGGCTTGTAAGGTAAGATGCCTTCTTCAATGTGTCATATACATCACCGGATGGTGTAAGTCAAGTGTGCACACATGATTTTCCGGGTCAACAGTAGCACACGCATATATAGGAAGAATAACTTCATTTGTCAAACGACCGCAACTCAGAAAACGACGCGACACATAGTGGGCCAAAATATTATCTTAGTGAACATCAAAAAATAATTTATTATGACAAAGTTAGATAAAAATTGTTTGTTGAACAACTAGACGGGTTGAATAGGTATTTATGCCGCGAAATGATTGATTACTATTTAGTAATCCATTGCATTTGGAAAGAATTATATGTTTGAGTTTTAATAGCGTAATCAAAATTGAGTTTATATGCAGTTGCTTTTTAATTAAATAAATATCATGAATATTATTACGTGTACACACGCACATACATCTTATTAATTGAATGTAGTAAAAAACTACATTGCTTTTATCGACTACAGGAAAGCATTTGACTCTCTTTTACATAAAAACATATGGGAAGCATTAGTGGAACAAGGTATTGAACTTAAATACATTAGATTAATAAAAAACGTATACAGCAATAGTACAGCCAGAATCCAGTTAGAAAAGAAAAGTCAGCCATTCAAAGTAGGAAAAGGCGTCAGATAAGGAGACCCCCTGTCTCCAAAATTATTCTCGGCTGTACTGGAATCAATTTTCAGACAACTCCATTGGGAAAATTTCGGGATCAATATAGACGGCACATCACTGACGCATCTAAGATTCGCTGATGATATAGTTCTATTCGCTAAAACACCTGAAACCATCAATAAAATGATAGAAGACCTAGCGATAGAAAGTGAGAGAGTAGGATTAAAACTTAACCCAGAAAAGACTAGAGTGATGACAAATGGAAAGAAAACAACGATACAGATAAAAAACACTGAAATCAACTACACCGATGAATACATTTATCTGGGACAAGTTATAACCCAAAAAGATCCTATGCGCGAGGAAGTAAAGCGAAGAATTTCGAACAGCTGGAGAAGATACTGGAGCTTGAGAGAGGCTATGAAAGACAAACAACTTCATATAAACATCAAAAGCAAACTATTTAACACCTGCATACTGCCAGTCCTTATGTATGGCTGTCAGTCATGGACTTTAACACAGGAAATGACAAACAGACTAGCAACTTGCCAATACGCTATGGAGAGGAGCATGCTGAATGTCAAAAGATCAGACAGACTGAAAATTCGTGTAATCAGGGATAAAACAAGAACTTTAGATTTAGTACAGAAAATTAAAAGACTCAAGTGGAAATGGGCAGAGCACACAACAAGAGGTCATGACAAATGGAGTAAAAAGGTGACAAGGTGGTATCCCAGGGAAGGTAAAAGGAAAAGAGGCAGACCACAGAAAAGGTGGGATGACGATATCAGAGAAGTGGCAGGAGCTATGTGGAACAGAGTGGCTCAAGAAAGATCAGAGTGGAAGAGGTTGGAGGAGGCCTTTGCCGATTGGCAAACAGATCTACAGGAAATACAAGAATAAGTTTAATATTTGTTTTAGAATATTGTTAATAGATTAAGTTGATCTGAATAAAGGCTATTATTATTTTTTGTGTTACGGATTCTCAGCTATTTAGCTGGCAAATTAATGACGGCTACGGGTCGAAACCAAGTAACCATCATTTATGTGGGTATTATTGGGTCTAAAGGGTAGTCAGGGCTTTCTAGTGGTGTATCATCGCTCTGCATGAACTTTCTTACAGTACGGCAAGTATTCAGGATGGCGGCTTTTTGTATGCTAATGTATGTGTTGGGTGATAAGTCCAAAAGTTTTAGGCTATGGTGCAAGTGGTTAGGGACAACTCCTGTTGTGGATATGACTATGGGTACTATATATACTTGGTTAAGTTTCTATATTCTTAATATTTCTTCCTTAAGCTCTGTATATTATTTTTTTTTATGTAATAGTTTTGAGTATGTTATGTGTTTTTGGTACGGCAACATCGACTATATATGTTATTTTATTAACTTTATCTTTTATTGTGAGATCCGGCCTATTGAAATGAATGGTTTTATCCGTGAGTAAAGCACGATCATAATATAGTTTTATTATTATTATCTCGCTGAGATTCACGGGCTTTACCCGGACCTTTGAAAGGCTTGCATGGGGACATGGGTCCAACACGTAGATGCCCTTTGCGAGAAGTTAATGTTATGTAAGCCACCTTCTGAGATCACTTGCTGAAAATGAAGAAACATAACCAGCGAACTGACCCCGGCAGGTGCAAGGACTATTGTAAATTATGGAAAGAAAACAAGGGCTATGCAAATGAGGTTTGATGGACAAAAACTGGACTATTTCAAAGGGGACGGACACCGGCCATAATTAGTGATACCTAATTACCCGTGGCCGGCGGTGACTCGCCGCTTACTAGATGGGCCCTCAAACGGTCGTCCTAGGACAACTGAGGGCAACACCGGTGTGAGCGGCTCAGGGGTGTAGAGAGGTGTGCTGCGCTTTCTCCGAAGTTACTCGCGGCGTTATGCCCTTTAACACTTCCACCCCTGGAGTACATCGATGTAGGAACGCATTATCTTCCTACGTCGATATAGCTCTCACGGCTCCTCTCTGGACGGCCAATTAAGGCTAGCCAGAGCCGAGAGTCCTGCGGGCACCCTTCGGTTTCCACTCGACCGACGAAGACACGCCGAGTTGGGGGCCCTGACCGACTCTCTGAAGCACTCGGGTCCGTGGTGTCGTTACTCACCAACAGCTCGCCACAAGCTGCCCTGCGGGCTTATTATTATTATTAGTAAAAAATTATCATATAAAGTCTTCTTTAAATTATATAACTAACGTAAACTCATTTTAAATTTTGGTTGAAATCTATAAGAGCTTTGACACAGCTGTATAAGTACAGGGAGTTTCTTTAAAACGAGTATTATTTTTTTACGCTGAAATTATACGAGTAAAATATGATATATTTTATACGAGTAAAATATGAGTTTTACATTGATACTTAACGCTATAGCGTTAAGTATCAATGTAAAACTCATATTTTACTCGTATACATTTACACATTATTTTGATTTATGCAACATGTTTTTGGTGAATGTGAAATTCTATTTTTGAACCACTGTGCACAGCGTCGGCGTAGCTTGATGCATTGCAAATGGCTACAATTCTGAAGTTTGCATTCCGTTTGCCATTCAAAATGGCATAAACCGCCACCGTTTTACGTTTCCCTATAATTTCGCGGCGAATGACGAATGCTCTGTTGTTTATGTGCCAGTCAGGTGTATGAGGAATGGATTTGCTGTTTTGTTCCAGCTAGGTTTGACTAAGATAATAAGCTATAATTTCGATAATTTATTCGAGGGGAAAGCGAAATAAGAGCCTATTTTGACAGTGTTCTTTATTTATTGTTGAAAACTACTGTAGATTTCCTCTACAAAGTATTAGAACATGTTCCTCATTCTACAGAGAATAGTCCATAAAAAGCATCACAGTATATAAAGCGCAAAATTATTTATTTTAATGTGTTTGTTTAAAGTTCTTTGTTCTGCTATGGATTAGATACATATACAAGGTGTAACAGAATAAACGCAAGACCTCAGACACCCCGATCAGAGAATTGCTTCGTAAATTCAAAACGGAAAAAAATCCTAATTTAAAGGTTTTTACCCTTTTTTAAGCACGTTTATACCCCAATTAACAATAAAACTTGTACGTGTATGTGTGCGTTTTGAGAAATACGTTTTAGTAATACATTTAAAATCTCCTTATTGCTATGAATCAAGAATAAATTTAGTTTATATAGCGCACTGAAGGAGTAACTGAATGCTTAAGCTGCCCGAAAATTTCGCTGGTCATTCGCTATCGGCGTCGTCTCACTTTAATATCTATTATACTATCACTTTCGGTCGCCGAGTGCTCTATTGTCTGCGATATGATCTTTTTTTCTTTTAATAAGCCTTTAGATCCGGCTGATCGTTACCTAATCGGGCGTGGTGATGCACTTGTGGGAACTTCGGATGAGGCAATTTCTATAAGCTAGGACTTTTTCGCCGAGGTTACTTATTTAGAATTATGTTTTAATTTCTTTGTTATATTTTAAGCTAAAGTTATAAACATTTCTTTACGAAGTCATGTGCAGAATACAATGTTTTGATCAATACGAGAATAATCGTTGTATTTTTGTTGATATAATATATTTATTTCAATATGGCGCTAATAATGGTGATAACAATGTCATAAACATTATAGGTATAAGGAGTATTACTGATTGAAAAACTAAGAATGTTAACCAACTTTCCTTGCTGACTGTACCTACCGTTTCAAATGTAGAGGCCCTTTAATCATAGATCTGATTCCTTTATTTACATATGGATAAAATTTACCCCTTAAGGAATCTGGGGTAATAATAAAGATAAAATTTAAGTTAAGAATATTTTTTTTAATTTTTTATTTGTGTATAAAATCAATTGTAATTTTACAGGTGATAAACAAAGGCGAGCTTAACTCAAAATATGAGTTCTACTCCAGCGAACATCTAAGTGATGAGAGATGAGAAGGGTTTTTCGTATTGTTACCTATATACAAGGTGTCTGAACATAAACGCATCTTACATTTTTATTTAATTTGCAATAAATGCTTTTACTCCTACAGTGCGCTATAAAAAACTAAATTTATTTGTTTCATTGCAATAAGGAGATTTCAAATGCAGTCCTGAAACGTATTTCTCAAAACGTGCACATACACGTACAAGTTTCATTGTTAATTGGGGTATAAAAGTGCTTAAAAAGGGTAAAACCGTTAAATTTGGAAATTTGGTTTTCGTTTTGAATTTATGTAGCAATTCTCTGATCGGAGTGTCTGAGGTCTTGTGTTTATTATGTTACACCTTGTATACAGTAATTCTGAATTATATGCTAAAATTTTCAACCAATATTTTAAATGCACAGACAGAAAGATATCTTCTTCATACCAATAGCATTTGCTAGGTTGTGAGCGATCTATGTATCTGATTGTCTTTCCGCGAAACGCTGCGGACGGATCATTAATTATCTGGACGATAAGCTGGCGTTGCGTAACTAAATATATTTAGTGTTTCGTAGACAACGGATAATTCTGCTTTAATAACTGATTGCTATCGCGGGCCGAGCGATTGTGATGCGTTGATTAGTATAGGCAATACAATTATCAGTTGTATTATATTTATTTTCTCGGTTGTATTAGATGTATACTTTCTTTATAGTAAGCTTTTTTTGGTGACGGCTTGATCGATTTCAGCGGAGCCTACTCTGGTCACTAGATCGGGCAATGGCGGGAGCTTTTTTTAAAAAAAACTAACCTTATGCCTTAATATCAGTAAACTGTCTCTGTAATGGAACCTTAGATTAAACCCCTAACTTAGTTTCTTAGTTTAAAAAACGTAGCCACACACTAGGATTAATTCCTGTGTCGTGGGTGCGTTTACAACATGAAAATTCACATACACAAATACCCAGACCGGAACAAATAATTGTGGATCGCACAAAAATTTGTCCATCCATCCATCCATATCATCACGCCAGATCCCTTGCGGGGTAGGCAGAGAGTACAGAGTCAAAGATTTGTCCCGCGCGGGAATCGGGACACAGTGAGCGTAGCGGCTTAAGGTCTTAACCACTGCGCTAAATCGTCCGTCAAACTGGTAACTAGCAACATCAAACTGAGTTAGTAAGCTCAATGTAAACGCTGTCAGTTCTCTACTAAAAACACGAAAGAGAAAGACCGGGCATATTACAAACCGTGATCAGGAATGTCTAAAGAAGATAATGTCAGATACATAACTATCTATCCATATCATCACGCCAGATCCCTTGCGGTGTAGGCAGAGAGTACAGAGTTCCAACAGGTTCTTTTCTTACATACCTCTCTGGATTCCTCCATTCCCATAGTTCAGTCAGATACATATAACTATATTAATATCACAGTAATAAAAATAAACAGTTGAGTATCAAAGTACTAGCGGTCCAAATAAATATAACGTACACAAACGCGCACTCTACGCTGCTTCGCGGTATGTCTCAGAGGGCCCTATCCCTTAAACACCTCATATTCGGGCCTTTAGTACTTGATTAACTGTTTACATATTATAAATGTGTTAGTATGCTGCCGAAGTGTATATAACCCGTGTAATTTATATCACTGCCGCCATTACCCGCATAGAGAATTGAGCAGTACCGTGGAAGCGTCGACTTTTTACATTTTGGTTCACATACTCCCTTCGTACGTCGAGCATCGCTCTGTTTCTCTTAGGTAAAAACTCCCCACATCAGATTTTCTTTTCCCCGAAAAGATATTATTTTCATAGAAAAATCTTACAGCCAATCTTTACACTAGTTTTTCTTTACTTTTTCTGATGCGCAACCCTTCTATTTTTTGTACTTTATTTCTTAAGATTTATATCCTTAAGTATTTTCCCAAAATTATTTTTTTGGGAAAATTCTAAGGATAGGAACGAAAAGGATTTCTATACCGGCTAGATTAAGTGGGCGGGGAAAGTCTGTCTTCTTCCACCCGCACTCAAAAACTGCCAACGAAGGGAGCGCCGGGCAGTGATAGCATTAGAAGAGTAAATGGCGCATTGTACGACTAAGCTGCCCTCACTTTACGCGGAAGTGGGCAGTGTAAAAACCTGGTATATAGGAAATATTCGATGCATATTTTGATTACATTAATATCCTGCCACAATGTGTAACGTATATCGCCAATGCCTGGAGGTCACGGTGGGTGAGGTCACCCTTACGGGTTCCGGGAACATGTGACAGGCGCGCGCATTGTTCGCAAATTGCCCCGCGCAAGGTCCCCGTGTAAATGTCACAGCGGCGCCGGCGCCGACGCGACGACCACCACGTTTATTGTCCTTACAAAAATATGCACATTGCTGTTTCTAAAAATACCACCGACTTACATTCATTTATTAATGAAAATGGAAAAAGTTGTAGTAAGTGGTTGTAGTCATTGTTTTTTTTTATTAAGTACTTGTCAGCGATTAAGGTGTGGCTTGCTGAC